>CAJQUN010000200.1:0-600000 GCA_907163345.1 Haberlea rhodopensis
GCAATCTTCGAAAAGCCATGCGACAAATAGCGCCGATAATACCCGGCCCACAAACCAAGAAAACTCCGGATTCTCAGGGCACAGAAGTGGGGGCAGCCCCACTCCATCACAGCCTCAATCTTCTTCGGGTCCACTGATATTCCCGCTTGCTCGAATATGACCTGCCCCAGAAACACTACTCTGCTCAGCCAAAAACACGCACTTTACTGAGCTTAGCATTACAACTGATGCTCTCTGAGATCTATCTGAAGCACTTGCCCTCAAGTGTTTCAGATGATCTTCCTCACTCCGGGAGTAGATAAGAATGTCGTCAATAAACACGATGCCGAACTGATCAAGATAGTGGTCTGAAACACTCTGTTCATCAGGACTCATAAAGACGGCGGGGCGTTCGTCACACCGAACGGCATCACCAAGAACTCATATGCCCGTATCGAGTCCGGAACGCTGTCTTTCTGCACATCTTCCTCTCTGACCCGAATCTGATGATACCCGGATCTCAAATCAATCTTGCTATACACCCTGGTACCTTGCAACTGATCAAAACAAGTCGTCTATCCTTGGAAGAGGATACTTGTTCTTCCACTGTAGCCTTATTCAGCTGCCGGTAATCGATGCACAGCCCGATCGAACCGTCCTTCTTATCTTCACAAAGAGGACTGGTGCGCCCCATGGCGACACGCTCGGGCGTATATACCCCTTGTCCAAGAGATCCTGCAACTGTTCTTTTCAACTCTCCTCAACTCTGCGGTGCCATCCTATAAGGTGCACGAGAGATAGCGGATGTCCCTTGGCAGCAACTCGATCCCAAATTCAACTTCCCTGGCCGGTGGAAATCCTGGATCTCTTCTGGAAATACATCAGCAAATTCTGCCACAACTGTACAATCCTCACACCTCAGTTTCTTACTCTTTTCCAGACGTGTCCACGGCATAAATAAGATAGCCCGTGTGCCCACGTTACAACAGCTGAGACATCTTGATCGCTGAAATCAACGGAATCTTCGCACGAGACCCGTTGCCAAAGAAAGTCCACTGACTGCCCAACTCAGGTCTGAACTTCACTGTTCTCTGCCGGCAATCTACCACTGCCTGATATTTGTTCAGAACATCAATGCCCAAGATTGCAGTCAAAATCTGACATACCTAGCACAATCAAGTCTGATCTCAACTCGTTGCCCTCAAAATAAATGAGGCAGTCTGCCATAAACTGATCAGCAACAACATTTCTTCCAGTGGGTGTCGAGACAAGGAGAGGCGTGGGTAAAGAAGATGTGCGCATATGGTGTCTTTCCACAAATCCCACAGACACAAAGGAATGGGAGGCACCTGTATCTATCAAAACAAAAGCAGGGTACGTAAATAAATGACACGTACCGGCAATCACCTCCTCTGGAGCTGCCTGAGCCTGCTCCCTGGTCAGTGCATATACTTGTCCCTGGGGTGGTCCCACTGTCTGACCTCCCGATGGACGAGGCCCAAACTGCTGCCTCTGCTGCACTGTCCTGTCCTCAAACCTTGGCCTGTTGCCCTGATACTCTGACTGGCCTCCCCTGGTGGGACAATACCGAGCAATGTGGCCCATCTTGCCACAGACATAACATGCAGGACACTTGTTTGAAGAATGTGGTCCTCCACAGTTGTTGCACCTCGGCTCTCCCGGCCTATCCCCTTGTGAAGATCCTCGATTAGCCGACCAATTTCCTTTCTTGCCATCCTGTTTCTGACCAAAGTATTTCTTTCCACCATACCGCGAAGATGAAGAGGCACCACGGGGTTTAAATGGCTCACCCCGAGGCCTCAAACTGTCACTCGTCTGCCTCTGTTGCGGGTACCGGTGGTGGCATGGCATAAGCTCCCACTCCAAGCTCAGCAAGCTCCGCTCTTGTGAGAGCATCATCAAAAGAAGTTGGGTTATTAATAATAACCCGGTCATAGAGCTCCGGTCGCAGTCCTTTCATGAAATTTCTCATCTTGGCACGTCCATCAGAGGCAATATGGGGGACATACCTAAGTAGTGATGAGTACTGTGTGGCATAGTCTGCCACTGTCATGTTCCCCTGTCTCAGACTGGTAAATTCATCCTCCTTTGTCTGTCTGCTGCCGCGGAGAAGTATCGGTTCAAGAACCTGGTCCTGAAGAACGTCCAATCAATCACAGCACCCAGTGCTCTCATTTCCATTACTGTGCTCCTCCACCACATCAGAGGTTTCTTGGCTAATTGAAACTCCGCTAGCCTCAGCCAAGCCGTCACAGCACAAGGAGCCGATACAAAGATCTGCTCAAGTCTTTCTAACCACTCTTCAGCTTCTTCTCCGGACTCTGTCCCCTCAAACCGGGGCGGATGGTAAGACAGAAACTGCGTCAAGCTAATCTCACCCGGTAGCAATAACTGAACTACTGGATCCATTCCTACAGCCGGTGGAGGTAGAGGATTAGCCTGTCCAATACTCGCATTTACACTCCCAACATCTCCGACTTCCTCATTAGCAGCCATGCTGTAACACAAATGTTAACAACAATCCAAAGCAATATATATCATGTCGTTAGATAACAGGAGTGATATAAGCATGTTAGTATAACAGGATATACAGTAATATGCACCACATGCATAAACATGCTCCAAATGTAAGCACCTAGCCAACCATGCTAAGGCTACCCTTCACTCGTTCCCGGGTTCTCTAACCACTGCTCTGATACCACTAATGTAAGGACCCTAATCCTTAAGTGCGGAATAAAGGCATAATAGCGCTAAATAAATGATCAGAGTAGAGTAAACAAGTTGAGTCTATGAGCTTAAGCATTTACATGCCAAAATAAAGGACTACCAAAAGGATTAATTACATTCCAACAAATGAATGTATCCACTATAGTTTTACGCTACTCCTAGAGTAGGCACTATACAAAAGAATCCTGTCCTTTCATCTACCAAAGATGCTCGTGAAGCTCACTGTCTCAACCCGTTCAAGCCCATCTATCATGCCAAAAAGGTACCTACAAGGACAACCCCCAAACATGAGCAATAATAATCATTCATATTCAACACAATATGAAGATAAAGCGTAAATGCATAATCAATATGAAACACTTCCTGTTTTCCATGCATTTCAAACGCTTCCCGTTTGGTTGTCCCTGTACCATAACTCATGAGTATAATCAACAGATTATTTTTAATGGCCAAAACATGTCATGACATCATATACCATCTCAACTGTACCACATATTGGTCACCATTCCCTAGTCTGTCCATCACAGTGTATTTTAATGCCCCTCGCTTATATTCATATGGGCGGCATAGGATAACCTCGCTACAATGGACATGCGGCGCTCCCACCCTCGCTTCACAGAGAGCGGCAAATACCCTTTCCTCGCCCCATATGACAACCACGCTCAAATGTGACATGCGGCGCTCCCACCCCTCGCTTCACATTTAGCGGAACCAATACAAAAAGCGGCAAGCATTAAAATCATCAAAGGATGACCACGACTCATGGGATGTGCATCCAATAATCATAATATGCATCTAACATCAATATGCATAAATTACCATGTATATGCATCCACAATGCAATACCTCATATGGCATAAATCAACATGTATATGCATCCACAATGCAATACCACATATATACCCGCATCCACAATGCATAATCAATGAGTATATAAAATACATGTTACCGTTGGGTGCCCGTACGTCCACTACGTACCTTTCCAAAAGTGGAATTGGTCCGGCTTCAATTCCTCGGTTGTGTTGCTACCTGGGATGGTTCCACACAATCACACAACCCCATATTAGAAGCCAAATAATAGCCAAATACCAAAAATTTGACAAAATAAACCATTTTCCAAAATTCCACAGCCGGCGATCGATCGCTTCACCCAGGCGATCGATCGCCTCAAAATTATCACTGTGGCGATCGGTCGCCCCAAACATGGCGATCGATCGCCATCACTTTGAAAATCCTACTGCCTCTTGGCGATCGGTCGCCCCATTTTAGGCGATCGATCGCCTAACACGCAAAAATGTTACTGCCCCTCGGCGATCGGTCGCCTCTTTTCAGGCGATCGATCGCCTCGCGCAGACATACGATTTTTCACCATTTTTGTTCCCAAAATTTCTTCCAATCCATCCCAAAACTCAAACCAACCAACCTACAACATAAATACCAACATAAACCACCAAAATACACTTCAAAACAAGTATAAATCTAGCCCTTAACCAAAACCACAACAACCCACACAAACCCATTTCAAAATCATTAAAAATCAACCCAAACTCAAACAAAACCTTACAAAATTAAAGCATGAGGTACCCATACCTCTTGGGGATCTCAAATCACCCAATATGCTCCACAAATCAAGATTTTGCAAGGACTTCTCTCCACCCAAAGGCTTGAGCTCGAAAATTGAAGGGGGTAGGGTTTGTGGGTTTTGATTTGGTAAAGTGATAGTGATTTGGTAAAGTGGGGTTGGGGATAAAAGGGTTGGGTTTTAATTAAAAGCATACCAACAATTCCATGGTGTATAAAACACCCCAACATGATATTTTTCAAAGCATTTACTCAAAATGCACCAAATATCAATTAAACACATGATTTCCAATTAATTGCTAACCAATGCAAATAAATCATGCTTCCAATAATATTTACCCAACATGCACCACATGCACCCTAAAATGCAACCCCGGGTCATCCTATCCACATGACCATGCATTTCCACATAAGGTAAATAAATCCCAAAACATAATCAATTACCACATAATTAATCATGTAAACACAATTAGAGCCAAATAGCAATTAACCATTTCGGGGATGTCACAACTGGCACATCCTCAACTCTTAGTTCCTTATCCTTCCCAGACGTGTCCACGGCATAGATAAGATAGCCCGTGTGACCACGTTCCAACAACTGAGTCATCTTGATCGCTGAAATCAACGGAATCTTCGCACGAGAACCGTTGCCATAGAAAGTCCACTGACTGCCCAACTCAGGTCTGAACTTCACTGTCCTCTGTCGGCAATCTACCACTGCCTGATATCTGTTCAGAACATCAATACCCAAGATGCAGTCGAAGTCTGACATACCCAGCACAATCAAGTCTGATCTCAACTCGTTGCCCTCAAAATAAATGAGGCAGTCTGCCATAAACTGATCCGCAACGACATTTCTTCCAGTGGGTGTCGAGACAAGGAGAGGCGTGGGTAAAGAAGACGTGCGCATATGGTGTCTTTCCACAAAACCCACCGATACAAAAGAATGGGAGGCACCTGTATCGATCAAAATAAAAGCAGGGTATTTAAATAAATGACACGTACCGGCAATCACCTCTTCTGGGGCTGCCTGGGCCTGCTCCCTGGTCAGTGCATATACCTGCCCCTGGGGTGGTCCTACTGTCTGACCTCCCGATGGTCGAGGCCCAAACTGCTGCCTCTGCTGCACTGTCCTATCCTCAAACCTCGGCCTGCTGCCCTGATACTCTGACTGTCCTCCCCGTGTGGGGCAATACCGAGCAATGTGGCCCATCTTGCCACAAATATAACAGGCAGGGCACTTGCTTGAAGAATGTGGCCCTCCACAATTGTTGCACCTCGGCTCTCCCGGCCTATCCCCTTGTGAAGATCCTCGGTTGGCCGTCCAATTGCCCTTCTTGCCATCCTGTTTCTGACCAAAGTGTTTCTTTCCACCATACCGTGAAGATGAAGAGGCACCACGGGGTTTAAATGGCTCACCCCGAGGCCTCAAGCTGTCACTAGTCTGCCTCTGCTGCGGTACTGGTGGTGGCATAGCGTAAGCTCCCACTCCTAGCTCAGCAAGCTCCGCTCTTGTGAGAGCGTCATCAAAAGAAGTTGGGTTATTAGTGATAACCCGGTCATAGAGCTCCGGTCGCAACCCCTTCATAAAATTCCTCATCTTAGCGTGCCCACTGGTGGCAATGTGGGAAACGTATCTCAACAACGAAGAGTACCGTGTGGCATAGTCTGCCACTGTCATGTTCCCTTGCCTCAGACTTGTAAACTCATCCTCCTTTGTCTGTCTTGCTACTGCGGAGAAGTACCGATTCAAAAACCTAGTCCTGAAGAGTGTCCAGTCGATCACAGCACCCAGTGCTCTCATTTCCATTACTGTGCTCCTCCACCACATCAGAGGTTTCTTGGCTAATTGAAACTCCGCTAGCCTCAGCCAAGCCGTCACAGCACAAGGAGCCGATACAAAGATCTGCTCAAGTCTTTCCAACCACTCTTCAGCCTCTTCTCCGGACTCTGTCCCCTCAAACCGGGGCGGATGGTAAGATAGAAACTGTGTCAAGCTAATCTCACCCGGTAGCAATAACTGAACCACTGGTTCCATTCCCACAGCCGGTGGAGGTAGAGGGTTTGTCTGTCCAACACTAGCATTCATGCTCCCCATATCACCGACTTCCTCATTAGCAGCCATGCTGTAACACAAATGTTAACAACAATTCCAAAGCGATACATGATATACCGTTAGGTAACAGGAGTGATATAAGCATGTTAGTATAACAGGATATACAAAATATGCACCACATGCATAAACATGCTTCAAATGTAAGCACCTAGCCTATCATGCTAAGGCTACCCTTCACTCGTTCCCGGGTTCTCTAACCACTGCTCTGATACCACTAATGTAAGGACCCTAATCCTTAAGTGCGGAATCAAGGCATAATAGAGTTAAAATAAACAAATCAGAGTCTAAAAGAACATGTTGAGTCTATGAGCTTAAGCATTACATGCCAAAAATAAGGACTACCAAATGGATTAATTACATTCCAATCAAAAGAATGTGTGCAACTATAGTTTTATACTACTCCTAGAGTAGATACTATCCAAAATAATCATGTCCTTTCATCCTCAATAGAATGCTCGTCAAGCTCACCACCTCAACCCGTTCAAGCCCTTCTATCATGCCAAAAAGGTACCTACAAGGACAACCCCCAAACATGAGCAATAATAATCATTCATATTCAACACAATATGAAGATAAAGCGTAAATGCATAATCAATATAAAACACTTCCTGTTTTCCCCATGCATTTCAAACGCTTCCCGTTTGGTTGTTCCTGTACCATAACTCATGAGTATAATTAATAGATTATTTTTTCAATGGTCTAAACATGTCATGAACATATACCATTTCATCAATACCAAATACTGATCACCAATCCCTAGTCTGTCCATCACAATGTATTTTAATGCCCCTCGCTTATTTACATATAGACGGCATAGGATAACCTCGCTTCAATGGACTGCGGGACTCCCACCCCTCGCCTCTCATTGAGCGGCAAATACCCTTTCCTCGTCCTATATGATAACCACGCTCAAATGTGACATGCGGCACTCCCACCCCTCGCTTCACATTTAGCGGAACCAAACCAAATAGCGGCAAGCATTAAAATCATCAAGGGATGACCACGACTCATGGGATATGCACCAATAATCATATGCATCTATAAACATCATGCATAACATGTATTTGCATCCACTATGCAATACCACATATATACTTGCATCCACAATGCATAAACAATAAGTATATAAGATACATGTACCGTTGGGGTGCCCGTACGTCCACTACGTACCTTTCCAAAATGTAGGGTATGGTAGGACTTCAATGCCTTGGCTGTGTTGCCACCTGGGTTGGTTCTACACATTCACAAATATCAATATTAGAACCCAATAATAGTCCAATACCAAAAATCCTACAAAAAATCCAAAAAAACCAAATTTTGGCTTTCGCGATCGATCGCCCCTCACGGCGATCGATCGCCAATCCTCACTGTCCGAGAATCAAAAATTTGCACCCTTCGGCGATCGATCGCCACCCCTGGCGCAATCGATCGCCAGACCCGCCGATCGATCGCCCAAGAGTGGCGATCGATCGCCAATTGCTTGAAAAGCCCACTGCCTGGGCGCGATCGATCGCCTGGAAAGGGGCGATCGATCGCCAGCCTCTGTTACTCGAAAAACTCCATTTTTGCACCTCAAAACCATTCCAATCCATTCCAACACTTAATCCAACCAACCAACAACATAAATATTAACATAAACCACCAAAACATACTTCAAAACAAGTATAAATCTAACCATTAACCAAACCCACAACAACCCAACACAAACCCATTTTAAAATCATTCAAAACCAACCCAAACTTAAACAAAACACAACAAAATCAGCCATGAGGTATCCATACCTCTTGGGGACCTCAAATCACCCAATATACTCCACAAAATAAGATTTTGCAAGGGCTTCTCTTCACCCCAAGGCTGGAACTCGAAAATGAGGGGAAGGGTTTGTGTGGGAAATGATTTGGTAAGGTGAAAGTGATTTGGATGAGGTGGGGTTGGGTATAAAAGTGTTGGGTTTAATTAAAATACATGCCAACAATTCCATGGTGTATAAAGCACCCCAATATGATATTTTCAAAGCATTTACTCAAAATGCACCAAATACCAATTAAACACATGATTTCTAATCAATTGCTACCAATGGCAAATAAATCATGCTTCCAATAATATTTACCCAACATGCACCACATGCACCCTGAAATGCAACCCCGGGCCACCCTATCCACATGACCATGCATTTCCATAAGGTAAATAAATAAATAAATCCAATGCATAATTAATTACCACATAATTAATCATATAAGCACAATTATTGCCCAAATGCAATTTACCATTTCGGGGATGTCACATCGATATAATCTCTCAATGCAATTATTTCAAGTACACGAGCTATTGAAGCTCAAGTTTGTTGAACTCAGGTGTGGAGTGGCAACCCACCCCCGGAATCGATCCTAACAACCTCGAGGATTTAAAGCAACTTCGAAGTTTTCTGGGAGTTGTTAATTTTGCTGTGATGTTCATCAATAACCTAGCAAACCACAGGAAAATGTTCAGTCTACTACTCGAAAAAGATGTTAAGTTCGAGTGGAATGAAGATCGCAGACTGGCTGTCAAACATCTTAAAGATGTTTGCTGGCAACTACCAAAGCTTCCAATTCCAAACGACGATGATGAACTGGTATTATACACAGTTGTCAGTGATCATTGGTGGGCTGTAGTACTTATGAAGGACACACCAGATGGAGAAGTGCCATGCAGATATTGCAGCGGTCTATTTGTGACATCCCCGAAATGGTTAATTGCTATTTGGCTTTAATTGTGTTTACATGATTAATTATGTGGTAATTGATTATGTTTTGGGATTTATTTACCTTATGGAAAATGCATGGTCATATGGATAGGGGTGACCCGGGATTGCATTTTAGGGTGCATGTGGTGCATGTTGGGTAAATATTATTGGAAGCATGATTATTTGCCTTGGTTAGCAATTTATTAGAAATTATGTGTTAATTGATATTATGGTGCATTTTGAGTAAATGCTTTGAAAAATATCATGTTGGGGTGTTTTATACACCATGGGATTATTTTGGTATGCATTTGATTTAATAACTCATTTTTTATACCCAACCCCACCCCATCCAACACTTTTACTTTACCAAATCATTTCCAACACCCAAACCCTTCTCCTCTTCACATTTTCGTTTTTGAGGCCAAAGGTGAAGAGAAGTTCTTGCAAAATCTTGTTTTGAGGAGATTGTTGGGTGATTTGAGATCCCCAAGAGGTATGGGTACCTCATTGTTAATTTTGTAAGGTTTTGTTTAAGTTTGGGTTGGTTTGAAGGGTTTTAAAATGGGTTTGTGTTGGGTGTTGTGATTTTGGTAGTGTTTTGGTTGGATGTTGTTTATTTGAGTTTATGTTGATGTTTATTGTTGGTTTTGAGTTGTTGGGTTTGGTTAATGTTGGAGTATTTGGGTATGTATGAGTTGGGGTTGAAGATGGGTGAATAGTGCCCAAACCCCGCATGCCCATAGCTCGGCGATCGATCGGCGTTTTTCTCGCGATCGATCGCGAGCAGCAGTGCTGAGGCAGAGGGCTTCAGCGATCGATCGCGAGATGGGCGCGATCGATCGGCGAGGCCGCGATCGATCGGCGCTAGCTCCGCGATCGATCGCGGATTGTTGAAAATTGTTGGGCGAGGCAGTGTGTTCTCGCGATCGATCGGGGCTTGATGGCGATCGATCGCGAGACACCAAAAAGGGTGTTTTTGGTTATTTTTGTGGGATTTTTGGTATTGGACTATTATTGGGTTCTAATATTGGTATTTGTGAATATGTAGAACCAACCCAGGTGGCAACACAGCCGAGGAATTGAAGTCCTACCATATTCCACTTTTGGAAAGGTACGTAGTGGACGTACGGGCACCCAACGGTAACATGTATTTTATATACTCATTGTTTATGCATTGTGGATGCGAGTATATATGTGGTATTGCATTGTGGATGCATATACATGTTGATTTATGCCATATGAGGTATTGCATTGTGGATGCATATACATGGTAATTTATGCATATTGATGATAGATGCATATTATGATTATTGGATGCACATCCCATGAGTCGTGGTCATCCTTTGATGATTTTAATGCTTGCCGCTTTTTGTATTGGTTCCGCTAAATGTGAAGCGAGGGGTGGGAGCGCCGCATGTCACATTTGAGCGTGGTTGTCATATGGGGCGAGGAAAGGGTATTTGCCGCTCTCTGTGAAGCGAGGGGTGGGAGCGCCGCATGTCCATTGTAGCGAGGTTATCCTATGCCGCCCATATGAAAATAAGCGAGGGGCATTAAAATACACTGTGAAGGACAGACTAGGGAATGGTGACCAATATGTGGTACAGTTGAGATGGTATATGATGTCATGACATGTTTTGGCCATTAAAAATAATCTGTTGATTATACTCATGAGTTATGGTACAGGGACAACCAAACGGGAAGCGTTTGAAATGCATGGGAAAACAGGAAGTGTTTTATATTGATTATGCATTTACTCTTTATCTTCATATTGTGTTGAATATGAATGATTATTATTGCTCATGTTTGGGGGTTGTCCTTGTAGGTACCTTTTTGGCATGATAGCAAGCTTTGAACGGGTTGAGGTGGTGAGCTTGTGAAGCATTCTTTTGAGGATTAAAGGACAGGATTATTTTGTCTAGTGTCTACTCTAGGAGTAGTGTAAAACTAGTTGATAGCATTCATTGATGAGGAATGTAATTAATCCATTCTTTTTGGAAGTCCTTATTTTTATGGCATGTAATGCTTAAGCTCATAGACTCAACATGTTCTTTTCTCACTCTGATTATTACGATAGCTCTATTATGCCTTATTTCCGCACTTAAGGATTAGGGTCCTTACATTAGTGGTATCAGAGCAGTGGTTAGAGAACCCGGGAACGAGTGAAGGGTAGCCTTACCATGTTTGGCTAGGTGCTTACATTTGAAGCATGTTTATGCATGTGGTGCATATTGGTGTATATTTGGTTATACTAACATGCTTATATCACTCCTGTTATCTAACGACATGATATATATATTGCTTTGGATTGTTGTTAACATTTGTGTTACAGCATGGCTGCTAATGAGGAAGTCGGAGATGTTGGGAGTGTGAATGCGAGTATTGGACAGGCTAATCCTCTACCTCCACCGGCTGTAGGGATGGAACCAGTAGTTCAGTTATTGCTACCGGGTGAGATTAGCTTAACGCAGTTTCTGTCTTATCATCCGCCCCGGTTTGAGGGGAGTCCGGAGAAGAAGCTGAAGAGTGGCTGGAGAGACTTGAGCAGATCTTTGTATCGGCTCCTTGTGCTATTACTGCTTGGCTGAGGCTGGCGGAGTTCCAGTTGGCTAAGAAACCATTGATGTGGTGGAGGGGCACAGTGATGGAGATGAGAGCACTAGGTACTGTGATTGATTGGACGCTCTTCAGGACCAGGTTCTTGAACCGATACTTCTCCGCGGCAGCAAGACAGACAAAGGAGGATGAATTTACAAGTCTGAGGCAGGGGAACATGACAGTGGCAGACTATGCCACACAGTACTCATCACTACTGAGGTATGTCCCCCATATTGCCTCTGATGGACGTGCCAAGATGAGAAATTTCATGAAAGGACTGCGACCGGAGCTCTATGACCGGGTTATCATCAATAACCCAACTTCTTTTGATGATGCTCTCACAAGAGCGGAGCTTGCTGAGCTAGGAGTGGGAGCTTATGCCATGCCACCACCGGTACCGCAACAGAGGCAGACTAGTGACAGTTTGAGGCCTCGGGGTGAGCCATTTAAACCCCGTGGTGCCTCTTCATCTTCGCGGTATGGTGGAAAGAAATACTTTGGCCAGAAACAGGATGGCAAGAAGGGAAATTGGTCCGCCAGTCGAGGATCTTCACAGGGGGATAGGCCGGGAGAGCCGAGGTGCAACAATTGTGGAGGGCCACATTCTTCAAACAAGTGTCCTGCATGTTATGTCTGTGGCAAGATGGGCCACATTGCTCGGTATTGTCCCACCAGGGGAGGCCAGTCAGAGTATCAGGGCAACAGGCCAAGGTTTGAGGACAGGACAGTGCAGCAGATGCAGCAGTTTGGGCCTCGTCCATCGGGAGGTCAGACAGTGGGACCACCCCAGGGACAAGTATATGCACTGACCAGGGAGCAGGCTCAGGCAGCTCCAGAGGAGGTGATTGCCGGTACGTGTCATTTATTTACGTACCCTGCTTTTGTTTTGATAGATACAGGTGCCTCCCATTCCTTTGTGTCTGTGGGATTTGTGGAAAGACACCATATGCGCACGTCTTCTTTGCCCACGCCTCTATTGGTCTCGACACCCACTGGAAGAAATGTTGTTGCTGATCAGTTTATGGCAGACTGCCTCATTTATTTTGAGGGCAACGAGTTGAGATCAGACTTGATTGTACTGGGTATGTCAGACTTCGACTGCATCTTGGGTATTAATGTTCTGAACAAATATCAGGCAGTGGTAGATTGCCGGCAGAGAACAGTGAAGTTCAGACCCGAGTTGGGCAGTCAGTGGACCTTCTATGGCAACGGTTCTCGTGCGAAGATTCCGTTGATTTCAGCGATCAAGATGACTCAGTTGTTGGAACGTGGCCACACGGGCTATCTCATTTATGCCGTGGACACGTCTGGGAAGGATAAGGAACTAAGAGTTGAGGATGTGCCAGTAGTGGCAGAGTTCGCTGATGTATTCCCAGAAGAGATCCCAGGATTTCCACCGGCTAGGGAAGTCGAGTTTGGGATCGAACTGTTGCCAGGGACATCCGCTATCTCTCGTGCACCTTATAGGATGGCACCGGCAGAGTTGAGAGAGTTGAAAGAGCAGTTGCAGGATCTCCTTGACAAGGGTTATATACGCCCGAGCGTGTCGCCATGGGGCGCACCAGTTCTCTTTGTGAAGAAGAAGGACGGTTTGATGCGGTTGTGCATCGATTACCGGCAGCTGAACAAGGCTACAGTGAAGAATAAGTATCCTCTTCCAAGGATCGATGACTTATTTGATCAGTTGCAAGGTACCAGGGTGTATAGCAAGATTGACTTGAGGTCCGGGTATCATCAGATTCGAGTCAGAGGGGATGATGTGCAGAAGATAGCATTCCGGACACGATATGGGCATTATGAGTTCCTAGTGATGCCGTTCGGCGTGACGAATGCTCCAGCAGTCTTTATGAGTCTGATGAACAGAGTGTTTCAGCAGTATCTTGATCAGTTCGTCATCGTGTTTATTGACGATATTCTTATCTACTCCCGGAGCGAGGAGGAGCATGTGAAACACTTGAGGACAGTGCTTCAGATTCTCAGAGAGCATCAGTTGTATGCTAAGCTCAGTAAGTGCGAGTTTTGGCTGAGCAGAGTAGTGTTTCTGGGGCATGTCATTTCGAGCAGCGGGATATCAGTGGACCCCAAGAAGATTGAGGCTGTGATGGAGTGGGCTGCCCCCACTTCTGTGCCTGAGATCCGGAGTTTTCTTGGTTTGGCCGGGTATTATCGGCGCTTTGTTGAGGGCTTTTCGAAGATTGCCAAGCCGCTGACTCAGTTGACTCAGAAGGGTGTGCCTTTCTTTTGGTCAGAAGCTTGTGAGGAGAGCTTCCAAGAGTTAAAGCACCGGTTGACGACGGCGCCAGTGTTAGTGATCCCGACGGAGAACTCCAGATTTGTTCTGTATACGGATGCATCACTGCAGGGCCTTGGATGTGTTCTGATGCAAGATAAGCATGTGGTAGCTTATGCATCGAGGCAGTTGAAGCCGCATGAGACCAGATATCCAGTTCATGACTTGGAATTGGCGGCTATCATCTTCGCCCTGAAGATCTGGAGACATTACTTATATGGCACTTCATTCACCATATACACGGATCACAAGAGCCTCAAGTTTCTATTCACTCAGGCGGAGCTGAACATGAGGCAGAGGAGATGGATGGACCTACTCAAGGACTATGATTGCGAGATAGAGTACCATCCGGGGAAAGCCAATTTGACAGCAGACACTTTGAGCCGGAAAGTGAGGAGTTCTGCTGAGGACGTCATTCATTTGTCGGCTATGATGACCTCCTATTGCCATATGGGCTATGACTTCGACGTTGATGCATCGCCAGTGTATGTCTCTACCTTATTAGCTGAGCCAGATATTTATGAGAACATCAGGAGAGCTCAGAGATCAGATGCTGAGGTTCAGAGATGGTTGTCTATAGTGCATCTTGGTCAGCCGACGAAGTTCAGAGTGGCCGACGACGGATCTTTGAGATTGGGTAACCGCTGGGTAGTTCCGAGTACGCCGGAGTTGCGTAAGGGGATCTTGGAACGAGCTCACAGTAGCAGACTTAGCATCCACCCAGGCGGGAAGAAGATGTACAGAGATCTGCGTGGTCAGTTTTGGTGGAAGAAAATGAAGTCTGATGTCGTCGCTTTTGTGAAGAGGTGTCTGATCTGCCAGCAGGTTAAGGCAGAGAGGCAGAGACCTGGCGGCGAATTGAGGAGCTTGGAGATACCGAAGTGGAAGTGGGAGCACATTTCCATGGACTTCGTGACTCATTTGCCGAGGAGTGCTTCAGGCTTCGATGCTATTTGGGTGATCGTGGATCGATTGACCAAGGTGGCTCATTTTATCCCCTATAGCATGACGTTCACATTCTTGAGGATGGCGCAGTTATATATTAGAGATGTGGTGAGATTGCATGGGATCCCCGTTTCTATTGTGTCAGATCGAGATCCGCGATTCACATCTCATTTTTGGGAAGGCCTTCAGTCAGCTTTGGGAACGGAGGTCAGATTGAGCACTGCTTATCATCCTCAGACGGATGGCCAGACCGAGCGCACGATTCAGACGCTCGAGGACATGTTGAGAGCTTGCATTTTGGAGTTCAATGCCTCTTGGCAGGATTCAGTGCCTTTGGTAGAGTTTTCGTATAACAATAGCTACCAGGCAAGTATTCAGATGGCTCCGTTTGAAGCTCTTTATGGCAGAAGATGTAGATCGCCCTTGTGTTGGGATGATTTGGACAGTAGATCAGTCGGAGGGCCTGAGTTGATCCGGGAAATGGAAGAGAAGATAAAGACTATAAGGCAGAAAATGAAAGCGGCCCAAGACAGACAGGCAGCTTATGCGAATAAACGGCGGAGACCTTTAGAGTTTCAGTTGGGAGATAAGGTCTTTTTGAAGATCTCGCCTTTCAGAGGCGTTGTGCGGTTTGGGATGCGCGGGAAACTGTCTCCGAGGTTTGTGGGACCGTACGAGATTTTGCAGCGCATTGGCACATTGGCTTACCGACTGGCTTTGCCGCCTTCTTTATCTGGGATACATGATGTGTTTCATGTATCGATGCTGCGAAAGTACGAGCCGGATCCGTCTCACGTGTTACAGCCTTCCGAAGTTCAGTTAGAGTCAGATGTATCTTATGTGGAACGGCCTGTTAGAATTCTGGACAGAGCAGACCGTAGACTTCGGAACAAAGTGATACCGATGATCAAAGTTCAGTGGGATCGCAGGGGTGTCGAGGAGGCTACGTGGGAGACGGAGCAGCATATGGTGCAGCACTACCCGAAACTATTCTCTGGTATGAGTTTATGTTTAGTTTCTGTTGGGGTAAGTGCATGTGATTTCGAGGACGAAATCTTATAAGTAGGGGAGTATTGTGACATCCCCGAAATGGTTAATTGCTATTTGGCTTTAATTGTGTTTACATGATTAATTATGTGGTAATTGATTATGTTTTGGGATTTATTTACCTTATGGAAAATGCATGGTCATATGGATAGGGGTGACCCGGGATTGCATTTTAGGGTGCATGTGGTGCATGTTGGGTAAATATTATTGGAAGCATGATTATTTGCCTTGGTTAGCAATTTATTAGAAATTATGTGTTAATTGATATTATGGTGCATTTTGAGTAAATGCTTTGAAAAATATCATGTTGGGGTGTTTTATACACCATGGGATTATTTTGGTATGCATTTGATTTAATAACTCATTTTTTATACCCAACCCCACCCCATCCAACACTTTTACTTTACCAAATCATTTCCAACACCCAAACCCTTCTCCTCTTCACATTTTCGTTTTTGAGGCCAAAGGTGAAGAGAAGTTCTTGCAAAATCTTGTTTTGAGGAGATTGTTGGGTGATTTGAGATCCCCAAGAGGTATGGGTACCTCATTGTTAATTTTGTAAGGTTTTGTTTAAGTTTGGGTTGGTTTGAAGGGTTTTAAAATGGGTTTGTGTTGGGTGTTGTGATTTTGGTAGTGTTTTGGTTGGATGTTGTTTATTTGAGTTTATGTTGATGTTTATTGTTGGTTTTGAGTTGTTGGGTTTGGTTAATGTTGGAGTATTTGGGTATGTATGAGTTGGGGTTGAAGATGGGTGAATAGTGCCCAAACCCCGCATGCCCATAGCTCGGCGATCGATCGGCGTTTTTCTCGCGATCGATCGCGAGCAGCAGTGCTGAGGCAGAGGGCTTCAGCGATCGATCGCGAGATGGGCGCGATCGATCGGCGAGGCCGCGATCGATCGGCGCTAGCTCCGCGATCGATCGCGGATTGTTGAAAATTGTTGGGCGAGGCAGTGTGTTCTCGCGATCGATCGGGGCTTGATGGCGATCGATCGCGAGACACCAAAAAGGGTGTTTTTGGTTATTTTTGTGGGATTTTTGGTATTGGACTATTATTGGGTTCTAATATTGGTATTTGTGAATATGTAGAACCAACCCAGGTGGCAACACAGCCGAGGAATTGAAGTCCTACCATATTCCACTTTTGGAAAGGTTCGTAGTGGACGTACGGGCACCCAACGGTAACATGTATTTTATATACTCATTGTTTATGCATTGTGGATGCGAGTATATATGTGGTATTGCATTGTGGATGCATATACATGTTGATTTATGCCATATGAGGTATTGCATTGTGGATGCATATACATGGTAATTTATGCATATTGATGTTAGATGCATATTATGATTATTGGATGCACATCCCATGAGTCGTGGTCATCCTTTGATGATTTTAATGCTTGCCGCTTTTTGTATTGGTTCCGCTAAATGTGAAGCGAGGGGTGGGAGCGCCGCATGTCACATTTGAGCGTGGTTGTCATATGGGGCGAGGAAAGGGTATTTGCCGCTCTCTGTGAAGCGAGGGGTGGGAGCGCCGCATGTCCATTGTAGCGAGGTTATCCTATGCCGCCCATATGAAAATAAGCGAGGGGCATTAAAATACACTGTGATGGACAGACTAGGGAATGGTGACCAATATGTGGTACAGTTGAGATGGTATATGATGTCATGACATGTTTTGGCCATTAAAAATAATCTGTTGATTATACTCATGAGTTATGGTACAGGGACAACCAAACGGGAAGCGTTTGAAATGCATGGGAAAACAGGAAGTGTTTTATATTGATTATGCATTTACGCTTTATCTTCATATTGTGTTGAATATGAATGATTATTATTGCTCATGTTTGGGGATTGTCCTTGTAGGTACCTTTTTGGCATGATAGCAAGCTTTGAACGGGTTGAGGTGGTGAGCTTGTGAAGCATTCTTTTGAGGATTAAAGGACAGGATTATTTTGTCTAGTGTCTACTCTAGGAGTAGTGTAAAACTAGTTGATAGCATTCATTGATGAGGAATGTAATTAATCCATTCTTTTTGGAAGTCCTTATTTTTATGGCATGTAATGCTTAAGCTCATAGACTCAACATGTTCTTTTCTCACTCTGATTATTACGATAGCTCTATTATGCCTTATTTCCGCACTTAAGGATTAGGGTCCTTACACTATTTGACAGCAGCGAAGTTATCAGATGGCACATCAACGAGAAGGAGTTCTTTGCTGTTCGAAAGGCTTTTAAAAATGGCCACTATTTTTACTCGTGAAGAAATTATCTTGAAAATAGATAATACTAGTTTTAAGTCTTTTCTGAAAAATAAAATTGAATCAAAACCAGAAAATGCTAGACTTTTAAGATGGCAAGCCGAATGCTACTATTATGATTATGATATTGTCATTGTGAAATCAGATAAAAATGTTCATACAAATTTCTTAACACGAGATGGACACATTGCTAGCGATACCCTCAAACGAGTTTGGCATCTCAGGGAAAACCTGGAGATCCTGGAACGAGATTTTGGGACTCTTTGTCTCAATGTTGAGGTCGCATGATGACTACAACAGGCAGATCGAGAGTTAGTTTCCGACCATATACGAGTTTGCCTTCAGGCCCAAGAACGCTTGTTCGAAGTCCTGAAGGGGCCTATACTCCAGGTCGCATCTCCAATGGTGCAAAAAGGGATGTTTAGAGAACGAGACTCATCTAACCCGAAGGCAAGAGATTCGTATACCCCTGTCACAGGTGCTGCAGATGATGCATTCCTTGAGGATGTACAAGCTGTAGCGAATGATGAAGGTCATGTGTCATCACAATCTGAACCTTCAAGTCAACCCAGTACCTCTAGGGTAAAGAGGGGGAGTTGAACCTTAGGCCACAGACATGCAATTATACGATTCAAATTAACGAGGATTTAGTTTATTCTCCTATGCATGATTACCAACGCAATTGTGAGAAATTACTAGACGATGTATCAACCCAGACAAAACAATTGTTGATATCTCCGTAAATACCCGAGGGTTTGGACGAAACCAGGTAGCCATCCAAACGAGGTACATGAATGGTATAATTTTGGAGCTCTGGCTTCGGTTTATACGGTTGCACCAGCATTCTCTGAAATCTCAAAATTATCAAAGTGGATCAGAGAAGCTGTTCACGAGACATGGGCCAATAATCCACATTTGGCTCGAGGAGAAATCTTGGAGTTGTATTTCTTCAGTGCCGCTCCAGAACCAACAAATAAAGGCTTTATTGAAGCTTTTCACTTTATCATGCTCATACGACCAGATGGGAACGCCTTAAAAATATTAAAACGGCGCTACCAGAGGAAGCACCAGTGTTAGTTGGGGCCATCACCGAAGACGGAGCTTCAACTAGACGAGCATGGGGTCTTTGCGTTTGTCTAACAGAAATGGACAAAGTCAAATACTCATTCAAGTTCTTTCAAAATTCAGCCAATGAAACCTTCATGCTGAATTCCATGACAGGAACAACAACATGATTTACAAAATAGCTCTTCGAAGCAAAAAGAAGAAGTCTTTGGGAGAACAAGATTCCGGCAAGCAAATAAACGTACCAAAAATTCTGCAACATGGCACATATTGGCCGATGGAAAGATCGAATTTGCCAAGCATGCCCGGAGCAGAAAGAACCAGAATTCGGGAAATGATTCCTATCCAAACCCGACAGCTTAGAGGCAGGAAAAGACAAAAGACATGCTGACAAGATTGGCACTGTTTTCCTAAAGCTCGGGACCACAAAAACCAATAATGTAAAGATTCCCTGACAAAGGAAAAGGCATGGACCATTACACGCACTCAGATAAAATAATAGACTACTCACGAGAAAAGTTGGCACACTCAGACAAAAGATGCCAGACCACGAGGTAAAAGCGCACTCACAGGCGCACTCACGGGCGCACTTAACATTCAACAAGAATTTTGGAATCAGCATTTGAAGTCCGGATTCATGCCTATATAAGGCAAGACATAGAGGAAGCTAATGATATCAGAAATTCTCCATGGTTTTCTCATAAACAAATAATATAGTCTCCAAGCTGAAATCTTATCAACTTTCATAGCTTGGTAATAATTCCATTCTTTCTTTCTTTGAATTATTTCTGTTTTGTAATACAATTTGTAAATGTGTTTCAAGTCCGCCTCTCAGCCTCATCATATGAGAGACTAAACAAGTTAGTCTCCTCCTACGAGGATATATTATAAGTATTTCCAGAATAAAAATGAGGCTATTGTCCATCTATCTCCCAGATTTCTTTAACTCTTTCATATATCTGGTTATACTATACGCCATAATGTAGAAAACAAATTAGGGTTGTGCTGCCTACTATTGAAGGCCACATTACAGAACCATCAGTTGCAATCGTGTGGTTGATGGTGATGAGCCATCATAAAACCTTGTGGGATACCCGATAGTAGTCTGGTAAAAAAATATTAACCTGTTTGTAAAAAAATTATTGTAATACGGAAGCATAATGAGCCTGTTATGTATTTTCTTCGAATCGTATTATGAACTGTGTCATTTGCAAAAGTATGCTCTTGGGTTCTTCTCAAGATCCCAGAAATTGAAGGATTTCATGTCCATAAAATACTACCTTTTAGTAGATTTGAAGATTGAAAGGGTATAATTAGAATTTCATCAAGATTGCTATAACAAAAAACCATCAGTTGCGATCGTGTGGTTGATGGTGAGGAGCCATCGTAAAACCTGGTGGGATACCCGATAGTAGTCTGGTAAAAAAATATTAAACAGTTTGTAATTTTTTTTTGTAATACGGAAGCATAATGAGCATGTTATGTATTTTCTTCGAATCGTATTATGAACTGTGAGTCCATTGCAAAAGTATGCTCTTGAGTTCTTCTCAAGATGACAGAAATTGAAAGATTTCATGTCCATAAAATGCTACCTGTTAGTAGATTTGAAGATTGAAGGGGTATAATTAGAATTTCATCAAGATTACTTTAACAAAAACAATCTTTGCTTTGGCATTATCATCAGCCTTTTACAAATTTCATTAATATAACTAAGTGCTACCTTTTAGTAGATTTGAAGATTGAAGGGGTATAATTAGAATTTCATCAAGATTATTTTAACAAAAACAATCTTTGCTTTGGCATTATTATCAGCCTTTTACAAATTTCATTAATATAACTAAAATAATGCCATGTAACAGTGTAATCATCTAACCGTGCTTACAACGTACAATCAGAGGTAAAATACGATCCTGGTTTTCCTTTATTATTTTCCTCTGAAACTTCCCGAATTCTACACTTACAACCCAACCCTTCGTGTTGCCAAAATCTAGGGTTTTGTTTTGCGACTGAAAGGTACATTTTTTTAACTTTGTTTGCTTACGCTTTGTGTGAATTTCTGCTAGTTGGATTCTCTGCTTATGTAGGTGCGGACTGTTGTTTGTTTTGTGCAAATGGGTTTTGTCTTGTAAAATGTTTATGTGTTCTTGTTTATTCGGGCATGCATGCCTCGTGTTCTACTGTGTATCCAAAAAGCGTTTTTTTTTGTAAATTGTTGTATTGTAACTGTGGGTTGGTGGAAAACGGATCATGTTTATGAAAAGTGATAGTTGAGTGATTGGCAAAGAGGTTTTTAACTTATGTACTGGCATTGAGGATCTCAAGTGAAAGCATCAAGTTCAGACATACGTTAGTAGCTATTTTTTTTTTTGGAAGTGGTTCTGATCAGTTTATTTCGAGGTTAATGTTGTATGGGAATTTTAAGCTGCGGAGTTTATGGCTACAGCTGCAGCTGAGGATGGTTAGTGAAACTCGATCAGGGCGACATATCAAGGACAAGGTGGATAGCAGTAATTTGAAGAAAACACCAAGTAATGGAAAAGATTTGTTGCCACATTGTTCGGGAAACGTTGATGCCTTGTGCATAAGAAGTTCGGATAAGGAAACATCATTATCCAGACGGACAACCACAGGTCCTTTAAGTTCGCAGAATGTCAAGTGTCTTGAGAAGGGGACACCACCTTCGACACCTCCGGTTGAAAGAAAATCTGAAAGACCTGATAAACAACGTACACCGGGTCCTATGAGAATGTCTGATAGGGGTAAAAAAAATGCATCATCAAGTTCTTCTGGTTCCCGGCAATCTGCGAAAGTACTCGGGTTCTCGGTTCAACGGAAGAAAGATAACTGTGAACAAGTGACGACTAAATCTAAGAAAGCTAAACTTGATGCGGATTCTCATTTTATGGAAGGAAATAAAATAAATGGCCGTACTTTCAAGGGGTTATTCAAAAGACAGCGCGCGAAGGAAATTGTGGCAGGTAAATAATCCCATGCTTGTGAGCCACTTCTTCTTCAATAGATACCTTCTAGTAGTGGAAACTTCTTTCACCTTTATCTTCTTCTAACCCATTAGATCTATTGTCTTCCTTATATCTGCATATTATTAAAAAATTGTGATATTATGTGTTAGTACTTTCTTTTTTCTCCACTTGGAACCGTGCATGTTGGTTCTAACAATGGTAACTAACAAGGGTTAGATTCGAAATCTGATGACCCATGATTATTCTAATACAATGAGTTTTAACGATCACGTGGATCTTTTTGATTATATCTTTTGTTAGATGTTGATGGGGAGCTGGACGAACCTAATAGATTATCTCATGTTTGTTCTGACCAACCAGGTAGAAATGGTGTAAAAGATTCCAAGAATGGTTTCATTGTTTCTGAAAAATTACCAGGAAATTGTTTGCCTATTGGTACAACTGGTGAAAAATGTATGGGTCCAAAAGGTATGATGAACATATAGATACACATTTGGATTTTACTCTAATCAGTGATAGTAAACCTTTTTTTACTTGCAGTTGTAGAGAGTATTCCATCATCATTAACTAAGTGTCAGAATCAAGGTCTCCTGGGGACTTGTGGTCTATGCTCCAAAATGAAAAGGTACATTTCCATATATAATCTGGATAAGCCTAACTTTACTCATTGTGCATGTTTCAGAAGTTTTATGAATATTAACTTGCAACCAGCATGTGGTTCTATCCTTGCTTTTGTATGTGCTACATTGATTGTTCATCGTCTAACATGCAAGAGCAAGCAGATTGTTCTTTGTTAATTTTGTTATATTTAATGCTCATAAACATTAAAAGGCCATAAGGCACGCACCTAGGGGAATCGGAACGGAATACAACAAGTGACAGAGAACTGACATGTAGCTTCATGACTCGTGAAATTGATAAAGCTGATTGACTTTTATTGAACGCAAGGCCAAAATCATTTTCTTCTGTTTCTTTTCATCTTCTATTTTTGATGGGGGGTGGGGGGGTGGGGTTTGATTGTGTGGGTAAGCAAATATCGGCTATGCTAAAAATTCGAAAGCAACTTGCAAAACATATGCTTAAAACTTGCCACGTATATCTTGTTTCATGATGTTTCTGGTAAATTTGAAGGGTTTTAATTGTAATGTCCAGTTACCATTGGCCATTTATTAAATCACTTTTATGGATTCTTCCTCAAGAGTTCACAGTGCAACAAAACATTAGGAATGCTAATGCTGGATGCTACAACCTGTGACAGATGCCAATGGAAATGTTGGCTGATAACAGTGGCATTCCTCCTGCGAAAGGACCATTCATACATTTTTATGTTGAACCTTTCCGGTTATGTGGTAGAGGACTTCTAGAAGTGCTCTAGTTAAATAATCCATTGGAGTACCAAATTTTACCATCTTGGAAAAGTTACCAAGAAGTGCAAATGGATTGCCATTGGTCAATTAATGTTGATTCGGTTCATTGTCCACTTTATCTTGATTTCTGGATGGGATGCATAAACTTAGGTCTTCAAATGGAGGAATTTTTTTGACCGGAATGGAAAAGTTCAAAACTATTATTTTCTAGGAGTAGTAGTCACACTGGAAAACAAGAAACCATAAAGAATGCAAAGTGTTATACTTTTATTTAAACTTCTGGTTGTTGATGCTGTTATATGTTTTTTCGTGATTTCTCCGCTTGCTAATGCAGTGCAATTCATAGAGGATGAGCCTTATTTTAAGTAGTTCTCGGATCTTGTTTGAGATGCTTTCATTACTTCTGTTTTCTAGTGATGTTATTTTTGCTTACTTGGTTCTCAACTTACATTGAATGCACAACTGTAATTTATTTTGTCATGTCAAAATTCAGAAGATTGCATTTCCTTCGTGCAACCCTCACACCCATGAAAAAAATGAACAATGAAAATCTAAGGTGACTAAAGAATTCCATTTTTCCTGAACTGAATAGTATATGATTTTTCCTGCAGGGTTCATCATGATTCACCAAAGCAGGAACTGTGCTCTTGTAGTTATGTGGTAAATGAGGACATAGGCTGCTCGTCTACTCGTGAGGTTGGTCTTTCATGTGATACAATGTTAATAGGATGTACGGTTTATTACTTGTTAAGTCCTTTAATCTGTCCACCAGTAACATAGTCTCTTTTTGCAGAAGTTTATTTTTTTAGTACGGTTTGTTGACTTGTCCAAAATCACTATTTTTGTCATTATCATTCATATTCAAGAAATGCTGAAAACTTGTATTAAAATTTGAAAAGAAGGATATTTTCTCAACTGTTTCTGTGTTGAACAAGAAATAAATCATCGTCTACGAAACACCTTAAATGGCATCTTTACTTATAGGAATTTCCCAAGGATCCATATTTCAACCTTTGATATATTAGAACCTTGCATTTGAACTGGTAGAGGTTACTCACATATTACGATATGGAATACATTGTTTATATATATATATATTATTTGAATTTTTCTGTCTGATTCATCTAAAATAAATTTTAGTAATTTTTACATAATAAATGGAGTAGTAATGGCATAATGGCTGCTAGAGGCAGCAAAACATATTTTTCTATTGATGTTAGGCTATACAAGGCTTTACATTTAGCCCATATCTCATTGAGTTAATATTTAGATGAGTTACCAAAGGTGTACAAGACTATATATGGTGTTCAACATTTAGAATGTCGTGGTACTAAATGATGAGATTATAAACGTAGTCAATAAGGAGTTGGAATTATGAAGGTGAATATAGGAGAAAGGTGTCAAGCTATGTAGGGCAAATGATAAATGCATTGTTAATTTTGATGCAGTAGGAAAGTTAGGGGGGGATGATTTTAGATGGAGAGCAGTCATTGGGAGGTATGTACTTTCGATATTACAAATGGAAGGAAATAGGAGTTTTACTTGACAGTATAATGCCTCTGAAAATAAAGTTCTATGGGTGGGTCTTTGGCCAATTTTTGATTATGTATCTGAGAGAGAATAATAAGGTGGATGAATGATTACAGAAGAATGATTAAAATCAGAAGTGAACATATAGAGAAAATGCCAGAGTGTCATCAATACAAGGTAAATGGTCAGAGTAGAAAACTTAGATGGTTTGGTAGAGTCAATGTTGACAGCTGGATGTACCTTTGAGGAAGTGCGGTGAGATAAGTATTAGGCTCAAAACGGAAAGAGGAGGTCCAAAAATAAGTTCGCACTGAGTTTTTTATCCTGAGTAAAAATAATTTGTAATAACTGAGTGCTTTATTTGAAATGAAGCACTATGTATGCACGACATGGATGCAGCAGAGTCCAACTGACTTGGACTTAGACTTGTATGACGGTGATATGAGTTGATGGAAGATTGGGTTAATAGGAAAGGGTTTATAAGATTGAAGGTGAGTCCGATGGCTCAATTTTTGGAGGAAAAATAGTTATGTACCAAAAAAGGATGCAACACAGTGATGTAATGGGGTGGTTGGACTTTTAAATCAAATTGTGGTCTGTGAAACAAAATTTAGGGAACTTCATTAAGTTTGAAAAACTTGACTTTGGACAATTTTCATGCCTAGGCTACTATTACTACTTCACTCATTCTAAAAACTAGTTATGTTTCAATATGCGATTTTCCGAGTGTTGTAACTCCTGAAGAATATAAATGGCTGACAAATTGAATAAAGTGCAATATTTGTGAGCTTATACTTTTATAAGAAGTCTATTGCATACTAAAATCTCTATGTTGCCCCCCACTTTTTTTGTGTTATGCTACTTTAAGTCTTCATTATTTTTTCTTTTTGATTATGTCTTCTCTTCACCCTTTCTTATTTTCTATGACAGTTACTTAGACAAACCAACTGTAGATGGAAATTTTTTAAACCGAGACTTCACATTCTATGCTAAATAAGATTATTCTTTATGCTAAAGCTTGTTTTTCTGTTGGCGTCCTTCGTAATCAATAGATTTGATGAATAGTGTTTTGCACTTGTTAGTAGAATGGTTAGTGGTTTTTGCGATGACATAATTGTTTTATTTTCTTGACATGGTAATTATTTTTAAATACTTTATGTAAAATCTATATAGAGTGCTGACCAATCAGCCCATACTTGAGTTATTTATGTAGAATGCCAATTAATCATTCCCTTGGTCAAACGTTGGTTTCCAAGACTTAGGTCCCATGTCCCATGTTTGAGTGACATAAAAGGTTCTTTACCCATAATGTTCTTAATTTTATGTTTATTTTAATTTTCATTCTTTTAATATTTCTTTGACCTTGTCAGGGCCCTACAACGTTAGAATACCTTAACATATTGTCTTTGCCTGATTGTCATGGTGATTTTGCGAATATGAGCCTGATATCTGTCACAAATGACAATCTTGGTGAATTACAGGAGAGACTGTCACGCTTCGTCTCATATAAAAGCACTTCTGAAGCATCCAAGTTCCTCGAGTATTGGGTTCCTTCTCAGATATCAAACCTTCAGCTTGAGCTGTATTGTTCTACACTTCTTTCTAACTCTATTCCTCTTCGCTCTTGTTCGAGGAATGATACCGTTGGGGCCCTCCAAGATATTCTTCTTACTGTTCGAAAGGTTTGCTCACACATTTCTCTCCAATTACACAACTACAGTTTCGCTTTATGGTATGAGTGCATCTTTTGTTACTGTTATTCTGTGTCCTGAATGAGAGTGCATTTTCATGTCGGTTGGAAGGCGTTGACTAGCTGTGGCTGCCAATGCTTAATGGAACCAACCTCACATCTCTCTGCCATGAAAATAGCACTTTTCCGTTCTACGTGCTTTTTTGCGAGTAACGAGTTTTAATAAGATTCACGTTTTTTCTGTACAGTGTTGTGATCACCCTTACCTTGTGGACTCCTCTTTACAAGAACGCATGATTGCTAGGAAATGCCCTGCTGCAGAGCTGTTGGATGTCGGCATAAAAGCAAGTGGCAAATTACTACTACTTGATGCGATGCTCACAGAGTGTATGACTCGAGGGTTAAAAACACTGATACTTTATCAGGTATATCAAGCGAGAGATTTTTTTCGATTATATGCATGTGTTATTTGTTCACTCGATCGAGTTCCAAGCTTTGTGCATACTATGTTGTTTTGTTGAACAGGTTCACATATCTATTTCTTTATCGATTTTCTTGAATTATTTTACTATTTTGACAGTCGATACGTGGCATTGGAGGGGCATCAATAGGAGACATATTGGATGACTTTCTTCGCCAAAAATTTGGTCCAAATACTTACGAACATGTTGATGCTAGGGTTAGCCTGCCTAAGAAGAAAGCTGCTGTAAATCGATTCAATAAAAAGGAAACTGGGCAATTTGCTCTTCTGTTGGAAAACCGTGCTTGTTCCTCGACCATCAAACTTTTAGCAGTGGATATCATTGTCTTATATGACAGCGACTGGAATCCAGCAAATGATATTAGAGCGCTACAGAAGATATCAATTGATTCAATAGTTGAACAGATGAGAGTTTTCAGGTTGTATTCATCCTGTACTGTTGAAGAAAGAGCTCTAGTCCATGCAAAGAAAGATCTGAAGCTTGATAATAATTTGCAAACTTTCAGCCGGACCACTAATGATTCTCTGCTCATGTGGGGTGCTTCGTATCTGTTCAATCAATTAGATGATTATCATGCTTGCAGTAATGATACTGCTTTAAACATTTCGTCTGGGCAATCAGTTTTGAATGAAGTTACCCGGGAGTTCCAGGCCATACTTTCTGAAAGTTGTAAAAATATTGATTTGAGTGTAATTTCGAAAGTTGAGTTGAGTTCTGGAAACTATAGCATGAATATTCCGTTGCTTGGCGAGGCAAAAAATCAGTTGAAAGATGGAGAGGTGCCATATATTTTTTGGAAAAACCTGTTGGATAGAAAAATTCCACCCTGGAGACATTTCAGGGGTTCATGTCAACGGAATCGAAAGAGAGTACAATACTTGAATGGATCACCAGACGCTGAGAATGATTGTGTTGTAAAGAGACAAAAAAAGGTTGTCCATGAAAACTCTAATCCAGCCTCAGTTCAATCTGAACTGGGAGAGCATCAAGTCACTCAAGTTGCCTGTTCTGAGGGAGGAGGTATAGACATCCAGATACACTCCCAATAATTATCCCAATTATTCATTTTATCTGTCTTTAGCTTTCTAAATTCCTTGTCTTCATGGAGAGGCATGGTGTAACTTGAATATCTAGACAAAAAAATACGATTAATTTTCTGGTTCTGGTGCAGGGTCTTCATCAACCTTTGCCTGTAATAAATCTCAGTTCTTTTGGACAGAAAGTGTTACTTCCAACAGCTATCCAAATTGTAAGTATAGTCAGAGCTCTCTTGGTCTTGAGGTTGACGTGGGTGCCCCGGAGGAAAAAAGTGGATTATTCGACATGCAGAAGTACCTCTATGGTTTTCTGGAAGGAGAGACTACAAAACTGTGCCAAATTCTTAAACTCTCGGTATCAATCCCTTATTTACCTTTCTTATGCTTAAAAAGAAATATTGGTAGAGCATAAAACTGTCTGATTCAAAGTGTTGTAACTTGTGTTTTAACTAATACTAGCGGACAATGCACACGTGTTGCTTGTGTAAGAGAAATAATAACAAAACCTATTTCTAGAAGATGTAAATGCAGAATATTGAAGCTCCAAATACCAAAAGATTTTATATACCACAATCAATTACTTACTAGCAGAAATAACAAAATTAGAATGTAGGACAACAAAAATATTACAAATTTAACCATACATGTGTTTAACTATAAAGTTAAGAATATGAATGGTTATCGATATGAAAACCGTAACTCTATAAAGGCACTCATAGGATTGACGACCGTTACTAAGCTAGAAGCAATAACTCTTTCAATAATACCGCCAATTCAATGAAATCGGTCAAAAAATCATTAAAAGTTAGATTTACTAAAATAACTTCAAATTCCAATTAGCACCTGCTACAGCAATAAAAAAAAAGGAAGATCTAATCTAATCATCATGAAAAATATACAAATCTTATACAGCAGAAGAACACATACACAGTCATTACACAGAGAAAATGTTTTGTATACATAGATCATAGAAATGCGAGTAGCAAAATTTACCCATTTTTTGGCGGAGCAGATTGAAGAAGCTGCTTCTTCCACTATGACAACCAAATTCTCAGTTTCTCTTAGTTACCAGATTCTTGATTGATTGTGTCCCAAAGAATTGTTGACAATTCTAAAATAAGAACATGAGTCTTTTTTGGAATTTAACCGTTAAATGTTAACGGAAGGATGTCACATCTAATTGAACAGCGTTGATTTACTTGAAGAAAATCAAAAGAATTCTAGGTAATATAAGTTTAAAACTTTGAGTTGATTTATTGAGAATAAAAGAGGCATAAACGTGGGATGTGCAGATAAGATTGAAAAGAGCAATTGGATAAACAAAAATATTGGAGTTGTGGGGGAAGTTAATGGAGTTGTGGATTAATTTCAGCATGAACGTAGAACGTGCAAATGAGAATTGGATAACAAAATGACATTACAACCTTGAGTAGGTTTCTTTCACATTATTAATGTCAGGGTTGTATTTGGGATTTCACATTTGACATACCATACGGTTTCTCTAGCACCCTCTTGCATTATTAAATAGTAAAAGATACTACAGTTGAAACCCTAAACAGAGATGCATGGAACTAAACACCATCATGCCATTTTCTCATATTCTCATGTAGGGGTACACGATGATCGGTCTGGTCTGGTTTTATTATTATTCGATTCGGTTTTTCGATTTTCGATTTTTGAAATAACTAATACGAAAACTAAACCATTTTATTTGGGTTTAGTTTGGTTTTCTCGCAGTAAAGTTAAGTGATGAATTGAGTTACTGATGAAGTTATATGTTTTAAAATGGTAAGCACTAGCGAATCGTGTTACACACCAAAATATTAATATGCCCATTTAAGTCTAGAATGTTCACATGGGAAAGGAGTGATAGTTAGTTAGTTTTGGGGGGCATTATATGGTTTTTGGCAGATTACCCCCTACCCCCCTATGGCCCTGTGGTTTGAAAATAGGATCTCTCCACCACACCAACTGCATACCCCTCACCCCCCTCTCCCTGACACAATCTCTCGCCAGTTAAGATTACCATATTTAGATGACAAAACCTGCAACCACAAAGAATTCCCCCCCTTAATAATATCCCACCCCCATTTTCCTAATAAAGCTTTATTAAAAAAATCCAGGTTGCGAATCCCCAAACACCCCATTTGCTTAGACTTGCAAACCACCTCCCATTTGACCCAGGCCACTTTCCGGCAAGTTTCCCCACCCCCCCACAAGAAAAAGCTGATTGAATTGATCAAAATTTGGAAATGATAGTTTTTGGGGCGCGGAACAGGGTGAAGAAATAGACCGGTATCGAAGACAACATGGCATTCAGTAGGACCATCCGTCCCCCAAAGGACAGACTTTTATCATCCCAGGCCGCCAGTCGTTTCCGAAGTTTCTCCAAGATCGGTTCCAAGACGCACATTTCCTCGGATTTAATCCCATCGGGATACCCAGATACTTAAAAGGCACGATCCCCACTTTACAATTCAGCACACCCGCCATAGCATCCAGTTGGACCGGATCTACATTAATGCCGATTATACTGCTCTTAATGAAATTAATCTTCAAACCCGATATCAATTCAAATAGTCGCAACACACCTTTGAAGGTTCTTACATTTTCCATCGTGGCCTCTCCAGACAGAACCGTGGCATTAGCGTACTGAAGATGGGAAATCGGTATGTGGTTCCTGCCCACTTTGCACTCATCCCAGGCATTACTCTCCACTGCCTTGTCTACCAATTTGGACAACGCCTCGGCCACTAAGATAAACAAAAATGGGGATAAAGGATCCCCTTGCCTCAGTCCCCGCTTCAGTTCAAATTCCAATGAAGGGCTCCCATTAATAAGAACTGAAGCTTTCACACTGGTAACACATTTCATAATCCAAGTCCTCCATTTGTCTGAGAAATTCATTAACTGCATAACCTTGTCAAGGAAACCCCATCAGACTGAATCGTAGGCTTTCTCAAAACCCACCTTGAAGGGTATACCTGTCCCTTTGGTCCGCTTCCACTCGTCTAGCATCTCATTTATAATAATAACACCATCCAGTATATGTCTCTTCCCCACAAAGGCCGTTTGGGTGGCAGATATCACCCTATCCAGTACCTTGCTTAACCTATTTGCCAGGAGCTTCGCCAACACTTTATAAAGGCAACCAATTAGGGATATCGGTCGATATTCCCCAATCTTGACAGGGTTTTCCGATTTAGGCACCAAGACGATAAAAGAAGGGTTGCCACCCTTAACAATCTTGCCGTTCCTATTAAACCCGGACTTTTGGAGCTCTCGCAACACCACACCGCCTTTTTTACCTCATCCTCTCCGAATTCAGGTGTAAGAATCCCATTGTCCAAATCACTTAACTGAGTGAAACTAATGTCTGAAAGACGAGGTCTGATCCATTCCTCCTGATGGAACCGCTGAGCGAAATATCCCTGGACCGCGCTCTTTACCCCTGAAACGGTATCCACCCACTGCCCGTCAATCTCGATTCCCACTAATTCGTTTTTCTTCCTTCTCCTATTCACGAATTTATGGAAGAATATTGGGTTTACATCTCCGAGTTGAATCCACCTGATTCTAGACTTCTGGAATAGTAGTGAGTCCTTGCTCCTGATTTGTCCTAGTAGAGTCACCATATCATTTCTTCTTTATTCCACCTCATCAGCTTGCAAAGCTCTTCGATCTGCGATTGCATCCCATTCCAGAATCTTCGCTCGAGTCTCTTGAATTCTGACATCCACAAAACCGAACACATCCTTATTCCAACATCTCAGCTTATCCTTTAGCATTTTAAATTTTTCTTTCAAAATAAAACCCCCCAACCTTGAACTCTGAAATCGCTCCAACTTCTTTCGACAAATACCTTGAATTCTGGGTGTTGCAACCACGAATCAATTACCCTGAATGGTTCGGGTCCCCAGTCCTCAACGATTGATTTCAACACAATAGCACAATGATCTGACACGCCCATCTTCGCCTCCTCACCCTTCGCCGCCCGGCGAGCTTTCCGAGAGGACCTCCCCCCTAACCCTAACCCTAACCCTAACCCACCCACCTCCGAGCTTGATCACCTCGGGTATTCTCCACGTCGAGCCCTTCACTTCGCCATGCAGTCTGCTCGCATTTTCCGGCCACTTCGTCCGTGCCCAGCGTTCCCTCTTGGTCGCGAGCCGTTGCCTTCAGCCTTCCCTCATTCTAACCCTTCAGTTTCCGCGTATGAACCAGCCTCTTTTGGGTCGCGGCTCACCCATCCCGGTGGTGGGTACCTCCGCCCACTGTCACGCTCAGCCTTCCTTCACCCTCACCCTCCCTCTTCCGCTCATGCTTCTGCCTACCTTGGGCCGCGTCTCGCCCAGCCAGGTGGTGGGTTTCTTCGCCCACCATCCTCGGGTATTTTTCGCCCTGTAACTTGTCATCCTGTCCTTCATCCGATTGAGCGTGTCCGTATTAATCCTAGCTTTGCTTCAAGACCGAGCGACAGACAGCACGAGTTTCAGAGGCAGCATCGAGCCACCAAAGGTGCTGGGCCGAATCAATCAAGGCTAAACCAGAAGTTGAATGAATTCTTTAAGGAGGACTCGGTACCATATTTCTTCACTAACTTCCCAGAGGGGTGGCTACCAGAGAATATGATCCGCACTTTCCAAAAGGTTGGTGAAGTCAGTGATCTGTTTGTGCCAAATAAGAGAGACCTCAAGGGAAATCGGTTTGGGTTCGTTAGATTCAAGGCCAGCTCGGTTGGAGATGATGTCGAGGATAAACTGAACCAGATTTGGTTGGGTTCCTACAAGCTCAGAGCAAACAATCCTGGGTTTCACAGGAATGAGACTCCAGCAGGCAAGACTAATGGTGGTGTGGTATTTGATCGAAAGCTGTTGAGCGAAAGAAATGGAAAGTCGTACGCCGAGGTTGCGAGGGTAACCTTAGATCGAAAGAAGTTTGAAGAACCTCGAGTTCAACCTCTAGCAGAGTCAGGCCTGATGTTTCGCTCTAGACCAGAGAAATGGCATGGATAGAGGGATGCCTTGTTGGTAAATTGATTGATCAGGTACACAGGCTTCAGGTTCAAGATGAATTCAGGGCGAATGGCCTGCCGGATACAAAAATTATACCCCCATCGGAGACTCTCAGGTACTCATTTTCCACGAACGGAAGGATAAACTTGCGCAGATCCTTAGGGAGGAGAAAAACTGGTTAGACTTATGGTTTCAAAATATATCGACGTGGAGTGACAGGGCGATTTCACCAACCAGAGAAACATGGGTCAGATGCTCGGGCATTCCAGCCGAAGCTTGGTGTCCAAGATTCTTTGAGCTTCTATTAGTTTCGTTGGGTAGGTTGATAGATATCGACAAGGAAACACTGCACAGAGACAATCTGGAGATTGCACGACTGATGATAGACACCCCACGTCAGGAATTTATTAACAGAACGATCAGAGTTAACATTGACGGTTCGGTGTCTTACATTAGAGTAATGGAGGACATATTTTCCCAGGAGAGGGTGGAGCTTTTTTCGACCTACTCATATGAACTCGGGGTGGCCCAAATTTCCTCATGGAAATTCAGACTCTTCTGCTTCAGAACCAGACTATTTTGACGAGGTGGTACCTCAGTCGCCATTGGAGGGTGGATTGTTGGCGGAGTCTTTACAACAACTGTAGCCAGGGTATCCGGGAGTCACCGCCTGAAAAAGGAACCGATCAATTTATGTGCGAAAAAGATGAGGAGGATTGCTTGAAGGCGCAAGGAAAAGAGCAAGGAACCGCGCAATTTTTGGCCGAACAAGTTGTGGAGGAATGCTCGAAGGCGAAAGGACAAGAGAAAGCTTGCGATAGACAACCAACATCGTCGTTCACGGGTGGCAGCAAAAGAATCTCCCAGTCAGGACAGAGTCCTTCGAAACAATCTCCAAACGCCATGGATTCATCCCCAGAGCCTCTCTTTCAATACTCTCAGAGGAACAGGAAGGGCCTTCAGAGGTACAAAAGAGAGTTACGGAAAAGGACCATGAAAGCAAAAAAAAAGGCAGACCAGGGGAAATTGAAAAGTTTCATTAAGGACATGTGCGGGGAAGAAGATGAACCTCCCACGCGGGAAGAGAGCACCCATGGGGCGGTGGACTCTCATGACATGAAGGTAGCACGTGAAAAACGAGTTCAGTTATCGCCTTCTGCCTCAGCCGAATCGAATGCTGCACGGCTAGCGAGGTACTCTCCGGTACTGCGAGAAGAGGCTCTACTGCGGGAAGCCACGGACATTTGGAATTTGGGTAAGACTCTGCGGCTCGAGGCGGTAGGAAATGAGCAGGAAATCATCGGAAGGTTAGTCGAGTTGGAAATTCGAGATAAAGGGGCGATTCGAGACAAATTGAATGCCGTTGCTGAGCCAGGAGTTTCGAACAGGTTTTTATGATCCTTGCAACATATAATATAAGAGGGTTGGGGGGAGGGTAAAGATTAGAGATATACGAGAGTTTGTCGCAAGAGAGAGGATTGATTTCCTGTGCATACAAGAGACGAAGATGGAGGTCGTTAGTAGGAAGTTATGTGAGACCCTCTGGGGAGACGGAGATTTTGATTAGGTCTTCAAAGGTGCAATGGGAGCTGCCGGGGAACTACTTTGTATTTGGGAAAAAAAGGTGCTTTTCTATGGATAACTGTTGGGGAGAAGATGGTATATTGGGAGTGGATGGATATTGGGGAGTTGATCGAGTCAAATGCCATATCGTGAACGTCTATTCCCCGTGCGATCCGAGCTCCATAAAAGAGCTATGGAAGATTTTGGAATCTAACATAAAGGATCTCCCAGATAATCGTTGGTGCATATGTGGGGATTTCAATGCGATACGAAGTCGCTCCGAGAGAAGGGGACGAAATATGACTAGTAATGAAAGAGAATGTCGGGAATTTGATGACTTCATAAGTGGGCTGGGTTTAGTAGACTTACCGCTGGTGGGTAGAAAGTTCACGTGGTACCGAGCTGATGGATCTTGTGTTAACAGATTGGACAGATTCCTCCTATCTGATAGGTGGGTTGAAGAATGGCCTAACCAAATTCAACGGGGCATTAATAGGAGCATGTCCGATCATTGTGCCATTGTGTTGAAATCATTCGTTGAGGACTGGGTACCCAAACCATTCAGGGTAATTGATTCGTGGTTGCAAAACCCAGAATTTAAGGTATTTGTCGAAAGAAGTTGGAGTGAATTCAAGGTTGGGGGGGTTTTGTTCTGAAAGAAAAATTTAAAATGCTGAAGGATAAGCTGAGAGGTTGGAAGAAGGAGGTGTTCGGTTTTATGGATGTCAGAATTCAAGAGACTCGAGCGAAGATTCTGGAATGGGATGCAATCGCAGATCGAAGAGCTCTGCAATCTGATGAGGTGGAATTAAGAAGAAATGATATGGTGAGTCTACTAGGACAAATCAGGAGCAAGGACTCACTACTATTCCAGAAGTCTAGAATCAGGTGGCTTCAAAACGGAGATGTAAACTCAAGATTCTTCCATAAATTCGTGAATACGAGAAGGAAGAAAAACGAATTAGTGGGAATCGAGATTGACGGGCAGTGGCTGGATACTGTTTCAGGGGTAAAGAGCGGGGTCCAGGGATATTTCGCTCAGCGGTTCCAGCAGGAGGAATGGATCAGACCTCGTCTTTCAGACATTAGTTTTACTCAATTAAGTGATTTGGACAATGGGATTCTTACATCTGAATTTGGAGAGGATGAGGTGAAAAAAGGCGGTGTGGTGTTGTGAGAGCTCCAAAAGTCCGGGTCCTGATGGATTCAACTTCATGTTTATCAAAGAGTTTTGGCATGTCGTCAAGGACGTTTTCATGGGGTTCTTATCTGAATTCCATAGGAACGACAAGATTGTTGTTAAGGGGGCAATCGTCTTGGTGCCTAAATCGGAAAACCCTGTCAAGATTGGGGAGTATCGACCGATATCCCTAATTGGTTGCGTTTATAAAGTGTTGGCAAAGCTCCTGGCAAATAGGTTAAGCAAGGTACTGGATATGGTGATATCTGCCACCCAAACGGCCTTTGTGGGGAAGAGACATATACTGGATGGTGTTATTATTATAAATGAGATGCTAGACGAGTGGAAGCGGACCAAAGGGACAGGTATACTCTTCAAGGTGGATTTTGAGAAAGCCTACGATTCAGTCCGATGGGTTTTCCTTGACGAGGTTATGCAGTTAATGAATTTCTCAGACAAATGGAGGACTTGGATTATGGAATGTGTTACCAGTGCGAAAGCTTCTGTTCTTATTAATGGGAGCCCTTCATTGAAATTTGAACTGAAGCGGGGACTGAGGCAAGGGGATCCTTTATCCCCATTTCTGTTTATCTTAGTGTCCGAGGCGTTGCCCAAATTGGTAGACAAGGCAGTGGAGACTAATGTCTGGGATGAGTGCAAAGTGGGCAGGAACCACATAACGATTTCCCATCTTCAGTACGCTGATGACACGGTTCTGTCTGGAGAGGCCACGATGGAAAATGTTAGAACCTTCAAAGGTGTGCTGCGACTATTTGAATTGATATCGGGTTTGAAGATTAATTTCATTAAGAGCAGTATAATCGGCATTAATGTAGATCCGGTCCAACTGGATGCTATGGCGGGTGTGCTGAATTGTAAAGTGGGGATCGTGCCTTTTAAGTATATGGGTATCCCGATGGGATTCAATCCGAGGAAATGTGCGTCTTGGGAAACGATCTTGGAGAAACTTCGGAAACGACTGGCGGCCTGGGATGATTAAAGCCTGTCCTTTGGGGGCCGGATTGTTCTACTGAATGCCATGCTGTCTTCGATACCGGTCTATTTCTTCACCCTGTTCCGCGCCCCAAAAGCTATCCTTTCCAAATTTCGATCAATTCTATCAGCTTTCTTGTGGGGTGGTGGGGAAACTTGTCGGAAAGTGGCCTGGGTCAAATGGGAGGTGGTTTGCAAGTCTAAGCAAATGGGGGGTTTGGGGGTTCGCAACCTGGATTTTTTTAATAAAGCTTTATTAGGAAAATGGGGGTGGGATATTATTAAGGGGGGAATTCTTTGTGGTTGCAGGTTTTGTCATCTAAATATGGTAATCTTAACTGGCGATAGATTGTGTCAGGGAGAGGTGGGGGAGGGGTGAGGGGTATGCAGTCGGTGTGGTGGAGAGATCTTATATAACATACTTTCTTGGATCATTCGGGGTGGTTTTTGGGGGGGCTGTTTCGAAGAGTAGGGAATGGGCTTGTGACGAAATTCTGGACGGATATCTGGGTAGGGGTGGTAAGTTTGGAAGAAAAGTTTCCAAGATTAGCATCGATTGCGCGGGATAGAGAGATCTTAGTAGGGAATATGGGGGGGGTGGGTGGATGGAATATGGATTTGGAGCTGGGATTGGAGACGGGAGTTATTCGACTGGGAGATGGATGTTTTTGTTTTGTTACTCAATCTTATTGTCAGGTCAGCTTTGGACCAAGATAAGGAAGACACCTGGGAGTGGCGCCTTGAAGATAACTATTGCTACTCTGTTCGATCGGCATATGGAACCTTTGTAGAGGATGAAGTTATTGATGACGAAACTCTGATGATTTATGATGACATCTGGAAGACTTTGGCTCCGAAAAAGGTTGGACCCTTCGCTTGGCGGGTACTTAAAGACAAAATTCCGACCAAGGATAACTTACGGAAACGTAATGTTCTCCTAGGTCCGATCCCAGATCTGTGCGTTCTATGTCAACAAGTAGAGGAGACTACAGCTCATCTTTTGTTTAGGTGCTCGGATTCCTACGCGTTATGGATGAAATGTTACAAGTGGTTGGGAGTCACTGTCGTACTTCCTGGCAATCCGGCTTTTCACTTGGTGCAGCACAAAGGACTTTGTGAGCAAAAAAGATGACGAAATGGCTGGTTAACTATATGGTTCGCGATAATATGGACCATATGGTTAGGCAGAAATAAAATAAATTTCAGGGGGAGCAACGAGCCAGAGGATGACCTTTTCAATCTAGTTCTATTTAGATCTTGGTTTTGGATTAGACATAGCAGCAGTCCTAGCTTTTCTTATGTACATTCGGACTGGGTGAATGAACCTATGGTTTGTTTATTAGCATCTTGATTTTAATCTTCGCGTTTAAGAAGTCTTTTTGTAAACTTTCGTAGTACCTCTGGTACTTTTTTATATATTATGTCTTTTTCCGACCAAAAAAAAAAACAATGATCTGACACGCTCCTATTAATGCCCCGTTGAATTTGGTTAGGCCATTCTTCAACCCACCTATCAGATAGGAGGAATCTGTCCAATCTGCTAACACAAGATCCATCGGCTCGGTACCACATGAACTTTCTACGGTAAGCCTACTAAACCCAGCCCACTTATGAAGTCATCAAATTCCCGAAATTCTTTTTCATTACTAGTCATATTTCGTCCCCTTCTCTCGGAGCGACTTCGTATCGCATTGAAATCCCCACATTTGCACCAACGATTTTCTGGGAGATCATTTATTTTAGATTCCAAAATCTTCCATAGCTCTTTTTTGGAGCTCGGATCGCACGGGGAATAGACGTTCACGATATGGCATTGGACTCGATCAACTCCCCAATGTCCTTCCACTCCCAAGATACCATATTCTCCCCAACAGTTATCCATAGAAAAACACCCTTTTTTCCAAATACAAAGTAGTCCCCCAGCAGCTCCCATTGCACCTTTGAAGACCCAATCAAAATCTTCGTCTCCCCAGATGGACTCACATAACTTCCTACTAACTACCTCCATCTTCGTCTCTTGTATGCACAGGAAATCAATCCTCTCTCTTGAGACAAACTCTCGTATATCCCTAATCTTAACCCTTCCCCCCAACCCTCTTATATTATATGTTGCAAGGATCATAAAAACCTGTTCGAATCTCCTGGCTCAGCAACAACATTCAATTTGTCTCGAATCGCCCCTTTGTCTCGAAGTTCCATATCGACTAACTTTCCGATGATTTCCTGCTCATTTCCTACCGCTTCGAGCCCCAGAGTCTTACCCAAATTCCAAATGTCCTTGGCTTCCCGCAATAGAGCCTCTTCTCGCAGTACCGGAGAGTACCTCGCTAGCCGTGCAGCATTCGATTCGGCTGAGGCAGAAGGCGATATTTGAACTCCTTCTTCCTGTTCTAACTTCATGTCATGTGAGTCCACCGCCCCATGGGTGCTCTCTTCTCGCGTGGGAGGTGCATCTTCTTCCCCGCACATGACCTTAATGAAACTTTTCCATTTCCCCTGGTCTGCCTTTTTTTTTTGCTTTCATGGTCCTTTTCCGTAACTGTCTTTTGTACCTCTGAATGCCCTTCCCGTTCCTCCGAGAGTATTGAAAGAGAGGCTCTGGGGATGAATCCATCACGTTTGGAGATTGTTTCGAAGGACTCTGTACTGACCGAGAGATTCTTTTGCTTCCACCCATGAACGACGATGTTGGTTGGCTATCGCAAGCTTTCTCTTGTCCTTTCGCCTTCGAGCATTTCTCCACAACTTGTTCGCCCAAAAATTGCGCAGTTCCTTGCTCTTTTCCTTTCGCCTTCAAGCATTCCTCCTCAGCTTGTTCGCTCATAAATTGCTCGGGTCCTTTTTCATGCGGTGACCCCCGGATACCCTGGCTGCAGTTGTTGTAAAGACTGGTATGAATTTCCGCCAACAATCCACCCTCCAATGGCGACTGAGGTACCACCTCGTTAAAATAGTCCGGTTCTGAAGCAGAAGAGTCTGAATTTTCATGAGGAAATTTGGGCCAACCCGAGTTCATATGAGTAGTTGGAAAGAGCTCCACCCTTTCCTGGGAAAATATGTCCTCCATTACACTAATGTAAGACACCGAACCGCCAATGTTAACTCTGATCGTTCTGTTTATAAGTTCCTGACGTGGGATGTCTATCATTAGTCGTGCAATCTCCAGATTTTCTCTGTTCATTGTTTCCTTGTCAATATCTATCAACCTACCCAACGAAACTGATAGAAGCTCAAAGAATCTCGGACACCAAGCTTCGGCTGGAATGCCCGAGCATCTGACCCATGTTTCTCTTGTTGGTGAAATCGCTCTATCACTCCACGTAGATATATCTTGAAACCATAAGTCTAACCATTTTTTCTCCTCCCTAAGGATCTGCGCAAGTTTATCCTTTCGTTCGTGGAAAATGAGTACCTGAGAGTCTCCGATGGGTATAATTTTTGCATCTGGCAGGCCATTCGCCCTGAATTCGTCTTGAACCTGAAACCTGTGTACCTGATCAATCAATTTACCAACAAAGCATCCCTGTATCCATTCTGTGTCCTCTGGTCTAGAGTGAAACGTCAGGCCTGACTTTGCTCGAGGTTGAACTCGAGGTTCTTCAAACGTTTTTCGATCTAAGGTTACCCTCTCAACCTCGGCGTACGACTTTCCATTTCTTTCGCTCAACAGCTTTCGATCAAATACAACACCACCATTGGTCTTACCTGCTGGAGCCTCATTCCTGCGAAACCGAGGCTTATTTGCTCTGAGCTTTTCGGAACCCATCCAAATCTGGTTCAGCTTATCCTCGACATCATCTCCAAACAGATCACTGACTTCACCAACCTTTTGGAAAGTTCGGATCATATTCTCTGGTAGCCACCACTCTGGGAAGTTAGTGAAGAAATATGGTACCGAGTCCTCCTTGAAGAATTCATTCAACTTCTGGTTTAGCCTTGATTGATTTGGCCCAGCACCTTTGGTTGCTCGATGCTGCCTCTGAAACCCGTGCTGTCTGTCGCTCGGTCTGGAAGCAAAGTCAGGATTATTTCGGACACGCTCATTCAGATGATGGGTAGGATGACAAGTTACGGGGCGAAAAATACCCGAGGATGGTGGGCGAAGAAACCCATCACCTGGCTGGACGAGACGTGGCCAAAGGGAGGCGGATTCATGCGCGGAAAAGGGAGGGTGAGGGTTAGGGAAGGCTGAGCGTGACAGTGGGCGGAGGTACCCACCACCGGGCTGGGCGAGCCGCGACCCAAGTGAGGATGGTTCATACACGGAAACGGTAGGGTTAGATTTAGGGAAGGCTGAACGCAACAGAATGGACTCGCGACCAAGAGGGAAGGCTGGAAACGGACGAAGTAGGCGGAAAACGCGAGCAGACTGCATGGCAAATTGAAGGGCCCGTCGCGGAGAAGACCCTAGGTGATCAAGCTCGGAGGTGGGTGGGTTAGGGTTAGGGTTATGGGGGTGAGGTCCTGCCGGAAAGCTCGCCGGGCGGCGATGGGTGAGGAAGCGAAGATGGGCGGGAAAAAATTTCAAAGGAATCTGTTTTTCTCTCTTATCGCTCTCTCTCTCTTAAATTGTAGGTCAGTAAGGGTGTAATAGACTATAACTTACCTTGAGTGTTGTTAGCAAGCTTAGGTTTGGGCAAATGTTCTTTCCCTTGAGTAAAAGTGAGCAGGAGAGTTTCTTTTCGTTCATTGTAGTTCTCTGTTTTCATTTCAGCAAATAATACAATTGTTTCTTCCTTCATTTGATTGCATTTTGTTCATTCTGCTTGTTCCAATTTTGTGTGTTTAAATTTGGGTCCTATAAATTGGTCCGACCTGCCGGATCCGAGAGGAGCGACCTAGGGATTTACCGGAATGATGACCACACGTTTTGACTCCAGGTTGGAGTAATTGGAAAAATGAGTATTGGATCAGAGAGAGAGAGGCTGATGTCAGGAGAAAAGGGACCAGGAATTAGAAGCTACGGGAAGAGGGAGAATACAGTGAAGCTACGGGAGGAGGAGGCACATCATACTCAAGTTAGATCACTGACCTTCGAAGAAACTCTTGATCTCGTGCAACAAAATCTGTGGAGGATGGAGGTGAGCTGGGGAAGACCAACCGAGGCTGTTGCAGGATGCTTCAATGGTGTTTCCCGGTCGTCGATGAAGATAAAACTTCCAACAACGTTACCAAAGAGATCAACGGGGTTGAGGGTGAAGAAAACGTTGAAACAACAACTCACATCAGCACACGGAAGCTTAACTTTTCAGAATTCTTTAGTCTCACTCTTCACAACTGTGCTGGAAGGGAGGGAGGAGCAGATTGTGAGTAGTGCCATCTGGAAGGCAGACCAATGGGGACGTAAAAAAATTCAGGAGGAGAAAATAGGTGATGGAACGGAGTGAAGCGAATGGAATTATTTGGGGGGAAGAAGTAGAAATCAAAGTCAATCATTCAGGGGGTGGGGTGGTGAAGATCGAGAAGGAGCACAGTGATGGAGTTAAGAACAAGATTAGGGCCAATGGGCCACCATGCTTCAAGTGGGTCAAAGAAGATGATCGCTTAATTGAGGAGGGCGTTAGAGGAGTAGGGTTTCGGGCTGTCAATCAAAAACAAAATTGGGCTCAAAGAATTAATCAAACAGCGCAGTACGATGGGCTGTTACGATTCACAAATAGGGAGGAGGACGGGGGGGCGATGGGGTGGGGCGAGTCTCCGAAGGCGGAAAGCTGGGGGTCGTCAGCATGCTGCGGTGGGACCAGCGAGCCGCCACAGCAATTGATGCCGATCGCGGATGAATTATGGGTCAAAAAAGCTGAAATTGTGGGTTGTGGTGGGAAAGGGCCTGGGAGTTATGGGATGGGTTCGAAGGATTGGGAGCTGGAAATTTCGAGCATGGGGGAAAAGGTCTCGAAGATGAAAAATGGGGGTTTCAAGGTTTTGTAGATTTACCGAAGAGTTGTTCCGTGGGAAAGTGGATCATCAAGCAAGCTGAGAAAGTTGTTGGGATAGTTTTTATTGCATATGCTGGAGATTATCCTTATCATATTTGGTATTTTGGTAATATGCTCTTTAGCCTTGGGTTTGAGGTAATCGTCTTTGATGTTGGGTGGAGAGTCTTAGCCTTGAGGACAAGGCTTTTCTGACAGATGAAGTATTGTTACGGATCAAAATATTAATAGGCCAGTTTAAGTCTAGAAGGTTCACTAGTTAGTTTTGGGGGGATATTGTAGAATAAAAGTGGGAGGGGGTAAGGGGTGTAACAGACGAGAATTTACCTTAAGTGTTAGCAAGCTTAGGCTTGGCAAGGGTTCTTTCTCTCGAGTAAAAGTGAGCAGGAGAGTTTCTTTCTTGTTCATCATAGTTCTCTGTCTTCATTTCATTTTGTTCTTCTGCTTGTTCCAATTCTGTGTATTCAAATTTGGATCCTATCAAATCGCATGTTAAAATTTGAAAACTCTTTTAAAATCTCTAAAAATATCAAAGATTTCATAATTAAATAAAAGCAGCAATTCAAAACAGATATAATCATCCAAATCAAATATGATGCTTTTAGTTATTTTACACATCAAAATCAAGATTTCAAAAATAAGTATTGTTTGATTCTTGTAACCATTTTGGATTTTTTGTAGATGAACAATTCTAACAACTAATCGATCAATTCCTTTGAGGGAAATCATGCAAATACATTAACTAATTTAGCTATTTTAACATATATTATATATAAAAATGGTCGGTTCGGGTTTTATGGTTTTTTAATTTTAAAAACTGTAAACTGAACCATAAAACCAAAATTAGCAAAACTTAAAACCGTAACGACCAAAAAGTCATTTAAATCAAACCAAGTAACCAGAATTTACGGTTTGGTCTGGTTTTCCAGTTTTAACCGTTTAATGAACACCTATATTCTCATGTTCACACTCACCTTACTGAATACCGAGTTAAGCAGACATACACTTCCTTTTAATGAAATTCATGTCATTATTATTACAATTAGAATTTCAGTAATGGGCTGTTTTCCGTCGTGCGATTTGTAAACCAATACTACACCAAAAGCTTTGGTAGTCAAGATTGTCAACTTCAACAGTGGTCTCATGCCTGAGACTGAAGGATTTAGATAAATATTTCTCACAATCTGTAGTCTAGAAACTTTCTATCTTAAGTTTGAAGGTTAGAAATTGTACCTTAGCTGACACTAAGCAGGCATTTTGATTGATCCTTTTTGCACTTCTTAATAAGAATGGGAATTGCTTTAGATGGTGTGGTGGTGAAAAATCACGGACTGAAAAATATAGTCTGAAGGCTTCATTTTGCTTTCTGGAAGTCCCTAGAGGCAAGTTAAAATCGAGCCATAACTAGGATGTTGCAGGCTTATATTTTTCTTCAGCGCTTGCAATTAGCTTTCTCTACATCATTTTTATTTTTTAAGTTGTGCGGGAATTCTTTTCACGAGTAATTCATTTCGTAATTCTAGAAATGAAAACAGAACCCATTCTTTTCAAGTTGTAGAAATTTGAAGTGATAGCTATTGTCTGACTGAACCTTCAAACCTCATATCTAACAAGTCCACATGTCAAATGCAGGAAGTTGTCATGAATATGGTGAGAAGATTTCTTAAATATGTCATCAAGAATTACCAAGTCAGCACTGACTCGCCAGCGTATGTCCAGGCATTACAAATATCTCTGGTCAGTTTCTTTTCCATGCTTGATAGATTCTTAATTAGACCAAATACACAAATATGTGCATCACAACATCACTCAACCTTGCGGGTAGCTCTTTGACTTATGCTATTTATATAACAAAACATTTTTCTTGCTACTAATGTGCTTGGTTGGATTATTCTGGGGACATTAACCTTGTGCGCCAATCTTGGCAAGGATAACATTTGTTATTAATGAGCAATGTGAAGTTTATATAGACATTGATTGAGCCCAGAGGTGTAATTTATTATAAAGTTTGTTGCTGTATAATGGAGTTCACTTAAAACATCAGGGTTTTGGTCAAAGCAGATGCAATTATTTGAAGGCAATGAAATAGAATTCAAAGGAGAGATACTATTCTCAGATTATAATCATCTTTCTTTGACTTTGGGCCATTATGGTAAATTTCAATTTTTTTGTAATCTAGCATAAAATCTAATACCAGTTATACTTAATGACATCTTAAAATACATTTTGAGTGCAACTTTATATATATATATATATATATATATTCTTCTCTTGTCATTTTTTTCCTTTTCTCCATTTCATTTCTATGTCATTTCTCGCTTCTACGCCTTTTGCCTAACCTTGCTCTCATCTGCCACTGCCAGAAGGTACCACCTCTCAAACCGCCCTCTATTTTTCCTTTTTTTTTGTTTTTTGCTCTTTTGCGTTTCTCATTCTTTCCTTTTCTTCTCCTCTTTTTCTACTCTCAAATATCTCTTCGCTACCAGTACCTGCTTTTGCTGCTGGTCACCAACAAAGCTCCTTATTTTGGCAGCGCAACCTGCAGTTTCATTATTTCTCATCTTGGATTTTGGAACCAATTTTGGCCTAGTCCCCCCTCTCGTGTGTTTCTGTTTGTTGCTATCAATAGAAGCACACCTTGTGCAATTGTCTTATTTTTCTTATAAAAAAAAAAAAAGACAAGAAAAGAAAAGATTTTAAATAACAGTCCATGCCCATGGGCAGGTATGAAAGCAACCAAATGGTTTACAATGTTTGATTGTAAAAATCCATCATTTGTCTACCCGGCAAAACATGTCAAGCTTTTGATTCGATATCCTTTCCTCCGGGTTTCCTTTCAGCTATATAGAACAAAGTGGGTTACACAATGTTATGGATCTAAGTATAGTTGGCCCAAGCCAGAATGTGAATGATCTAGCAACAGAGGCCCATAAAATAAAGTCTATCAAAGGAGAGAGAGAAGGAGAAGCACAACACGTGAAAGTGGAAGTTAGTTATGTATTGGGGGGAATAAAGCATTCCAGAGAATGGGGTGAGTGGGTTCATTACAGTTTTTTGAGTGTTGTGAATGTGTGCAAGCTGGTGCTTGGGCAATGGGGTTTACTTTCCTTTTTTTTTTTATCTTTAAATAAAATTATATACCAATCAAAAACTGTTCATTACAGAATATGAAAGCCAAAAGCCACAGACGGCAGGCCAAATAGCCACAGACGGCTCATTAAAACAAAAGAACCCTAATACACGCTATTAATGAAATAGAATGTTTAAGCAGCGAAGGACATGTAGCTGTATCCTCTTAAACATCGAACCAATGGTGGTCAGCTTCCCTTCAAAAAGTTGTAAATTTCTCGAGTGCCATATCTGGTATACCGTGGCCCCCAGTGCCACCGTGCGCGCAACGGCCCGCTGGCTCTTCCCTGCGTACTGCTTCTTATACCACTTTATAGCGCTTTGAATTGTGTCATCTGTCTTCTCATTCCCAGCCATTCCCTGACTCTGTTCCATAATGCCAATGTGTAATCGCATTTGAAGAAGAGATGGTCATGCGCATCAGGGCCGTTAGAACATAACCTGCACGTTTTGTCCTCAACATATCACAGTCTATCCGCTGTTTGCAGTTTGCCAAGGATGGCTAGCCACAATGCGAATGCGTGCTTAGGTAGGATACCCCGCTTCCATACAATTGTCGCCCAAATGACCTTGGTGGATGGTGGTTTGAAGAAAGTGTAGGCACCATTTATCCTTGGTCCATCATACCAACTGTCCAATATAGTTGCCGCAGAGGCAGGCGTCCCCAGCCCAGATAAGAGTTCATCCCTGATGAGAAGAATGCGCTTAATGAGAGGTGAGTCAGCCGGCTTCGGAGCCCAATCCCAAATGCCAATGTTATTCCGGCTGAGGTAAATATGGTGGATCCATCTCAGCCATAAGGACTGCCGGCTAGATTGGATATCCCATAGCACTTTGGAAAGGAGTGCCTTATTCCAGCACCTCAAGTCCCGTAAACCCCCACCCCCATCTTGCTTGGCAGTGCACATCGCCACCCAGTTGATAGGTGGGTGTTTGGAGTTCCAAATAAAGGAACGGCAAAGTGAGTAGATGCGATCAATAACCCCAAACGGGATAGGCAGAATAGAGAGCCAGAAACACTCCACCCCCTGCAGAACCGATCTGATGAGTTCCAATTTCCCAGCATACGACAGAGTGCGCTTAGGCCAACAATGCAACTTAGCAGAGATAGCCGATAACAGAGTGCCGTAGTCCGCGAAACGGAGCTTCTCAGCAGCCAGTGGGATACCCAGGTACCGAAACGGTAGCACCCCTTGAGTGAAGCCCGTGATCTGTAGCAGCTGTGACCTCAACTGCTCATCAATTCCTGACATATAGATCGCTGATTTGAGATTATTGGCCTTCAGCCCAGCACAAGCCCCAAAACTGTGAAGGCAGTTCGAAAGGATCTCAACAGATCGAGTGTCGGCACGCCCAAATAGCAACAAATCATCAGCATATGCAAGGTAAGTAATACCCGAAGTAGCGCACAATGGGTGAAAATTGTAGTCAGAATCCCTGGTGTCCCTACCTATCATGCGGGATAAGTATTCCACACAAATTGCAAATAGAAAAGGGGATAGAGGATCGCCCTGCCTTAGGCCCTTTCTCCCCTTGAAATATCCGAAGATCCCACCATTAATAGCCAGTGAGAAGGTGGTGGTAGTGACACACTGCATAATCCATCTGATAAACCGTGCCGGGAAAACCTCAGCCCAATCAGTACAGATTCAAGGAACGACCAGTTCACTGTGTCAAAAGCCTTCTGTAGATCAACCTTTAGGATGCATCTTGGGGATATTCTTTTTCGGTTATATTTCCGTAGCAGTTCCTGGGCCAGGTGAATGTTATCGGCAATGGAACAACCTTTTACAAAAGCACCTTGGGCCAGGTCAATAAATGAGTTCAGCACCAGTGATAATCTAGTTGCCAGGATTTTTGAGATAATCTTGTAGACCGTGTTGCAGCAAGAAATCGGCCTATAATCATTGACACGGGAGGCATGTTGGTACTAGAGTGATAACAGCGTGGTTGAGTTGCTTCAATAAGCAACCACTGCGAAAAAACTCTTGTACTGCCGCAACCACATGATCCTGAACAATACTCCACAACGCTTTGTAGAACTTGGCGTTATATCCATCCGGCCCCGGCGCCTTTTCATCCCCGATATCGAATAAGGCTGTGCGAATTTCATCAATGGTAACATCCGCAATAAGTGAGGAGATAGCATCATCCGGAAGTGACGGGCCATTGCACAAGACATCCAAAGATAGCGGCTCACAATGCGTTGATGTCCCCAAGAGCCCCTTATAATAATCAATGAACACCGTAGCCACTTCATCAATGCTTTCGGTGAATCTGCCATCATCTTTGCAAATAGAAGTTATAGTGTTACGTTTGGCATTCCTCTTTGCAAGATCATGAAAGAATCGAGTGCATCTATCACCATCTTTGAGGTAAACACATTTAGCCTTTTGGGAAAAGAAAAGCCTCTCCGCATCCGCTAGCTGCCAAGACTTGTTCCGTATGGCATTGCTATCCGCAGCCTCTATTCCCGTAGTTTGGCGTGCATCAAGCGACATATTGGCGGATTGCATGTCTTCCAAAGCAGATTTGGCCTGTCGAGCTCGCATGGTGATGTGCGAGAAGTGCAAGTCATTCAGCTTACTCAATTCAGTCTTCAAAGTCCGCTGCTTCCAACATAATGTGTATTGTTCTGTGCCATCCGTCGGTGTATCCCATACCGAGGAGACAACATCCCGAAATGACTCATGAGTGGTCCACATATTAAAGAATTTAAATGGCCTGCTAACCCTGGTCATACGCTGAAGAAGTGAGACAATACATGGTGAATGGTCAGATAAGTGCCCGGGAGGTAGAAATCTAGCCTCTGCGTTCCAATCTGTTTGCCACCAAGCTTCAATAACCATGGCCCTATCAATCTTGGATAAGATAGTATGATTTGTCCAAGTAAAATAACACCCAGTAGATGGGAGGTCAGATAATCCCGCCCCCAAGCAGCATGTAGCAAGATCCTGGGTTTCATAGGCTGTGACCGGCAGACCATTGAGTTTCTCCCCAGCTGAAAGCACACTGTTAAAATCCCCCAAAACAAGCCAAGGGCCGAGAGTAACTGTGCCCGTGCGTTGGATGATGTCCCATAGTGGCCGTCTCGAGACAATAGTGTGAAACCCATACACAAATGTGGCAACAAAGGAAATCTTTGTAATCAGGCAGGAGACTAGACAATCCATGTGTTGTGCCGACTGATCTAAAACCTCCACCACAACCGACTTCGGGTTCCAGAGCACAAAAATGCGACCCAAAGGATGTGTTGAGAAGTTATTTACTTGATGCCAATTAGGGAACCGTATTCGCATCATTGTATCCAAGTGGTTGTCTTGTAACTTTGTTTCAATCAAACCAATTATGTCCAAGTGTTGTGACTTGATTAGATCCACAACACCTTTCTGTTTAAGGGGCTTGTGAAAACCCCTTATGTTCCAAGAGGCGATTTTCATTGATGAGGATGAGGCGAGGGGTCTCGCCCACCATCAACTACTAATTTCCCTTATTTTTTCTTATTTTGCTTCCCAGCCGTGTGCTCAATCACTTCCTCAGCCTGCTGTGGGGTTGGATCTGTGTATCGATTCTGTCTATCAGATTTGGTGACATGTGTAGACTGACCCGTGGCATTGTGGTGACTCAGCCCACCCTGATCAGCACACTCTGAATTCCCAGAAGGCCTTATGGGGGATGCAATTCTGATAGGAACAATCTTCTTTGGCCCCTTGACCCTCTGATCATTGGTCACGGGTTTATCGGCGCCCTTATGTATAGTTGAGCGAACACCTCCGTTGGGGCCATCCTTGGTGATGCCAGAAGTAGTAGCAGCGGAAGAGGGGAGTTGGATATCATCCACAGTGTGATGCTCAACATTGGCACTGTCACTTGGGATACCCGATGACTTGGTACCCGAGGTACTTGCCCTGAACTGGTTCGCTGTGCTTGTCACGTTTGGATTGATGTTGTTCACAATGTGGTCATGATCAAGGACCCCCTCATTGCTCTGTTTGGACTGTTTTTTCATGCGCACAGGTTCTGCTACCTTTGCTGGTTTAGTAGGCGGTACCTTGGTTGTTCGAACAAGCCTTGGGCAATTAGTGGGACAATGGCCGATGATCTTGCACTCAGAACAGAAGTCGGGCTCATTCTCAAATCGAATTTCCAAATCAAGTTCCAACCCTCCCGGGAAGGATGTTGGTACACACCGGACCAAAGGGACAGTCATATCAACCTCAACTAGCGCACGAGCATATGACAAGCGAGCCTTTGTTGTGGTGAGCTCGTCGGTGTGAATAGGTTTCCCTACGTACGAAAGGATTCTGCTGAGCGCTTTGGCATTCCAGCAAGTTGGGGGCAGCCCCGGTAGAGTGACCCATACTGGTATTTTAGTCATCTCTTTATCGCTGAAATCAAATAGTGTAGGCATTTTCTTCAGAATCAACCCACGACCATAAACATTGTACGGACCCCCACTAAGCACTTTCTCCAAGTCAGTATTTGAGGTGAACTTGAATATGAGCCATCGACTGGGGTGAGAGTGATAACTGTGCTAGACTCCCCAAGTCGAACAAAGCTCTTGCAAGGCTTTGATACCAGGGAACTTGCCTGCGAAGTAGCCCACAAGGCAATGCCCAACCACTGAGATATCATCCACTTCAGACATGGGAACACGGCACTTCCTATCAAGCAAATCAGTCCGGGTGAGTGGCGTAAGGTTCGGCCCACTTCTGTTTGTTTTGAAATCAAGATGTTTGGTCCAAGGGTTTGGTACATCCAACTTGGGCTTGAGCAACCCCGGAGCCACCCGAGGAGCTCTGACAGGAATGTCATGGTGGCCAAGCTTGCTGTCGAGGGCCCTTGTACTCTCGGCCAATGGCTGCTGAACCAAGGAGGGGGCTGCGCTGCCCGATGGGCCAAAGCCAAGAGGCTCTGCCATAGCAGCCTCAATACTGTTGTCATCTTCACTCAAGTAAATCGAACCACTATCAGAACCACTGTCCGAGAATGAGGTATGCTGACCAATGCCTGCTGAACCTTGTGGGCGCAAACTAACAGGCTTGGGGAGCTTATGTTTATTACCCTTGCCTCCCATTGAGTCTAAGAGGCAATGAAGCAAACACTTTCTGCGCGCTGGAGGCCAAGCAATATCAAACCAGATAGCGAGCCAGAGATTTCGAACCAGAAATGGTAGAAAAAAAGAAAAATCAACACCCCGTATGCAAAGAACAACCACAGAGTGTCTCAAACACTCCCACAGCCACCAACCAACTCCAGCAACCAAACTCGAAATACCAAGGAAAAGTTGCAGAAAAATCGCGAAGTGCGAAGGTGCAGGAAGAGCGAAGCAAATATTGAATCAACAAAATACAGCCCAGAAGCTTAAATCTATCATAAACATGTGAAAGCCATCCACAATCACCAGAAATTTAAAAATTTAGGGCGTACCAGAAGCAATATGATTTACGGCAGCGAAGAACACCAATATCAGCGAGGAGCGCTAGGGCTCAAATCCCTCAACCTTTGGATCGAGGAGCTTGGGCGAATGCAGGAAAATGAGAGCACAATGTATTAATTATCCAGAAATCCAGCAAGAAGTCCGATGGATTTAGCAATCAGTAGCGAGGAGAATTGCTCGGCAGAAGAGAAACTAAGGCGCCATATCCTAGAGAGATGGGAGAGCGTTTCTCTCTCTAACCAAAGTTTTTGTTTGCCACTTCCTCTCTCGTATGTGTGTGTCACATTCCAGAAAAAATAGTGGTAACCATGATCTTGCTGCTTATTTCGTTAACTGTTGTGCTTGGTGAATTTGAGGTGTAACAATTAGTCTGAACTGCTGACGACACGCGACTGTGGAGATACAACATGAGATACCAACCAGTCAGATTACTTGTTCGAGAAGATGCTGCCGTCACAAAAGGAGCAAGACCACAGTGAGCTCGAGGAGAGACACAGAGAGAAAATTTATCAGGTGCTTTGGATACAAGGTGATGCCAACATTTAACGACGTCGATGCTAGGCGATGGCTTCAGACAACGGAACATTATTTTGAGACCAATTCGACGCCATGGCATGACAGGATGCGGATCGCATGGATTAGCATGGATTAGCATGGAGGGAGTGGCGGAAACTTGGTTTTATCGGCTCACACAGAATGATCTCGATTTGCCATGGGACCAATTTATTACCGATGTTTTGATGCACTTTTTTTTTTTTGAAAAGGCAAAAAACACATTAACTATTAAAATAAGTACCAGAGGTACTCAAAGAGTTACAAAGTAAAATTAAAAGGCAATAACCCTAAAACGCGACCACAACCACAAAACTATGACTTCAAAGCTAATAAACAAATAATTGGCTCATGACGCCAATCTACAAACGATGTCCCCAATCTATTACGTCCTCTATTACTAATCCAGAACCACGATCGAAAGATGATCAACTCTAATAAATCTTCCTTGCTCGCCTCCGCTCCCTTGAAGACTAATTTGTTGCGTAGCAGCCATAAGGTCCAAATAATCGCCTCCCAAATGGTCATCCACTCCTTCTGCCCCTTCACATGGTTCCACATCCCCTTATGTTGCCACAACCGATCCGCAGGGTCCGCCGATAAGACTGTGGTGACTCCAAGCCAATTGTAACATTGCATCCACAACTTATAAGATTCCGAACAAATGAAAAGCACATGTTGTGTCGTCTCTTGATTTTGTCTGCAAAGAACACATTCTGCCTCCGCCGATCCCGCAAATATATTTCTCCGACGGAGATTTGTCATTGTAGGGATTCGATCTCTAAGGACTCTCCACATGAAGGCCGTCACTTTTGTTGGGGCATACGTCCGCCAAATTGATTTGAAAGTGTTCGTCACAGCCAGTTCCACACCCTCCTCGCTTTGAATCCGTGCGTAAGCCGACTTCGATGTTTTGATGCACTTTGACACCAGAATGCAGAAATGGCCAATCGAGCCTGTGTTAGGATGATCCAATGGAGATTTTCCAGCCACCGGTGCAGATGAGTCTTCCAAGGGTGTTAGGTATGATATCAACAATGTCGAAGAAGATGCTACGGCAGGAGATGTGGGACATTGCTCCCCATTGCTCAAACTAATAGAAGAATTTCCATGAAAAAGTGATACTGTTTCGAAAAAGTTACATCCCGAGAAATAAAATATTGACTCCTATTAAATGAATAACCTATATACGTTTTGAGTTGAGGAATAATCTAAGAAAAGACATTTATGTGATCGGGGATCCAACTTATTAAGGTCGGGCACATGAACATGGACAACCAAAGATTTTGGGCTCGAGGCTTGAAGAGGACCTATAATCGGTAAAGGAAGTATGAAGGCAGTCAAGTGGAGATGGCATCCATTGAGTTTAAGAACCAGGCCATCACCATTGAATTTTGAACGTTCGAGTGAAAGTAATTGGGATCAGTGATCGATATGGTGGTATGGATCCATCAAGATATCCAAATTTTCCTTTACCTCGGTCACCATTTGAAAAGAACGGGACCATTGAAGAAAGTTCTTTCCATTTAACTTGTGATTCGTGATTTGGAGGGATGTGGACTCAAACACGGTGGTGGGTGGTGTTGTGATCGGCAGAGGAATTTGTGAGGAAATCTCAGAGGAACCTCCTGACGCCGGAAAAAGCCAATGTTACCATCGGAAATTAAGGAAAAAGCGAATCGGTAATTGAGTCAGGATCGAAAAATGCTCTAATACCCTATGAGTTTACGTCCAGAAAAAGATGTACATATGAAGAACAATTCTTCTTTTATTATTGAAATCTGAAAAAGTTGAAATTACAACTCAATGTTCCAATATTTATAAAGCTTCTACACCTAGGAGATAAGATCTTAACCTAATCTCTTATCTCTAATTTAACCTAGACTAAAGACTTGATGATACATCTCTCTTAATTTAAAATAATCTAAACTCTTGATACACACTTATCAATAACAACAATACGCGAAGGAGGAAGAAGATAGTTATGCATTGGGGGGGAATAAAGCATGCGAGAATGGGGGGGAGTGGGTTCATTCTATAATTTTGAGTGCGAGTGTGTGCAAGATGGTGCTTGGTGAGAGGGGTTCACCTTCCTTGAGTGTGTGTTGAGGTTTATTATTCTTCATTGCATCATTTTTTCCTGTTTCAGCATCAATGCCATTGCATTCTGTTCTTGTATTCCTCCCACTCACACTCAAAATTCTAGCTTGAACCCAATCCCTCTATTCTCGCATGCTTTTTTCCCCCCCAATGCATAACTAATTTCCTCCTTCATGTGTTTTGTTTCCCCTTCTCTCTCTCTAATAATTTTACGGGTCTTTCTTTATGGGCCATTGTTGCTGGCCCATTCACATCTTGACTTGGGCCGACTAAACTTTGGTCTGTAACAGACAATCCCTAATTTACAGCTACAACTCTTAATTATGCTAATTATATCCCTAAAAAGCTGCTAGGATACAATCAATATTTACAACTCAAATCAAATCAATGTAATATTTATCAAATCTAATATCCTTAACATCCACCCTTATCGATTTGTCAATCAGAAACTGATGTCGGTATTTTGGAAGAGCTTTAGTAATAATGTTGACAGTCTGATGCTCAGTCAAAACATGAGGAAGATTAATCACGTTCGTGATAAAAGCTTTCATCTATAGAATGACAATCAACATCAATATACTTTGTAGGCTCATGAAAAACTGGGTTAGCGGAAATCTGAATAGCACTAATGCTATCCTAAGTCACATGATGCGTGGGCGGGTGCGGTTGCGGATGGGTGAGTATGTCAATTTTCAAAAAATTTGAGTGCGGGTGCGTCTTAATGCGCCTATTAAAAATAATATTATATATATCCATATTCACACACACTGATAAAATAAAATTCAACATATCTAATAAACATCATATTTGACAAACTTACATAATTTTTATATTATTTACATTGCAATTCAAATCTTTTACTCAATCGCTCTCCTAATAAGGATAATTATTGTTATCCGAAAAATATATTTTAGAGAATGAAAAATGAAAATGAATTATTAATATTTGGTCATAAGATAATAAATTCAAAAAATGACTTATTAAAAATGACTTGTATTATTTGGTCATATGATAATAAGTATGAATTTATTAAAAATGACTTATATTATTTCCGGAGAATTAAGAATGTTCACGACTTAGTATAATAAAACTTAGTCGTAAAGCGTCGCACATGCACTCAATGCGCCAGATCACGATCGAAGCGTCAGTGCGCTACTTAGTAAAACTTAGTGCACAACTTACTAAACCTTAGTGCGTCTTAAAGCGCCACACAAGCACTCAATGCGCCAGTTCGCGACCGGAGCGCCAGTGCGCGAAGGGGGTAGGGAGATTATGTGACTTAGGACTGCTATCAGCATGAAGAAGAGTAGAATGCAGTCGAAGAAAACGAAGTTCACCTAATAACCCTTAGAGATCTCGGAATTGGAATGGAGCAGAATTATCGATGTGAGGAGACAACTCATTACCCTTCAAAAACATCTTGAATTGGAATGCCCAGGTAGGTGATTTTTGCTAGTAGGTGTAGCTTGTATAGAAGAGAAGATGCAAGAAAGTCGCTTACAGTGGTTTGGTCACGTACGACGTTGACCCACAAATGCACCTGTGTCAAGTGGAGTCCATGGATTTCGGCCATTTCACGAGAGCGAGAAGACGTCCGAAAAAGACATGACTCGAAGTTATACGCAAAGACTTGGAATTCAAGGGGATGATATTCTGACCGATAGAAGCGCTTGGAGAAGACTAACACGCATGTTCGACCCAACTTGATTCTCTCTATTATTCATGTAGCTTGCCCCAATTCATTGGGACAAAAGGGTTAGTTGTTGTTGTTGTAAATCGAACAATCATATTTTCAATCAACCTGAGAAATCGCGATGCACACAGAAACCCTAGCCGCTGCACCCACAACACCCAGAAATTGCGCCACATAACCGCATAGAAAACCTGGGACGCCGCAGTCGTGGTGCAAGAAACAAACGTGCAAAACCAGACGAAAAGAAATCATAGGCTGTCTCACGAACCCTTGCAAAGTAGCAGCAAACTCAACAGAAAAATTTGCAATTCGCCGCATAAACGCAACTGTGCAAAGTTGGATGTGAAATGAAGAACTGTCACAAAAAAGATGAACAACCTCAGGATTGACGCAAAGATTTGCATAAATTTGATACCCTTTAATCTGAGTTTCCTTTCATTTATGAACAAAGTGGGTTACACAATCCCTAATTTACAGCTACCAAATCTCCTAATTATGCTTATTATATCGCTAAAAATATGCTAGAATACAATCAATATTTTACTCTCAAATGAAATGAATCTAATATTTATCAAGTCTACTATCCTTGATAAAAACACACCCTTGATTGTTGGCAATTGATTTAGTTTTATGTGCTTGTTTCTTTTCACATTATTTTCCCTGCCTTACAACATTGGAGGTCATATTCCTGTTTTGGATTTAAAGTTGTAAAAGCAGCATGATATCGCACATAATTGTTGTTTTGAAGTTGTAAGCACTATTGGGATACTTTAAAATTTAGCAAAATGGTCATGAATTGCACACCAACTTTCTGTTGCCGACTACCCTGACGGAAAATGATGCTCAAAGCTGTAGAGCGCACTCCACGCTCTTGAATGAGAAGTGTTATTAATTGCCTTGAATTTTGCACTAAGTTTATCTTTTAATCATTAAAAATATTGCTCGGTCAGTTCGTGGCATTTTATTTCAATTACAAAGTATTATAGTATTAACTTCTTGTAACTTATATAATGATAGGATTAATTGTTGAGAGTTGTCCGGCATTATGAATTTATAAGATATGACAGCTCTTTATAACATACATAAGTTACTCCATTGGTGACGCTTATCGCGTACGCCAAAATTAACCCTCTCTCAGTAATAACAATGATAAGAAGGTAGTAGTATGAATAGGGATTTATCCCACGAGGAAGGATGTATCTTGTGGTAACGTATGCAAAACACAATAAAAAGGGGGGTTTTAAGCGATTTGATTACCGATTAGAATTTTAAAATCTAAAGGCTATGAATTAAACTACTCAGCAGGATTAAAACTAAGATTAGTTAACTTATGTATAGAAAAGCGATTTGTTATGAGTGCAGGATCGAGTTATGTGAGGATGAGAAATATCGGGGAGTTCGTGAGGCTTATTCGAACCTTTCCCAGTTTTCCCTATGATTGCAAACACAGTATTGTCGCTGGAATAATCAGAGAAGAAAGGGGCGAGTAAGTGCGCTGAAACGAAGGTAATAACCTATGTCTTTGATGAGGAATTGAATCCCAAACTTAATTCTTAATTTTATTAAATCAAAACCACCCTATTTATACAAATAGTGTCCAAGATTCTTACAAAACCAAATCCCTAAAATAAACCAAAAATCCTAGATGATTCTTAACCAAAAAAATCCTATCTGTAATCCAACACTAAACTTATGAACAAAATAAAATCCTAAAAGATAATGATAGAAGATTGCTGAATCAGGTATCCTTTTTTAACTTCCCATGTGTGAATTTTCGATAGATCTTCTTTGTCGGCGGGACTCCAATCTTTCTCATTAGGTGCAATGCACGTTACACGATTCTTTGTATTCTGTCGACTTTACAGTAGGAATTTATTATCTTAATCATCAATTCTTACAAAAGATTCAATTTGTGTATGAATATCCGCTTGGAAACTTAATTCCTATCTCAACTTAATCTTAGTTAGGTAGCCCACGCGTTCTATTCTAACCCTTATCAATCAATCAATCAATCAAAATACACGTGATTAAGATTCAAAGATGATAGCTTTACAAACTAGTAAGAAAGACGAAGCTAGATAATATAATCAACGTGTCTATATTTAATCTAGTTTGATGTTTTGCCTAAGAATTTAACTATCTCACGCGCTCAAATTTTTTAATCTTAGTTGCTTCATAGATCAAGCATTAGATTGCATGTAAAATTACTAGGTGATCAATCCAATAATTAAACAAAACAATCATACCAATAAAGTATAGAAAAACAATCAATACTCAAACGAGATTGATAAATAAGAACATGAATTTCATAAGAATAATAAATCTCAATTGTATTGTCTTCCTCAACCAATAATCAAAAGGGTTTAACTACTCATATTAAAAGCAAAACAATCAAAATTTATTCTAAAAAGCATAAACAAAATCAAACAAACTAGTTGGATCGCCGTCGCTCGTCGAGGTTGTCAGTCGCGCCTTCGCTTTGATTTTCGTAGCCGCCTTCAGAATTACGATGGAATATGAAAACTACCTCTAAACAATGATATCTAGTGTATAAAAAAGGTCTGAATTTCGTGGGGTATTTATAGAAGGTGGAGAAGTATGGTAGAGTCCTTGTAAAATGGAAAGAAATCAAGCCTTTTTATTTTTTCGGATTCGCCTACCAATCGATCGGTCCATTGTTTACTGATCGATCGGGAGTTCTTCAGCTTTTATTTTTCAAGTTTCGTTTTTTATCAATAGTTCTTCAAAATTGTTGCCTCAATTACGTCAATTGCTGATTGATCGGGACATTCCCGCCGATCGATCAGTAGCACTTTTTCACTTTTGCTTTGGTTTTTCCGCCTTCGATTCCTCTTGATCTTTAAGACGTTCCTCGGTCTCAATTCATCGTTGTTAGCTCGTTTTCTTTGTCTCCACCTAAGTTCAAGCAAATATACGATTAGACAACATATGCATTAAATTATCTATCAATACATACCAAATTGTAAACAATTAAACGCAATAGATGTGTATTTATAAGCACATCATCCACTCATCACCAATTGGTTTCCATGTATTCTAACATTAATATCATATAATTAGGTCGAAATGATAAATTATCCACCTCTTCACATCCACTTACGTGACCTATGTTTTGTCCTGATTGGAACGTAGTCATTTGCATTAACATGATAAGACACATGAAATTTGTGTTCAGCCCAATTAACCCCTACACTAGTGGCTAACTAGTGGAAGAATGTGTAGTATGGATTCCAAAGAAAACCAAATATATATATATATATATACACACACACACACACACACACACGCTTCTCACCAATACTTGCTCGTTACTCCGAAAAATTGTTTCGCGCATGATCTATTCAGCAAAAAAATTTCAATGAGATCTGAGGAGCACAATTTTTTTCTTTCTTTTTGCTAGGATATGTGGGCATGTGATCCCATGGGTTCATCGTTTTTTTCTAGTTTTTAGGAGGCATGACATAAATTTGTCACATGATCTTTATCCTTTTCTTAAATATATGCTGCGCTTGCTTTGTATAGTATGTTACAGTTAGCGGGATGTCTGGTGAAGAGGCAATGTTTTATTTTTTACTACATATATCTCTTCAAATCTGATTCTACTTTTATGCTGCTAGTGTTGGATTGCAGCCTCAATCTTGAAACAAAAAGTTGATAAGAAAGATTCTCTCATGTCAGCAAAACAGCTTCTGGATTATAAATGTACTGAAGAACAAGTGACATCAGTTTATTCAAAAATGCGAACTCTAAAGAGGATCTATTTGCATTGTTCAGAGAACTGTATTCAGTCTGGAAACTTGTTAATGGAAGAATGCATTAGTATGGAACCATCTGATGTTGATGAAGAGCACGCTGAAGGCCAAATCCCTATAAAAAAGAAAATGACAATGGAGGATAAAGTTGTTAAAAGTGAAATAGAAAATGAGGATGGGAATGATGTGGCACCATCTGTGACATCTATTAGTGCACCATCTGAGGCAGTTTTCTGTAGCTCTCTTCCATGTGATTTGGCAGATTCTAATATGCCAATTGAAAAGTGTGTATTGTCTTTAGATAGATTGTCATTGGCTGCGGTTGAGAAGCCTAGTCAATCAAAGCACCCCAGTGATACTGATGAAATTGTATCTATGGACCTGCCTGCTTGGAGACAACAGGTTTCTGATGAAATTCAACTAGTTGAGCTGAATGGAGAGGTTCCTAAAGTGGTGCCTGATCTTGTTCCTAATGGAGTGTTGGGCTGTTTCACCCCTTTAAAATTGGCTAACACTCCTGATAAAGAGTTCGATAACGTAGATGCAGTTGGTTTGGTTAATGCTGTGGAGAACGATAACGTAGATGCAGTTGGTTTGGTTAATGCTGTGGAGAACCCAAGAAGTATACCTGATGAATTGACCATTGGTGTTTTACCTTTTCCTGGACAGCAATTCGTACATTCAGAGCAAATAGCAGCCTCTTCAGATCGTTGTGGTTTGTTGCCACAGGAGGTAGGTACCTTTTGAATCACATTTTGGAATACATTCTGTAGTTTTTTCTTCCGTTGATGGGTTGGATAAGCTTTATGTTTCATTCAGGTTAGTTAACAGCTAGTTTTGTTGTCCTTTACATGATCTTTTCCAAATTGTATTGTATGCGTCGTATTTTGGGGTCATGATGTGAAATTCATTTGAAAGGGGTTGAACATCAATTTCCATGACCCGTTTATTCTCATCATAGAGTTGTTTGCATTGGATATACTTTAGAACTTCGTTATACAGCACTGAAAAAATAACTGGGAGAGTCGTGATCAGGTACCAGGAGAACAAATTCCTCAAACTTTGGTGTCTGCTGAGCTACAACTAGAAAGTCAAAGCAGTTCGCAGATTGAGGTTTCAACCTCACAACTTGTTCATTCTGTAATCCCAGTCCTGTCCAATCATGGAGCACCAGAAAGTGAGAACCATCTGCATTTTGTTTCTGTTGATGTATCTCTCATCGGCAACCAATTTCCAACTTTTGAAGTTGAACATCAAAATCATGCTCGAAGAGATTGCTCCTTACCAACTGCTGAGGCTGGGGAGGGTGAAGTGCTTTTACATGAACCTGGTTCTGAAAGCCGAGAAAATTTGGAACTACATCGGAATCACCTTGATCCATGCCCTGGGGCTGGTGTTCAAGAACTTCGAAATCAAGCTGCGGTACATCTGGGAATGAATGCAGGCCATCTTCATGGGCCTAGCCACCTTGCCCATAGTACTCATCAAGTTACGACTTGGAATTCAACTCCATCTTATTCTGCTGAACCACTTCAAATTGAACTTGAAAGGATGCAGAAAGAATCTGAAAGATTGGAGAAAAGTCACGAAGATGTGGTTGGTGTCCAAATTGTTTTCTTGATCATATCGCATATGGTGTTTAATGTTCATGGCATTACACTTTCTTTGTTTAACAGATTTCACAGCTGAAATCCGAATGTGAGATGGAGATACAAGAAATTATTACTAAAATACACAATGATTATGATATGAAACTTAAGGACACTGAAGCGGAATTTGGGTTGAAAAAGAATGAACTTGGCAAGAATCAGACCTTAGTTCTCATGAATAAAATGTTGGCTGAGGCTTTCAGATCCAAGTGCCTGGATCTCAGGCCTTCTGGCCTACTAGGAATGCAACAAGGTATATTGACTTTTTATTACTGCAGTTTAATATAGAACACAAGACATGAGGAAAATCAGAATTTTACTTCCTCTTGTGTAGCCAACCTATAAATATTCCTAGACTCTAAGTCCATATAACTAGAGAATTCTAATTCTACTAGTATTCATAAATTATAGATGGACTAAAAATACATATATTTGACTTAATATTTCTTACACTTCCCCTCAAATGTCAAAAGCTGTTCAAATTGTGTATCTCCACCGGCATAGTTGATTCCAGACTTGTAGAATTTTTCAAATGTGTTTTCGCTGGAAGTGATGGTCGACTTTGGTGATTCCATTGAAGAGGTTGACAAAGAGGACGACTGTTAAGGCTTGCATATTAGAGACGCGAGAAGGCTAGGGTTTGTGCATGAGAGACACAAGGAGGCTAGCAATGGCTAGGGCTCGCTAGGAAAGGTGCAAGGAGGCTTGTGCAGGAGAGGCCGGCGGCTGCTAGGCTGCGGCTACTATTCAAAACCCCGGGAACATAATTTTTTTAAAAAAAATCCTGGCTCTGATACATGTAATTTAATATGGAACACAAAACATGAGTGAAATCTATATCTTATGTACAAATAGAGTAACCTACGTAGGTCCTTGTTTATAGGCTTTTTAAACTATATTATGAGACTTATACTTGGATTCTTAAGACTAGAAGTTTAAATCTCCACATAAGTAAAAATTTCTAATTTCTACTAGTATTCCTAAATTATTGACTAAAATTACAAATATTGGTCTTAATATTTCCTACAGTTACCATTTGAGAAGTGCGAATTCTTGCCATTTGTCTTGACTCGTTGATGCTGTTTTTGTGTTGTTTTGAAGCAATTACTTTTTGTGCAATAAATGGATTTTTTTTATTTTCGTTAGAAAGCTTATGGCCAAATTGCGTATATAGATGCATGTACTCAAAACATTTTGGGCCTTCCTAAGACTCTGCCACTGGCAACCATTTGTTGTGAGCCTGACTTGCTGCTTTGCATAAATTGAAGCGGGCTAAAATATTTAACCAATCTGATTGCACTGCAATTAGTCAGTCTCTCACTTCACAGACCATGTAAATTTCGAAAAAAATATTGCAGAAACATGATATACTCACCCAAGCTTGCTAATCTTCTACATTCCGTGGTTTTATGGCCCATACACTTGACATGATGCTCGTTTTAATTGCAGGTAATCCAGAGAGTCTCAGGCAGCAGCTTCAATCTGCTCCAACCCTGCATTCTGCAACTCTAGCTACGCAAGCTATGCAAGCCATGCGGCAGCTATCATTGGCAGAATTTATGAGACCTTCCCCTATCGCTAGTCTAAATTCTATGATTCCACCTGTACAACATGCACCACCTATTTGCTCAAGCACCACCTGTAGACCACCGCTCATTGGTGCCATCACCCCTTCAGGTAATCCCCATACTGGTGGCTGGAATCGTTCTATGGCTCCACACCTGCAACTCTTCAGACCTCCTACAGCCTCCTCTGTGCCCCTTGTCATTCCTTCTTCAATTCCTCAATCTCCACCTGTACGAATTCTAAATTCTCAACCACCTTCACCGTCAACGCAGCAGCAGATGCAAACAAATCCTGTCTCAAGTTAGACCTGACCAACAAATTGTACTGCCAACTCTGAACCTGGATGTATCTTCCCCTGAGTTACCAACCATCACTATCTGCCCTGGAGTTACCAACCGTCATGAGTAATCAGGCTCCACCAATACCTGCAAATCATATTTTGTCATCTCCACGTGATCTTTTGACTTTGAATTCAGCTGCCTCAGAAATGTTGAGTGATGTGCTGGTGTCCTCTGTTGTAGCAACAAGTGTTATCTGTTTATCCTAGGATGACTTAGATTCATCGATTATAAAGTGTATAATGCATGTCTACTTTGATGATTGCTCATTGACAGTATATGCTGTTCTATTTTAGCTTAGCAAGTTGCCTGGTTTGCAACTTTCTATTTTAGAAGGTGAATGGTTTGTGTGGATAAAAAAATTAGTCAATTTTGAGTTAACAAAATATTTTACTATTTTTATAAATACTTGTACAACGAACGTGTCGAATACTTGTTAGATTATACATAAACTAAAAAAGTAAAAGAAAAAGTAACGTTGTGTTATGTTATCTAATTTTTCTTCTTATGGAAGTTAAAAGGGTAATTATCAATAAATTACTACTTACTCTGTTTTTAACTTCTCTTCATTATTATTATTTTTACTTTAAATATGATATTAGAGTTCATCAAAACCCTATGTATAATGTGTAACTAGTGTTATCCTGCACGCGTTGCGTGCATGTACGATCAATTTTTTTCTAAAAGAACGTGGTAATCGTAAAGTCCTTTTCTATTTTGGGATTTAATATATTTGTTAAATTTATTTTTGAGTTTATTTGCTTATTTGTCTTTTTTAACAACTATTTTTGTTTGATTTTAATATTTTTATTTGATTTTGTTATGTAGAATGGTAATATTGTAATAATAAGATTGTTAGGGGCATTTTAGTAAATTTGGTGGCATACCAAGAGGCCAAATGTAGGTTTAGGTACCTCTTACTTTATATATAGGTATAGATAATTATTTTAACTTGTAAAACTATTTAGTTAACATGAAATAAACTTGTATGTACATTAAATCAAAATTAAATAATAATTATCAAACAGAATTTCTTAACTAATTATATAATTCTCATGATAAATGTTTAGATAAATGAATATTAATAAAGATAACCAATTTATTGCATAAATAAATGAAATAAAAGGTAAACTTGCTAAACTATTTTTTAATTTGTTATTGATTACTTAAAAATTATTATGTAAATTATCAAGTGTTTCTCTAATTTAATGGTAATAAAAGATAATTTAAATGCACACAATCTTTAAAAATCTTTAAAAAAAAGTTACTAATAATTTAAAAGAAAATGAGAATATACAAAAGAATTCAAGAGTAAAAAAATTCATTAGTAATATTGTAAAAATATCAATCATTAAATTAAATAATAATATTTTGGTTATAGTTAGGGATGTCAATGGGTCGAATCCATTAGAACCCGAGACCTGACCCATTACAATAGGGAGGACCTGAGACCCACCCTGACCCATCTACACGTGGACCCATACCCCGACCCATACCTGACTTTAATTTTTTTTACTAAAATATCTAATTTAATAATTTATGTCATATAAAATATATTTCACTTGCGATGCACATGCTCGATGCTAGTTCAATAAAAAGTCAATATTTTGTAATCTCAATGGGATACTTATACTTCCTACAGTGCAGTTGTATCAATAATGCGATGGAACACATGGGATGAGGCATCTTCCCCAAGCCAAATTCCTTTTATAGTTTTCATTTGATTTCATTCTTGGCACATTTGGAATATGATGTTCTTGAATGATCACCACCCTCTACTAGACCGTGCATTCGAGCTGAGTTGAACTCGAGCAGCCAGCTCGGCTTCCTCAACAAATTTAATATTTGTTAGTAACTTTCAGTTGAAATTCGGCTAAAGTACTTTTCGAGTAACTCAAACCTGATAAAATTGACTTTTACAAAGCTCTGAGTTTAAATATTATATTGATGAAGCAACCCACTTTTTTCATATGTATACCATTTCCATGAAACTAACAATTTGCAAATCTCTTTACAGTAAAAACAGTGTTTCATCCCCCATATTATATTATTAGCTGCATCAAAACAGAATGGTATTTCAAGCTCCAAATATCACAATCAAATTTCAGTTCATGACCACGAAATGTCTCTCTAGCAATACTTAACTCAAAAGTTGCAACAACTATAAAAGAGAGCCAAGGTTGTACAACAATATCATGAAAGCACTTAAAAGGTTGGCAACATAATCAGCATACTCATCACCAAAGTTTATTTAGCAGAACATACTAGTACAGAAATAACCCGAGCTTTTCACATCCTGACCACGGTTGGAGATGAATCGGGCCGGGCCACAGAAGAAGCCTTTGATACGGCTGTTGCATGCGGTGCTTCTTCCAAGCAGCTTTGAGTGTCATCACTGTTGATTCCAATTGAGAGTTTCTCCACTTCCTCTTGTGTGTATATGTGGATCTTAGTGACAACCTCCAAAAATTCACTGTCCACCAAAGTTACAAATTGAATTCATGTAAAAAAAGTTCAAAATGAAAAAAATTACAACATTGATGTTTCTTTTGTCATAAGGACTTGGATTAAGCCACAGTTTCACCATTCGAAGTTAGATTCAAAATTTAGGAAGAAGTTGCAATATGTTGTGATCGCATGTTCAAGAAATGAAAGCCATGATATAAGTGGATGGAGTTGGGACTTTTTGGCTTATAAGATTGAATTTCCAACACATATATTGTACTATTTTGTGCAGCAAACTCTAGGCTTCGTGCCAGTTTAGAAGCTAGTGGGTGAAAGCTAGATCACTTTGAGCAAGGACAATTGTGTCATGTACAAAGGAAAGGCCGGTGTAAAAACACAAAGGTGTGTTAAACGAGAATAAAAGGGTGTGTGGAACACTAGGGAATAATGATAGGACATGTGAGGCTCAGAAAAATCAAGTTAAACAAGATCACAGAAAAAGATCTCTTATAATGGAAAATGCATGTCATTTAGGAAACTTACTTCCATGGATCGTCACCAACTACCATCATATCATTCTCACTATCAGTATACAATATATGCCATCCATTGTTGGGATGGCGCAAGAGGCCTTCCATGTTAAACAACCTTTCCAGTTCAGTCAACAGATCATCATAACCTTGTAGTCTTGAGAGATCAATCGCCCTGCCCACCAAGCTGCCTTGCTTGTGAACCTACTTACACAAATAATCACCATGTTTTCAAGAAGTGCATAATGACTATTTGTGAACAGGTTTTTGAAATTTACCTTTGTGCAGCTCCTCTTACTTGGACCCTGTGAATTAACTGCATCAAGATTTTCAGTCAGTGAAAACCCGAAAAGTTTACATGTGGGGACCTTGTCCTTTAGGTTATTGTCATCATTCATATTTTTCAGATGCATCATTGAAGAGGGAGGAGGTAGCGTCTGCTCTGCGGCTCTCAGCTCATTTGCAAGATGCGGCATTCTTCCTACATCTCCTATATCCCTAACTAAAACGGAATTCGTGTTTAGTACACGAGCTCCTGCTTGAAAATTGGAAAAATAGGAAACCATCAGAGGTCCTTGTCTGGCTGCATAGTGGCCCTTCTCAGAGAAGGGCAAGCTTCGGGCACCTTCAGAAGCTAGAGGATAAAAGGTGAGTTGAGGCCTTTGATATGCATTAAGAACATTGCAACCAAGTTCAGGTTTCGACCCAACACTGAGATTTACATCGGTTTTCCCAGATAGCGATCTCAGTGAGCAAATTTCTTGACCTTGCAAGACCTCTGGAAGCCAATTGGATTGCAGAAAGCTTGTGAAAGTGGTAGCAGCTGGATTTCTCAAAAAATCAGTGTGATTAATTTTATCCATCCGCTTCAGTAGGGGATTAGGTGCTGTGCGAGTTTCAAAATCGAGCTGGCGGTTAATTCTATCATTTTTATAAAGAGGTGATACCAAAGCTATATTTTCTTGACCTTGCAAGACCTTAGAGGATTTTATAGACTCCTCATAGTCCAAATGATTGCTGCCTCCTGGATAGAAGCAAAAGCATAGGAAATTTCCTAAGTTGTTCATGAAGTTACATCATTAAATCCGAGTAAATAATGCAATTCGGAACAATATATATACACATACCAAAAATTAGGCTGCCAAGTGGGGGGGTTGTTTGTAGACTCGACCTCAGTTTCTTCATTCTTGGGGAGGACTGGATGCTCAGAGGCGCAAAGTTACCAGAGATATCAATGTCCCACGGAGAAACTCGTTCTTGGTGATTACTTATGATATCATCGTCCCAGCGAACCTATAAAAGATGTGGCAGCAGAAATCATATAATGAAACGGTTAAGGAAGATTGGAGGAAATTGATTCAGTAAATGAAATTATTACTACTAATTTGGTTATGGTGGGATAAATAGAAGTGTTGAATTGTTTAGTAAAGTTTCAACACACCATCAGGCTTCTCCATTTCGAGTTTGGCCATCTATAGGGATCCATATCACCAACTCGGACCACCACTCCACTGAACCTGCTTAAAGATATTCATTTAATTCTAAAGCATCAAAAAGCTGGTATTTATTTCAATTCTACCGGACCTTCTTTCTGGAGAATCATCCAAGTCAAACTTCATTTTGAATCTTGTTCCAACATGTAACTGATTAGTGGTATACTTCAGGTATTTTTGGTATGGGACAACAAAATCAGCATGACTCGCCCTGCATCGCAAGCATGAGTGGAGAAGAACACTATGCTACATACATTACTTAATATGATCTCAGGTAGAAGAAAAGGGTAAAGAAAAAATGCCATTTTGTTATGAACAAAATTGGAAAAAACGTCATCATACCATGATTGAGGAGCATTATCATCTGCAACTATATTTAAGAATCACTAGTTAAAAAGTTTAATAGTTTCACATGTCTTTCGGATTAAGTTGGCAATCTATGGACATTGATCAACTAAATCTTAAGCAAAGAAATATTTGTAACATTAAATCCTATGCCAATCACGGCATGGATTCTTGTAACGATTTATCACCTTTCATTTCATTTTATCTGGTAAACACTTGATTTTAAGATCTTCAGATCAGATACTATGTAGCTGATCATTTCTTGAACTTTGTTCAAGTAAAGCCAAATATATGCCCTCGTGCAGCAAAACAAAATATTATATGTTGATCATCGTATATAAAAATTGCTAAATGATAACAGTCCTGAAAAAACCCATTTGATGAAGGGGTGGACAGAAGCTACAGTATAGAACTATAAATGTAATGCACAAAATATATAAAAATGAGAGGTGAGAGCCATGCTTCCAAAATATCATGAATGAAATCTACAGGGTGTGCCAAGAGATATTTGAGGCTCAATCAGGTTAGTCAGATAGTTAATTGCATCTTGAATCAACTTCTGAAGTTTTAGGCCAGTCTAACTCATTCTTCAATTTGTTGACCAAATCCTGTTTTCTTTCATACTGATACTAACTCAAAACACAATTATAAAGAAAACTGTAATTTCGTTAATTAAAATAGAAAAGCTACATAAGAAAATTACCAATCCTCACAAAGAGAATGGCCCCTTAGAGCAGAAAATATCCCTCATAGAATGATTTTCCCTCTCCCTAGCAACTGCCAGCAACGTTACTCCCAAAAACTTATCCCGACCTCCCAAATAACTAACCCAGCCCCCCTTTTATTCTCACACATGCTATCTCCATAACTACCCTATTTGAACCCAGACCACTACCCTATTTTGATCCAGACCACTAACCCCTTAGCCATGTCATTATAAATGATCTTTCTACTCGTTAACCACGAAGTCATCAGATAACGTCGCATACATATAGTTCAAACAAATAAATAGAAAACATGCCACATGGCAAAGAAGTTTTATGATTAATCTCCAAAGGATTCAGATAATCATGGGTGGAAATCATTTATGGCTCAATAAATCAATAGAAATGAGTAAGATACAGGTTAACCAGTGCAAGACCTCGGATTAACAGAAAAATCAAAATTCTAAAGTGAGGGAGCGTTACAGTACCTTGGGCTACAAAAGACATTGAATGTGATGTTGTTTGATAAAGCATACACGACTGGGGAGAGGACATTGGTATAAGAATTCTGGCTTTTAATGATCGAATCAGGCAATCCATTTCTTGGACGAGCTGCTCTTCTAATCCCCAACCTCAGGTCTCCAGATTCTCCCCTACATTGGCTCACAAAATGGCACTAAGCATGCTAATTAACAAATGAAAACAACACTACTAAAACAGATCTGGCAAAAAAATGATGTTCACTTCTATTTGTTATACACCAAGTCTGCAAGCTTGATAATCCATGCCTCATCCACTTGATCTGTTTTACATCTTAAGACAATTGATGAATATTTTCTGACTTTTTTTGTGACAATCAACTAGTCATAAAATGAGAACGAGGTTTATACTACACGAGAAACAGAACTGCAAATCAGTTTTCTTTAATTTATTTCACCATCATTAAACTTGGTAATTTCAAGAACCACATAGAGCCCTAGATATTATATATTTTCCATGCACAAGCGAAATGTATCAGTTGTTCTGGAATCCCAATGTTAAAATGAAATACCTCAGAAATAACACTGCATCTCCTGATGCAAGGTTTTTTTGGCTGACAAAGATGCTCCACCCTGTGGTAAGCAAATGCCGCCTAGGTTGGCCTGGGAGGTAAGAATCCAGCTGTTAAAAGTTTCTAACAACATAGTATGTAGACTTCAAACTTATACCTCTGTAAATGTGTCTGAACTTCCATTCCACTCCATGAAGATCCTTGGCTATGAGTTCTTGGGATGGCCTTTGTTCTTTATAATCCTACAACAAGGAACATAAATTTCATTAAAATTCTGTCATGGAAAAATTAAAAATAAAAAATTTGTTAAAAATACTCAAGAGAGCAAGGCCAAAATAGTGCCAAACCAGAGGGGGAAAGCAATCTTCAGCCGCCCTACGAGGAACCGAAAATCCACCGTGAGTACTCGTATCAGAAGCAGTAAGAGTTTTGCAGAACATGTGGGAAGTAGACTTCGCAGCCTCATCCTCATCAACTCCTTCATTTCCGTTCTCTGTCCCTTCTAATTCGATGCCTAGCAGCTATATGAATGCAATAACATTATAAAGAGCTAAAATTGGACATACGCTGAAATTAATATAAATCAAGAAATATATGAATGACTTTTAAACACTAAATTAGAAGCACGGGATCTGAAATGCTAAGAACTGGACAAAAAAAAAAAAAAGTAACGAAGAATAGAAATGCACTCCAATTCTTTCCCCCACCCACAAAGTAGACGTCAAAAATCAAGAAAAAGCCTACAAGATTAAACTTTCTGTACGGATGAAATATTCAATCCTACTACTAATCAACGCACAATTTCATTACTACACAAGTATGACCAAGATAGCGATAAGAGGGAGGGGGAGGAGAAGCTAAAGCATTATAATCACCAATCATACCTCAGGCAGAGGAAGTAGAGTTAGCTGCGAGTAAACCTCATCATTTTCTTTGTTAGCCTGTTTAAAATAAAAATGCATCCCCAAGATATCAATGAAAAATAGAAGGGCTTATACAAAAATAAGAAGAAACTTAGTTTAAATTACTTACCAGTAGCTGAACATCCATAACCTTGCAAAAGATCTGCGGAGGAAGATCAAAAGCAGGCAATTCCATGGGAGGAAAAGGTGAGGCAGAAGCAGCCTGTTCTATATGTCCTTGAGCAAAATACACTACTACATCCCCTTTCTTGGGTAAACTGGTTAGCGGGCCCGCACAGGCATGCCACAGCTCCAGGTAGATTGATAATGGGGCAAATACTGAGCAAGGGGAAGAGGAATTTGAGGCAGCATTTGAAGAGCAAGATGAAGTGGAAGTGGACAAATAGCAATTAACACAACCCTTATCACATTCACCTCCTTTGCCACATGCATTCTTTTCTACCTCACTCAAATAAGAAAGGTTCAGATCAATCTCCATCAATATACCCAGAAAACGTTTGTTCTTTCCTGGTAGCTAATTACTCTTTTTCTTCTCTCGCTAAATCATTCCCTCACGCAGTATCATTGAAACACAGAAACAAACCAAAATTCAAGAAACCCACTAAAGAAAGAGGCAAGAAACATTGAAGATGGGGCGGAGCAAACCAAATCAAGTTGTTTAAATGGTGTTCCCACAAAGCATGAAGATGGGATGTTGGGCAAAGAAGTCAAACTGGGCTCAAGGGCAATGTAAAGGTGGTGCCTTTAAAGCAATAGGAGCAAAGAAAATTAACAGCAAATAGCGGGCATGTTCGGAAGGAAATAATGCACGAAGTTATTCGTGTCTAATGATGAAAGTTGAAAAGGGTATCAAATAATAACAAGACATGCAAAATATGATTCCTCCCTCGCCCCCCATTTGCAGTCCTGTGAGGAGGGAGCAGTAGCTGCAGACATAGACAATTGCTAAGGAAGCACAGAAACAAAAGGCAAAAGAGGCCAACGTGGTGGCGCCCCTTTTGGACTTATACTCTGTGTATGTGCGTGTTTGTGCGTGTGAGAGAGAGCGCGGGGGGGACAAAGGAAGACAGTAAAGAAGAGCCTAACCCCACTCCTCTTTGTTTGCTTTAAATTAGCTTTTATGTTTTTTTTCCGGACAAAGTAAATTTTTTTTTTTTTGCACTGGCATAAATTATAATTCAATAAATTGATATTTTTTTATTAAATAATAATATTTTCAATTTCAGTTTGAGTTAGGATCAGACCAGATTAGGATCAGACCAGATTGAATCGATTCTAATCCATTTTGGTGCATCCCTTCGAGGAACCGGACCAATTCGGTTTCTACGGATTGGTTCGGTTCCATGGGTTTCCCCCATGGAATTGCACCGATTCGAAAATCGGATCAGTGCAATGAAGACCTGTCCAAACCATGGAATCGCACCGGTTTGGAACCCGGATCGGTGTAATGAATATCGGTTCTCGGTTGAACCGACCATAACCTGTAGATAAAAATAAAGTTCTCGAATGTTCAAAACTGAAAACTCGGCGCTAGGGCGCTTCCTAGATGGTGCCCTAGTGCCGAGGCTTCTGCCCATTTGTTTAGGCATATTTTGGGGTCTCGGTTCTATTCTTGGGCGCTGAGGCAACACTATATTAAACTCAAATTTTCAAAAAAATGCTTCATTGATAATTGCTTAAATAAAACTTAAACCAAATACTTAATTATTAATTGTTTAAATAAAAGGTACATGATCGCTATTATTTTAAACAGTATTTTTCAGTTTAGCGATTGTGTATCGCAATTGTACGGTGTCAAGTTCTAGTACAATGATTTTAAAAGTATAAGTGTCGAACCAACGAGGACTACGAAATAATTACCAAACTCAATTAATTTAACTATATTTAGTCTACGATAACTGGTTGTGATTTATTAACTAAATTGGCTAATTAACTCAATAATCAACCCAACAAACAAGAACGAATAAGATTAGAATCAATAGAAACAATTATCAAGACTTTCGGCTCACCCATGTAATTCCACATAATTCGCCTATTAATTAATAATTGAATTCAAACATTCTAAGGTGGCGAGTTTTCCTAGTGCACTTGGTATACATTGGTCCGGCTATAACAAATCTAATACTAACGTTGTAATAAGCCACTCTCGTACCTTATTGATTAATTAATATTGTATGTCGATTTATGAAAACTTCCATCCTCCGATTATTAGATATCTATAGCTATCACAAGTGTATTTGACTTCATCTCTCGACCTCAGTCTGAAATCCACGACATAAATTACTATATCGTATTGCATTTTTATCTCTCGATCTCAATTACAATTAGTTATCATTCAAGGATGAACAAACCCTTAAAAGCATGAAGAACAACAATCTATGCACTTAGAAACATAAGAATCAATCAAAAACATTAAAATTGAATTATGGGTTCATACAAAGGTTTACTTCATATTTCTGGGAGGGTCTCCAGACAGCTTTGGGCGCAGAGGTGAGACTGAGTACATCTTATCACCCTCAGACAGATGGCCAGATGGAGCGTACTATACAGACGCTCGAAGATATGCTGAGGGCATGTGTATTGGAGTTTGATACTCCATGGCAGGATTCAGTGGCATTGGTGGAGTTCTCCTATAATAACAGCTATCAGGCGAGCATTCAAATGGCCCCTTTCGAAGCTCTTTACGGACGACGCTGTAGGTCACCGCTGTATTGAGAGGACTTGACTAGTAAAGCGGTCGGAGGATCGGATATGATTAGGGGTATGGAAGGAAAGATTAAGTTGATACGCCAGAAGATGAATGCGGCCCAGGATAGGCAAGCAGCCTATGCCAATAAGCGACGACAACCGCTAGAATTCCAGTTAGGAGACAAGGTCTTCTTGAAAATCTCACTCTTCAGGGATGTAGTTCGTTTTGGTATGCGGGGGAAGTTATCTCCGAGGTATGTTGGGCCATATGAAGTATTGCAGCGTATTGGTACTTTGGCCTACCGTTTGGCTCTACCGCCGTCTTTATCTGGTATTCATGATGTCTTTCACGTCTCTATGTTACGGAAGTATGAGCCAGACCCGTCTCATGTATTACAGCCTACTGAAGTACAGTTGGACTCAGATGTATCCTACGTAGAACGACCAATCAGAATTCTAGATCGAGAGGATCGCAGATTACGAAGCAAGGTTATACCGATGGTCAAAGTTCAGTGGGATCGTTGGGGTGTCGAGGAGGCTACGTGGGAGACGGAACGGCATATGGTGCAGCATTACCCGGAACTGTTTTCTGGTATGTTGTTTATGTTTAGTTTCATTTTGGGGTAAGTGCATGCGATTTTGAGGACAAAATCTTATAAGTAGGGGAGTATTGTGATACCCCCAAAATTAATTATATGCAATTTGGGCATTAATGATGTTTATATGATTAATTATGGTGATAACTGATTTATGTGTTGAAATTAATTATCTTGTTGAAATGCTTAGTCACATGGTAGGTGTGACCTGGGGGTTTCATTTCAGGGTGCATGTTATGCATGTTAGAAAATGGGGTGTTAACATGATTTATTTGTATTGGTTGTTAATTATGTGGAAGAGATGAATTGAGTGGAAGTTTGTTGCATTTTTGTAAACTGCTTTTAAAATACCATGTTGGGGTATTTAATACATCATGTTAATTTTGTGGTACAATTTTTAATTAACCTTTATAACCCATTTACCCCACTATACCCACCTCACTTTACCCATCACTTTTAAATCCCCAATTCTCATCCCCAACCCTAACCCATTCCCATTTTCGAAATTGAGCAAGAGAGGAATGAGGAATCTTCTCAAAATCCTTGTTTGTGAGATTCTTGATAGGAGTTGGAGTCCTCAAGAAGGTATGGAACCCTTCCTAAAGTTTTAATGATGTTTAGTTTTGAAATGGGTTAGCATTTTGGGATTTTTGTAGATTTGTTTTTGGGTATATGTTGTATGTGGTTGGGGTATGATTTTTGAAGTGTTTTATGTGGGTTTTAGTGAGTTATGATGATATTTGTTATGTTGGAATGTTTGGGTTTGAAGGGTATGAGGTTGAGCTTGAAAAATGCTAAAAAATGGTGAAGGATTGCGCACACAGCAGGTGGCGATCTATCGCTACAAATGCAGTGATCGATAGCCGAAGGCCAGTAGCAAAAAATGCTACAGGCGATCGATCGCCATATATGGCGCGATCGATCGCCGCGAGGCGGAAGGGTCAGGCGATCAATCGCTACATCGAAGCGATCGATCGGTAAGGCTCGCGATCGATCGATGCAGCGATCGATCGCCAGCAGCTTAAAAGTGGCAAATGATGTTTTTTGTTGAATTTTTGGTATTGGGACTATAATTGGCTTCTAATATTGATTTGTATGGTTGTGTAGAACCATCCCAGGTACCAACAACATCAAGGAGATAAAGTTCTTCAACGTCTCCACTTTTGGAATTAAGGTACGTAAGAGATGTACGAGCATCGGACGGTAAAACACACTCCTATACTATGACTACGCAATGATTGCATAAGTATTTATGATGTTTATGATAATGATTATGATAAGTAAAGATACGATGATGTCTATGATGAGTAAAGATGATATGATGTTTACGACGATGTTTATGATAAGTGAAGATGATGTTTATGATGAGTAGAGATGCTATGATGTTTATGATGTATGTTAAACTATGTTATTAGAAATGTTAGAATGTTCCGGTAGTTGTTATGGGCAAGCGAGGAACGTACTTACCGCTGACATAGCTAGCGAGGAGATATATCCGCTATAAGGTGTAGCGAGGGATATCATAGTACCGCTATATGTCGTAGCGAGAGGGCCAATTGTGCCGCTGTCATAGCAGGACCAGAACAGTCACATTTCTAATTAGCATTGTTGATTATGAGCATTTAAGTGAAGTACAATTTTAACCATTTATGTCAAGAACTAATGATTACATGCATGACTATGAAATAGGGACAACAAAAGTGGGTTAATGCGATTAACCAGGAAGTATATGTTAACCAATTATTTTCATGCAGCTATTTATTGCCATTATCTTATGATGTTAAGTAATGATGTACATGCTCATGATTGGTTGTTCCTGTAGGTGCACTTTTGGATTGAAGGGCTAAAGGTCGGGTTGAGGCAGTGAGCTTCAAGGAGCATGAAAGAATTTAGGTTACAGGATTTTTTGACAGTCTCTACTCTAGGAGTAGTGTAAATCTATAGCTTTGACATTCATTATCGAGAATGTAATTAATTAGCTTTTGGAAATTTTATTTCTGGCCTCTAATCCTATTAGCAGGCTACAACCGGAACCCTAAGATGTTATTAATGCATGTTTAGTCCATAATACGTTATTATAATGATGTTAAGGTAGGAAGACCCTACAGAACTTGATAGCAAACATGGCGGCCAACTCCAAGCAATTTGGACATGTTCGACATGGACAATAACCAAGACAAGAGGTAAACGTATCAAATCTGGAACAACAACTGATTGATTTGATGTTTCTTGTGCGTAATCTTGCAGGTGGCAACGTGGGGAAGATGAAGCCATGTGGAATCTGTCTAGCCGTGAACCATCCACTGATGCATGTCCGTCCCTACATGGACATCTGTGGAGCATGTGAATGCAGCGGGAGGATTTCCGGGTCCCCCACAAAGGAGCTATGAACACCCATCGAGCAACTACAACCAAGGCTAGAGGGACCATCCAAATCCAAACTATGGAAATCAATTGATGCACCAACCTCCACCATATAGACCGCCATATCAAAGACCTCCACCACCGCCCATGCACGCCCCTTCTGACAGGTTAGAAGATATGGTTAAAGTAATTGCTAAAAATAGCCTGCAATTTCAACAGGAAACGAGGGCGAGCATCCAGAGCCTAACTACGCAAATGGGACAATTGGCGACTTTACTCAACAAGCTTGAATCGAGCATGTCAAATGGACTACCGTCACAATCAATTGTGAACCCAAGGGAAAATGTGAGCTCCATCACTTTGAAGATGAGCGAAGATGAAGCTGAGGAGAAGGTGGTACTGAGCCACCAAAGAACGGAGAGATGAGGAAGAGAAGGACGTTGAAGAGCCCATGCAAGAAGAGGAACCACGAGGTAAGTTCCCTCCACTCCGTGAATACAAAAATGAACCCACATTCCCCCTTGCATTGAAGGTAAACTGGAAGGATAATGGTATCAAGGGACTCTACGAGACGTTCCGATGCTGCGAGGAGAACGCCCCAATACATGATGCCATAATGAAAGTGCCTCAATATGCAAGATTCTTGAAAGAAGTTTGGGAGGTGGATAAGAGCAAGGAACGCAAAGGGTGCCCATCTACGCGAGAATGTTTCCGCGGTCATCCAACGAAGCATTCTCACAAAGTGTAAGGACCCCAATATGTTCTCTATCCCTTGTGTGATTTGAACCACTAGAATTGAGAAGGCAATGCTAGATTTAGGATCTTCAATTAATGTCATGCCTTACTCAATCTATACTCAACTAAAACCTGGACATTTGAAAAGAAATAATACTGTTATTCAATTAGCTGATGATTCACGGTTATTCCTAGGGGAATAGTAGAAGATGTACTTGTTCATGTAAAGAACTTGGTCTTCACCGCTCATTTCTATGTCTTAGACATGGACAATGGTGATCCATCTAGCCCAATTTTATTAGAGAGACCATTCTTGAAAACTTCTAAATCTGTAATCGGTGTAAATAGTGGAACTTTAACTATGGAGTTCAACGGTGAGATGGCGAATTTCAATATCTATGAAACCATTCAAACTCATGACCACACTAGTGTGGGGTCTTCCCACCTTAACAGTGTTAGGATAACGTATTAATGTACTAAACATGCATTAATGACATTTTAGAGTTCCGGTTGTTACGTGAGCTAACAAGATTACAGGCCAAAAATCAACCTTCCAAAAACCTATTAATTACATTCCCATAATGAATGCTAAGATTTAGATTTATACTACTCCTAGAGTAGATACTAATCAAAAGCTGAATCCTTTACATCTTTGTGTTCTTTTAGCTCACTGCCTCAACCCGACCCTTAGTCCTTCAGTCCAAAAGTGTACCTACATGGACAACACATCATGAGCATATTCATCTTTACCTAACATCATGAAAACATAACATTAAATGCATGAAATCTTAGTTAAGTAAACTTGCTGGTTATTTATTAACTTCTTTTTATTGTCCCTGATTCGCATTCATGCATATGGGCATCTTACCCTATCGTATGGCATCTTACCATATCATAAACATCGTGTGGCATCTTACCACATGTGCATCTTACCCAATCATAAACATCGTATGGTATCTTACCATATGGGCATCTTACCCAATCATAACATCGTATGGCATCTTACCATAGAGGCATCTTACCCAATCATAACATCGTATGACATCTTACCCAATCATAACATCGTATCATTATATAAACATCATATAAACATCATCATTTCATCGTAAATACTCATGTGATAAATGCATAGTCATAGTGTAGAGGTGTGTTTTACCGTCCGATGCCCGTTCGTCTCTTACGTACCTTTTTAAAAGGAGGAGGAGTCAACAGACTTTATCTCCTTGACTGTGCTGGTACCTGGGATGGTTCTACATAACCACATAATACAATATTAGATACCATTTCATGATTATTACTAAGTTCTTCAAAATAATCAATTAAAAATTATTTGCCAAGATTCTGCCTCTCTCGATCGATCGGCACCCAAGTCTCGATCGATCGAGAAAACATGATAAACAGTGCTAACTTTCTGCCTCGATCGAAATATTTTACCGATCGATCGAGGAGCTTCACCGATCGATCGAAAGGAAGCTTCACCGATCGATCGAAAATTCCTTTCGATCGATCGGCCCGTGAATTTCGAACCATGCTTTAAATCCTCTGCCTCGCTCGATCGATCGGAACAAGAATCTCGATCGATCGAGTACTCTGAAAATCGGGACTTCCCCAGATTTTCGAGCACCTCATTTCATGGCATCAAATCTACTTCATAACACATCATACTTGCTTAAACAAACATGCTAGGAACCTCGTAAAACTTCCATGTAGGTACTTAAATCAAAGGTTTTACAAAACCTAAGCTAGCATGCATCATAACATCCTCATAATCTTAGATCTCATCCAAATCTTTACAGAAAAACAGAGCATGCACCTCTTGCACAGATTTTCGAGCACATACATTCATAACTAGAAATCTAACACATAAAACATGTAGCATGCTCGAGTAAACATGCTAGTAGCTAAAAAATACTTCCATGTAAGTACTCATACCAAGGTTTCATCCAAACCTATACTAGCATGCATGAAGAATCACCCAACCAAACTTAAACCCAACCAAAAACCCTGAAAACAGAGTACCCACTTACCCCTCTCTTTTTGCTCCTCTTCTTGCAAGGTTTTACACCTAATAAATCCAGCTTTTTCCCCCTATTTTGCAGCACTTCAGGGACGAAAAAGAGGGGAAAGGAAGAGGGAAAGGAGGAGAAGGGAAGGAAAAGTGATTGGGCATGGGTTGGGGATGGGGGTGAGTAATGAGGCATGGGTTTGCCAAGTGGTGGGGGGGGGGGGGGGGCGGGGTGGCCGAATTGGGGGGGGGGGTGGTGTGGTTGGGGTGCCATGTGGTGTTTAACTGTGTCCCGGTATTTAGTACGATGTACTAAAATATCCTCAAGCGATATTTTATAACTTTACTTAATTAATACATCCCTTAAACACATCCAACATGCCCCCCAATTCATATCATCATAACATAATTATAACCCCCAATTAAATGCACCACAACCCTTCATATAAATCATTATCATGAAAGATAACACATAATCACATAACCTTTCGGGGGTATTACATTACTCCCCTACTTATAAGATTTCGTCCTCGAAATCCACATGCATTTACTATATCGAAACTAAACATAAAAACATACCAGAGAATAGTTCCGGATAGTGCTGCACCATATGCCGTTCCGTCTCCCACGTAGCCTCCTCGACACCCCGACGATCCCACTGAACTTTGACCATCGGTATAACTTTGCTTCGTAGTCTGCGATCCTCGCGATCCAAAATTCTGATTGGTCGTTCTTCGTAGGACACATCTGAGTCTAACTATACTTCAGTAGGCTGTAAGACATGAGACGGATCTGGCTCATACTTCCGTAACATAGAAACGTGAAAAACATCATGTATGCCAGACAGGGATGGCGGTAGTGCCAAACGGTAGGCCAATGTACCGATACGCTGCAAAACTTCATATGGCTCAACATACCTCGGAGATAACTTTCCCCGCATACCAAACCGAACCACACCCCTGAAGCTAAATGGAATTCCAGCGGTCGTCGCCGCTTATTGTCATAGGCTGCTTGCCTATCCTGGGCTGCTTTCATCTTTTGGCGTATCAACTTTATCTTACCTTTCATATCCTTGATCATATTCGGTCCTCCTACCGCTTTGCTAGTCAAGTCCTCCCAATACAGCGGTGACCTACATCGTCGTCCGTACAGAGCTTCAAAAGGAGCCATTTGAATGCTCACCTGATAACTGTTATTATAGGAGAACTCCACCAGTGCCAGTGAATCCTGCCATGGAGTATCAAACTCCAAAACACATGCCCTCAACATGTCTTCGAGCGTCTGAATGGTACGCTCTGTCTGGCCGTCTGTCTGAGGGTGATAAGCTGTACTCAGTCTTACCTCTGTGCCCAAAGCTGTCTGGAGACCCTCACAGAAATGGGATGTAAAACGTGGGTCCCTGTCAGACACAATCGAGACTGGTATACCATGCAACCTCACCACATCCCGTATATATAAGTGGGCTATCTTTAGGTATGTGAAGGACATACAATAAGGGATGAAATGAGCCGTCTTCGTCAGCCTATCTACGATCACCCAGATCGCATCAAATCCTGAGGCCGTCCTTGGCAAGTGGGTCACAAAGTCCATAGAGATATGCTCCCACTTCCATTCGGGTACCTCTAAGCTCTTCAGCTCGCCACCAGGCCTCTGTCTCTCTGCCTTTACCTGCTGGCAGATCAAACATCTTTTAACAAAAGTGATCACATCGCGCTTCATGCGTCTCCACCAGAATTGACGGCATAGGTCCTTGTACATCTTCCTTCCTCCTGGGTGGATACTGAACCGACTACTGTGAGCTCGCTCCAATATTACTCTACGCAACTCTGGTGTATCTGGGACTACCCATCGGTTGCCCAGTCTCAAGGAATCATCCTCAGCCACTCTGAACTTGGATGACTGACCCTGAAGTACCAATGATGTCCACCTATGAACCTCATTATCCGACCTCTGGGCCTTCCTGATCGCCTCAAATATGTCTGGCTCAGCCAATAAGGTCGACACTCGCACTGGCGACGTGTCAACATCGAAATCATAGCCCAGATGGCAATAAGAAGTCATCAAAGCCGACAAACACATAGTATCCTCAGCAGTACTCTTCACCTTCCGACTTAAGGCGTCTGCTATCAAGTTCGCTTTACCAGGATGGTACTCAATCTCACAGTCATAGTCCTTGAGTAAATCCATCCACCTTCTTTGCCGCATATTCAACTCTGCCTGAGTGAATAAGAACTTCAGGCTCTTACGGTCCGTATATATGGTGAAAGACGTACCATACAAGTAATGTCTCCAAATCTTCAAGGCAGCCGCCAGTTCCAGATCATGAACTGGGTACCTGGTCTCATGAGGCTTCAACTGCCTCAAAGCATACGCCACCACATGCTTATCCTGCATCAACACACATCCCAAACCCTGCAGTGACGCATCCGTGTACAAGGCAAACCTCTTATTCTCAGAAGGAATCACCAAACATGTGCCGTAGTCAAACGACACTTCAATTCTTGGAAGCTTTCCTCACAAGCTTTGGACCAATAGAATGGTACTCCTTTCTGAGTCAGTTGTGTCAGGGGTTTGGAAATCTTTGAAAAACCCTCAACGAAACGTCGGTAATAACCTGCCAAACCGAGGAAGCTCCGTATCTCAGGTACAGAAGTGGGTGCAGCCCACTCCATCACAGCTTCAATCTTCCTGGGATCCACAGATATTCCACTGCTAGATATGACATGGCCCAAGAACACTACACTGCTCAACCAGAACTCGCACTTGCTGAGCTTTGCATATAATTGATGATCCTGAGGATCTGGAGTACTGTCCTCAAGTGCTCTGCGTGTTCTTTTTTAGTCCGGGAGTAAATGAGTATATCGTCAATGAAAACTATGATGAACTGGTCCAAATATGGCTGGAACACCCTGTTCATCAAACTCATGAAAACAACTGGGGCATTCGTCACCCCAAAAGGCATGACTAGAAATTCATAGTGCCCATATCTAGTCCTGAAAGCCGTCTTCTGAACGTCATCTTCCCTTACCCGAATCTGATGATACCCCGACCTCAGATCGATCTTACTGTAGAGCCTCGTACCCTGCAACTGATCAAACAAGTCATCGATCCTCGAAAGTGGATACTTGTTCTTTACTGTGGCCTTATTTAGTTGCCTATAGTCAATGCATAGACGCATCGATCCATCCTTCTTCTTGACAAATAAAACAGGCGCACCCCAGGGCGTATGTAGCCCTTGTCAAGGAGCTCTTGCAACTGAATCTTTAACTCCATTAGCTCCGCTGGTGCCATCCTATATGGGGCACGAGAAATGGCAGACGTCCCTGGTAGCAACTCAATCCCAAACTCGACCTCTCTCGTCGGTGGGAATCCGGGAATCTCCTCCGGGAAAACATCAGGGAACTCCGCCACTACGGGCACATTCTCGACTTTCAAGTCTTCCTTCTTTCCAGTAACATCAACAGCATAGAACAGATATCCCATATGGTCTCGTTCCAATAAATGTGCCATCTTGACAGCAGATATCAATGGGATCTTTGAACGAGAACCATCCCCATAGAATGTCCACTGGACTCCCAAATCAGATCTGAATCGGACAGTCCTCTGTCTGCAGTCCACAACTGCCTGATTCTTGTTCAGCACATCGATGCCCACAATGCAATCGAAGTCCAACATTCCCAGAACAATCAAGTCTGACCTCAGCTCATTGCCCTCAAAATAAATGAGGCCTTCATAGACAATCTGATTAGTAATCAAACTTCTTCCAGCGGGTGTCGAGACCATAAGAGGCATGGGCGACAGAGAAGTGCATATGTGGTGCCTTTCCACAAAACTCGTCGACACAAAAGAGGGTGACGCACCTGTGTCTATCAATATAAAAGCAGGGTGCGTAAATAAAAGGCACGTACCCGCTATAACCTCCTCCGGAGCCGCTGTAGCCTGCTCCCTCGTCAAAGCATAAACCTGCCACTGAGGTGACCCCATGGGCTGACCTCCATACTGCCTTGGTGCAAAAGGTGGTGTGTGCTGTGCTGCTCTGTCCGCAGGCCTCCCCGTAGAATTCTGTTGTCTTCCCCTGTTGGGACACTGCCGAGCAAAGTGGCCTCTGTCGCCACAAACATAATATCCTACACAGTCTTTCGTCAAATGTGGTTGCCCACAAAGAGTGCAGACCTTCCCGAATCTGTCTCTCTGAGACTGCCCTCTTCCAGATGGGGCATCATTCCTACGACCTCCCTTCCATCGATTATCAGGCCTCTTACCACTGAACCTCGAAGCCGATGTGTTCCCCCTTGGCTTGAACTGATCACCCCTCGGCTTCAAATTGTCAGAAGTAGATTTCTGAGGGGGTGCTGGAGGTGGTACGGCATCAGGATATGCACCAACTCCCAGTTCGGCTAGCTCAGCCCGTGAAAGTGCATCATCAAAACAGGCAGGGGCATAAGTGATCACCCTGTCATACAGCTCAAGCCCTTCATGAAGTTCCTCATCTTTGCTTGAGTACTTGCAGCAATGTGAGGTACATATATGAGCAAGGAACAGTATTGGAGAGCATAATCTGACACAGTCATGTTACCTTGCTTGAGGTTAGTAAACTCATCTTCTTTAGCCTACCGTGCAGCAGCTGAAAAGTAGCGAGTCAGAAAGCGAGTTCTGAACAGTTTCTAATTTATTTCCTGACCCTGAGCCTCTTGCTCTATCACTGTGGTCTCCACCACATCAGCGCCTTCTTGGCCAATTGGAACTCTGCTAGTCTTATCCAGGCTGTCTTAGCACAAGGAGCTGCCACAAATATCTGTTCTATCCTCTCTAGCCACTCCTCAGCCTTTTCCCCTGTCTCAGTTCCCTCGAACATCGGGGGTCGGTACGTCAAAAACTGAGCCATGCTCAACTCCCCAGGTAATAACTGCTGCTCAGAAGGTTCTTCACCCAAGGCTGGGGTGGTAGGGGATTCGTACGCCCAGCACTTGCATTAACACTTACCGCATCGCCCACTTCCACGTTTGCTGCCATACTGCAAGACAAGGGTTAACAACAATACCCAAAAGTAGTTCATATAATACATTGTTAGATAATCGAACAAGTTAGTGTAACATCATATACTTCATATGCAACTTAAGCACAAAACATGTTTAAAAGTGAGCACTTAGCTAACTTATTGCTAAGGCTACCCTTCACTCATTCCCGGGTTATCTAACCACTGCTCTGATACCACTAATGTGGGGTCTTCCCACCTTAACAGTGTTAGGATAACGTATTAATGTACTAAACATGCATTAATGACATTTTAGAGCTCCGATTGTTACGTGAGCTAACAAGATTACAGGCCAAAAATCAAACTTCCAAAAACCTATGAATTACATTCCCATAATGAATGCTAAGATTTAGATTTATACTACTCCTAGAGTAGATACTAATCAAAAGCCAAATCCTTTACATCTTTGTGTTCTTTTAGCTCACTGCCTCAACCCGACCCTTAGTCCTTCAGTCCAAAAGTGTACCTACAGGGACAATAAACTTGCTAGTTATTCATTAACTTCTTTTTATTGTCCCTGATTCGCATTCATGCATATGGGCATCTTACCCTATCGTATGACATCTTACCATATCATAAACATCGTGTGACATCTTACCACATGGGCATCTTACCCAATCATAAACATCGTATGGCATCTTACCATATGGGCATCTTACCCAATCATAACATCGTATGGCATCTTACCATATGGGCATCTTACCCAATCATAACATCGTATGGCATCTTACCATATGGGCATCTTACCCAATCATAACATCGTATCATTATATAAACATCATATAAACATCATCATTTCATCGTAAATACTCATGCGATAAATGCATAGTCATAGTGTAGAGGTGTGTTTTAATGTCCGATGCCATTACGTCTCTTACGTACCTTTTTAAAAGGATGAGGAGTCAACAGACTTTATCTCCTTGACTGTGCTGGTACCTGAGATGGTTCTACATAACCACATAATACAATATTAGATACCATTTCATGAATTATTGACAAAGTTCTTCAAAATAATCAATTAAAATTATTTGCCAAGATTCTGCCTCTCTCGATCGATCGGCACCCAAGTCTCGATCGATCGAGAAAACATGATAAACAGTGCTAACTTTCTGCCTCGATCGATCGATCGAAATATTTTACCGATCGATCGAGGAGCTTCACCGATCGATCGAAAATTCCTTTCGATCGATCGGCCCCTGAATTTCGAACCATGCTTTAAATCCCCTGCCTCGCTCGATCGATCGGAACAAGAATCTCGATCGATCGAGCACTCTGAAAATCGGGACTTCCCCAGATTTTCGAGCACCTCATTTCATGGCATCGAATCTACTTCATAACACATCATACTTGCTTAAACAAACATGCTAGGAACCTCGTAAAACTTCCATGTAGGTACTTAAATCAAAGGTTTTACAAAACCTAAGCTAGCATAACATCCTCATAATCTTAGATCTCATCCAAATCTTTACAGAAAACAGAGCATGCACCTCTTGCCCAGATTTTCAAGCACATACATTCATAACTAGAAATCTAACACATAAAACATGTAACATGCTCGAGTAAACATGCTAGTAGCTACAAAATACTTCCATGTAAGTACTCATACCAAGGTTTTATCCAAACCTATACTAGCATGCATGAAGAATCACCCAACCAATCTTAAACCCAACCAAAAACCCTGAAAACAGAGTACCCACTTACCCCTCTCTTTTTTCTCCTCTTCTTGCAAGATCTTACACCTAATAAATCCAGCTTTTTCCCCCTATTTTGCAGCACTTCAGGGACGAAAAAGAGGTGAAAGGAAGAGGGAAAGGAGGAGAAGGTAAGGAAAAGTGATTGGGCATGGGTTGGGGATGGGGGTGAGTAATGAGGCATGGGTTTGCCAAGTGGGGGGGGGGGGGGGGGGGGGTGGCCGAATTGGGGGGGGGGGGGGTGGTGTGGTTGGGGTGCCATGTGGTGTTTAACCATGTCCCGGTATTTAGTACGATGTATTAAAATATCCTCAAGCGATATTTTATAACTTTACTTAATTAATACATCCCTTAAAACATCCAACATGCCCCCCAATTCATATCATCATAACATAATTATAACCCCCAATTAAATGCACCACAACCCTTCATATAAATCATAATCATGAAAGATAACACATAATCACATAACATTTCGGGGGTATTAAAACTAGTCACACGGTTGATAGCATTGAGCACGTGGCACATGATGATTCTGATTTTGATAATGATGATTTGTGGGAATGGGAAAGGCTATTGATGGCCTTGATGACAAAGGAGGTATGGACTCAAATTTTATGCATACTTTTCCTGCCTTATCTACTCATGGTACTGCTGACCCTCTATCTTCTCACTTACAGGATCCTACTATGGAAGAGAAACACCCTCCGGACAAACCACAGCAAGCAACAACTGAAGGAGGATGAACAAAGACTGCTGATGACCTCTCCAAGACGAGCAAGGCAAACAAACCAAAATTCAAGGGACTTAAGAAGATATTGAGGTGGAAGAAGAAGGATTGAGCGAGACCGCGTAACCCACCCTGATAGAGGACGGACGTCGTGCCACCGACGTTAAACAGAGAGGCTACTTGGGAGACAACCCAAGGGGAGTTAGTTTCCCCTTTCCTTTTTAATTTTTTTTTTATTGCTTTCATAGTTAGACTTTTCTCTTTTCTTGTATTTTTGCCTTACATTGGGAACAATGTAAGATTTAAGTATGGGGGAGGGATTAGTGGTGTGTTATTGCTTTCCTATTACAAAAATAAAAAAAATCAAAAAATTTGAAAATTTTGAGCTCATAGTTTAGTAACGAACACATGCTTAGAATCACTAGCCCATGATGAAACCTAATTGATATCATGCATGCTTTTGAACATAGGTGAATTGTTAACCTTGGAACACTTTGAACTCTAATACAAATTTTGCTTTAACATAGTTTAATATTTTGAGCACATTATTGTCATGACTTGTGAAGTGTGCATAGCTTAGTGAAGATTGTGTAAACTTTGTGATAGTCTTAAGAAGTCTCTAATACATGATAAAACTTAACTACATACTCTTTGAGGCGTATGTCTATACTACTTGCAAAGATGAAAGTGATATAGACAATCTTTAATGCGTTTGAGCCTTTCAAGCCTACCATGTAAAGAAAATCAATCACTAGTACCCATTTTGAGAATGGCCGTATGCTAAGCATACAAACGACCCCCATTCGACATTCTTTGGCTAGCCTATCATCCTTCCCTAATAAGCCTAAATATGAATTCTATCAATACCTTTGAAGGGAGTATGATGTATTTCATTCACATGCACTTAGGTATTCAATTACTAAATGTTTGTGAGCTTCAATATGAAAAGAATGAAATGCATGGAAGAAAAAGGATGCCTTGAGAAATTTGATAAAAATATGACTCCAAGGGCAGCCAAGGCACAAAAGAAGAAAAGTGTTGAAATAAACCTTGCAAAAATATACAAGGTGTGAAAAAGAACAAAGTTGAAAAATTCATGCAAGAAGAGAAGCTTTTAAGTGTGCATATCATCATACTCTCTTGTTTGATATATCTTTTTCCTTTCTTTCATAAGTCAATACCTAGGCCAAGCTACAAGCTAATGAAGACCTACTTGATTTGTGTTTGAAAAGTGGCTAAGGTAGTGGAGAAGAGTGTGCAAGTGATATTATACTTGTGTTGGTGTATGACTTGAACTATTATGAGTTTACATTAATTGGATCTATAACTTGTACATGACACTTGTGCATGACCACACACGCTCATTCACTGCTTTGTTGGGTACGAAATGTTTAGGGATTGAATTTGTTCCACTGTTAACTTTTCACCGCCATTCATTACTATGCGTGTTTAAAATTGTTGAGGCATAGAAGTGAGGACAAGTTAGTTTGTTATGATGCTATGAGCCAAAGCAAAGAGATTGTAATTTTGTCTGATTTACTAAAGGTCGAGTAAAGACTAAGTATGCGGGAGTTTGATGTGACTAGAAATAGACACATCTATTGCGGTTAATTGTATACGATTTGGTATATTTTGATAGATAAATTGACACATATACTACCTAATCGTATAGTGGTTTATATATAGGTGGAAACGAAGAAATCTAGCTAACAAGGGCGAATAAGGATCAATAAATGCATTGGAGTTGACAAGGGATCAAAGTAGACCAAGGAATATGAATAAAAGTGGACAAAAGACCGAGATTGATCGCCAATCAGAAGTCCGGATCGATCGTCAAAGGAAGAAATAAAGTCAACAAAATTTGTGTCTTCGCGATCGATCGGCGTTTTTTACCGATCGATCGCCAAATGTTACTGGATGAAAGAATATAAGTCAGCGATTGATCAGCGTTTTGTACCGATCGATCGCGAGAAGTTTCTGGCTGAAAAATAAAAGCCAGCGATTGATCGCCAGCTTGTTCCGATCGATCGCCATCAGTGTTTTGGAAAGTTTGGAGACTTGATTTCTTTCCTTCCTACATGGGCTCTAACCTACCCCATCAGCCTACACACCTCTATATACTCGACAATCAGCCTCGTTAGAGTAGATATTCAGACTTTAGAACATAGTTAGACATTAGAATAATTTTTCTCCCAATTTTGTTGAAGAACGACTTGAAGAACAAAGAACGAAGACGGAAGCGACGCTCCGGAATCGTGCTTCCCTTTAGCAATTCTTTTTCTTTTGCTATTGATTTAATGTTTTCTAGAATAGATTTGAATTTTTTTAATTCAATTATGAGAAGCTAAAAACCTTTGTGATTCTCGGCTGAGGAAGACGGTACATTGGTGTTTACGATTCTTGTGAGATTAAGTTTTGATTGTTGATTTTCATTGAGTATCAATTGTTTTTTTTCTGATTTGATTGTCATGATTGTTATGCATGATTGTTAGATTGATCACCTAGCTACTGTTCATACAATTTATTTCTAAATTAGATATCAAATACGGAATCGTTTGATCCCTCTAATTTACGAAGCAACTAAGATTAATTAAATCTCGCTTGTGAGTTTGTTAAATTCTTAGGAAAAATAATTGACTAGATTAAACATAGACGCTTGGATTATGTCATTTAGTTTCATCAATTTCAATAGTTCATATGCTATCATCGATTTAAATCTTAGTCGCTTGTATTTTGATTGATTGTTTGATAATGGTTAAACTAGAACGCTTGAGCTACTTAACTAAACTTAAGGTGATATAGGACTTTGATTATTGGATTAAACATCCACGATGAATATTCATAGAAAATTGAATGGTATGTGAAGATCGATGACCGAGATAGTAAACATCAATTGTAAAGTTAATCGAAAACCGAGAATCGCTCTTTTCTCATAAGTTAATTCATCTAGTTTAATTTTGCATCATAATAGTAGTTAATTCAATTGATTTCAAAATCTCCTTTTTATTTTCGTTTGCATAAGTTAACACAAAGATATAACCTTCCTCATGGGATCGATCCCTACTCACGCTACTACATTCATTACTGTTATTAACTTGAGATTTGGGCGTACGAGATAAACGCTACTAAGTTTCACCAAGTTAGGACACAAAATAACCAATTTGGAAATAAAATCCCAAAATTTTCGAGTAGTGGGATCGATCGTGAGTGGCGATCGATCGCTTCACTATTCTGTACAAAGGCGATCGGTCTCCTGAATAAGGCGATCGATCTCAAAAAGCTACTGGTCCGAGGCGATCGATCGCTTCAATGATGAGATCGATCGCTTCCTAATAAGTGTGATTTTTACACTTAATTTGATATAAGATTAGAGGTGTTTTTGTAGTGATTCTTGGAAAATATTACTTTTCTTGGTTTATATCCAGGGCTAAATGCATAAAAGTTGAGGAAATAGGCTTAAAATGATGAAAAAGGACCAAACTGAACAAATCTGGAAAAGGAGGGGCAAAATCGTAATTTGCTGAAAATAGAGGAGGCGACCGATCGCCTCAAATGAGGCAATCGATCGCCTCCAGACAGTAGCAAGAGGCGACCCATCGCCTCATTTGAGGCAATCGATCGCCTAGACTCGAAAAATTCGGGATTTTGTTTCCATCTTGGTTATTTGGTGTCCAAACTTGGTGAAACTCCTCCTACCATAAATATGGATTATTATGGACGTTTTTGGGACTTTTTGGCTCACTTTTGACCTACAATACACAACCTCCATCACTCATCATCCTCTCCAACCATCCATACACCATAACCATTGAAGAAGAGACGCATCGGAAGAGACGGGACGACGGAGCAACGCAAGGAGTCAACGCCTCTCGTTATTTCCGTATTTCTAACTTTAGTTCTATATTTTCATTAGATTTTAATGTTTAGAATGTTGCAAAACATGTTTATGCATTGTTATTTGATGGAGATTGTTGGCTAGGTTTGTTATCAAGACTTAGGGGATCCTTTGTATGAACCCATGATTTTAATTGAATGTTTTTGATTGATTCTTATTATCTAAGTGCATAGATCATTTTTCTTCATGCTTTTAAGGGTTTGGCCATCCTTGAATGATATTAAATTACAATTGAGATCGAGAGATAAAATTGTGATTCGATATAGTGATTTATGCCGTGGATTTCAGACTGATATCGAGAGATGAAGTCAAATACACATGTGATAGCTATAGATATCTAGTAATCGAAAGCTAGAAGTTTTCACGGATCTTAATACAATATTGTGTTGTTAAATAAGTACACGAGAGTGACTTACTGCAATTTGATATTAGGTTTAATATAACTCGAGAGAGTATATTAGATAAATTTGGAAAACTCGTCACCTTAGATTGTTTGAATTCGATTCTTAACTAATAGGTGAATTGTGGGGGATTACATAGGTGAACCGAAAGTCTTGATAATTGTTTCTTTTGATTTTATTCTTATTCGTTCTTGTGTTTTTGGGTTGATCTTGAGTTCATTAGTCAATTTAGTTAATTAATCACAACCAGTTATCGTAGACTAAATATAGTTAAACTAGTGGAGTTTGGTAATTATTTCCTAGTCCTCGTGGGTTCGACAATCCGTACTTTTCATATCATTATACTAAAACTTGACACCGTGCACTTGCGGTACACAATCGCTACACTGCAAAATACTGTTTAAAATAATAGCGATTAAGTTTTTGGCGCCGTTGCCGGGGACTAGTTTTAATAATATCAAACGAGATTAGTTGACTGTAGTTTAGTCATTTGTTTTTTTGTTATTTTCGATTTTTTTTCTCTTCTACTGTTTCTTTTTGTTTTGGTTGATTGTTACAGGGTACTATCTCTTGGTACATGCTAAGGAGTAACAACCATACACTTGAGCCTTTTGATCCCGAGATCTAACGCACTTGTCAAATGAGGCTAAGGCAAGCAAGAATACTAATGGCCAATAACGAGGAAGTTCCAGTAGCACCAGTGGCAAGGTCACTCATGGATTACGCCCACCCTTCATTCCATGGATCACTGTCGAGTATCACGAGACCCACCATCCGGGCCAACAATTTTGAGATCAAGCCTGCTATCATACAAATGATCCAGCACTCGGTGCAGTTTGGGGGAGCGACCACTGATGATCCCAACACTCACATAGCGAATTTCTTGGAAATTTGCGACACCTTCAAGCATAATGACGTCACTGACGACGCCATCAGGTTACGACTGTTCCCTTTCTCTTTAAATAATAAAGCTAAATCTTGGTTGCATTCTTTGCCTACAGGATCAATTACCACTTGGGATGGGATGGTGCAAGCTTTCTTGTCCAAATACTTCCCACCATCAAAGACTGCTAAGATGCAAAATGATATCACTACATTTGCGCAACATGATCCTGAAACACTTTATGAAGCATGGGAGCGCTTCAAAGACTTACTGAGGAGATGCCCACACCATGGCCTTCCCATCTGGCTGCAGGTACAAACTTTCTATAACGGTTTATTTTCTGATAACCGTTCTATGATTGATGCAGCATCAGGAGGTACTGTGATGAGAAAGACGCCGGAGGAGGCCTATACACTGTTGGAGGAGATGGCCGCTAATAGCCGTCAATGGCAGTCCGAGAGGAACGTGCCAAAGAAGCAAGCTAGAGTACATCAAGTGAGCGAAGTTACTGCATTGGCCGCTCAAATTGAGGCATTGAACAAGAGACTAGATAGCATGAGCATGACAGGGATGAAAGCTCAAGGGATTACTTGTGACCTATGTGGAGGAAATCATCCGAGCGTTGAATGCCAAACAGGTAACCCATTCGTTCAGACTAATGAAGCTGTGCATTATGTAGGAAACCGGCCACAAAACAACCCCTACCCAAATACATACAATACGGGGTTGAGGTATCAACCACAACCACCACCGGGTTATCCACCATCGCCGAGCATGGATGAATATTGACCAAGTTCATATCCTCAACGGAAACAAGGATGAATAAGCAAGATTCATCTATCAAAAACTTGGAGATCCAAGTAGGGAAATTGGCAACTATCTTGGCTGGGAGAGCACAAGGAACTCTACCGAGTGACACAGAGAAGAATCCAAGGGAGTAAGCCAATGCCGTGACCCTAAGGAGTGGAAAAGAACTTGGTGATGAGAAGGAGACTGAAAAGATCGCTATTAAGCAAGAGGAGAAGGAGCAGCAACGTAACAAGGGTAGTCCACTAGAGACAGTACACCTATCACACCACAAGAAAAGGTACACAGTTCCTCTCCCATTCCCTGCAGCAGTTAATAGGGCAAAGGTTGATTCAAACTTTGCCAAATTTTTAGACATGCTTAAGAATTTGCATATAGATATACCATTTATTGATGCCTTACAAGAAATGCCAAATTATGCTAAATTTTTAAAGAAGATGTTGTCTAAGAAGCAGAAATTGGGAGAGCACGAGACTGTCTTTTTGACTGAGGAATGTAGTGCTATTGTGCAAAAGAAATCGGCCACCAAGTTAAAAGATCCAGGGAGTTTCTCTATTCCTTGCACTATTGGGCATATTTCTTCCATTAAATCGTTATGTGATTTGGGTGCTAGTGTGAACTTAATGCCTTTGTCTGTTTTTAGGCGACTTGGACTGGGAGAGCCGAAGACCACAAGGGTGGTGTTTCAAATGGCGGACAAGTCTATCACCTACCCAGTAGGAATCGCCGAGGATGTGCCAGTCAAGATAGATCAATTCACTTTCCCTGTGGATTTTCTAGTGTTGGATATGGAGGAGGACGCGAGTATGCCATTGATCCTGGGGCGCCCATTCCTAGCTACTGGAAGAGCTATTATCGATGTTGAAGAAGGGAAGTTGATCCTCCGTGTAGGAGAGGATCATGTTACCTTTACTATGTTTCAAACTTCACCACATGCACACAACACGCACACATGTTTTATTATTGATAAAATTAATATTTTGCCTGATGATGTGGTGCAAGATACTGATAAGGTGAAGGTGAAGACCGAACCAGAGACTGAAGAAGGCAAGAGCCATGACATGGTGAAGCCAAGGAAGGCGAAGAAGCAAAAAGATAAAAGGACGTTTATGAAGGGAGAGACAGCCCAATTGCATAAAGCGCCACCACCTCGCATTTTCCAAAGCAAGCGAAAGGCTTCATGGGTTGGACCATTCACTGTTACCAAGATATACCCGCATGGAGCCATTAAGGTAAGTGATCCTATTCTAGGCACTTATGTCGTTAATGATGAGAGGTTGAGGCATTACCCAGTTGATTACGGAGATTCATGCTCCACACACCATCCCAACCTTTGAGAAAATGTGGTAATAAGTCCAGCTTGGGACTATAAATCAAGAACTCTTTTCTATCCCTTTGCTTTGTTTTTAGTTTATTTTGGTTTGTTTTGTTTTTTGTTTTTTATTTTGGCGAGACTCCATGCGTGCTGTGATATGTCCAACAATATACCCCACAAGCTGACAAGGAATTGGACATTGATCACTGACGATCGTTGTCAACGGTAACTGCTTTGTCTTACTTTCCATGCTTATTACATTGAGGACAATGCATGAATTAAGTTTGGGGGAGTGCATTACTGCGTCATGCTTCTTATTTGGAAATTGATCGTTTCTTGAGCACCAACAAAAAAATTTCTTGAAAATGAGTTCAATTAGTAAGATAAGAATAAATCATAGTAGTGGTCTCTATTCCATGATGATATTAGTCTCACTATGCATGTCAACTTGAGTTTTGATGATTGTAAGACTTGTTTGTGAATATCTTGTTTTGAGTAGCATGTCAAAGATGAGGAATATTTGGAGCACATTTGAGTCATAATCTTGTGAATTGCATTTGTAGTAGTGAAAATTTTTGTGAACTTGATGAATTATTTTTGAGCATCTTAGAGTACCTTAGAAATTATTTGATGATGACACTTTGAGGCGAAATTTATAGTTATGAACTTGACTTGGAAATGATTTAGGCGATCTTTGGACCGTTTGAGCCTTTCAAGCTTACCATGTTTACATCAATCTCTAGTATCCTAATTTGAGCTTAATTGAAAAAGAATGGAGTATGTTTAACATACTATTAGCCCCCATTCAACATTCTTTGGCAAACTCATTATACCCACCTAATTGAGCCTAAATTGAATTTTTTATCTTCACCTAAGGGAGTATAATGATTCTCATTAGATGCACATGAATTGCTATATTTTGATGAGCTTATTGTAAAAAAGATGATGAATGAGAAAAGAAAAGAATAGAAAAAGCCTTGAGAAAAAAAAAAAATTTATCCAACTAAGACCCAAAGTGGCAAAGGCTAAAAGAGAAAAAGAAGAGAAGCTCAAGTTGTGCTAATAATATGAACATTACATGCTTATACAATCTTCTTTGTGCTATCCTATCCATTCTTTGAAGCCAAACACCTAGGTCTAACGCTATAAGCTTAAAAAGACCTATTGATCCAAGTCTAGGGAGTGACCACATTAGTGGAGAAGTGTTTGAAAATAGAAATATGGGGTACTCAAGGATAATCTTAACTTTCATTACCTAGCATGATTTGATCTATGAAAATTGCATGAAACTTGAGAGTGACAATAGCACACACGCACGTTCTGATTCGGAGACATGTTGTTTGATCTAGGAGAAAACACAACTTGTTAAACTTTCTGATTTATTTTTGTTTGTCTGTAAGTGAGATGTCTGAGCTACATGATTGACTATGAATTGGTTTATTTGAATCTTCAATGTTGAACTTGACTGTTTGATCTTATTTCTTGCTCGAGACGACCAAGTTTAAGTTTGGGGGAGTTGATAAGTGTGATTTTTACACTTAATTTGATATAAGATTAGGGGTGTTTTTGTAGTGATTCTTGGAAAATATTACTTTTCTTGGTTTATATTTGTATATTTCAGGAATCCAGGGCTAAATGCATAAAAGTTGAGGAAATAGGCTTAAAATGATGAAAAAGGACCAAACTGAACAAATCTGGAAAAGGAGGGGCAAAATCGTAATTTGCTGAAAATAGAGGAGGCGGCCGATCGCCTCAAATGAGGCAATCGATCGCCTCCAGGCAGTAGCAAGAGGCGACCCATCGCCTCATTTGAGGCAATCGATCGCCTAGACTCGAAAAATTCGAGATTTTGTTTCCATCTTGGTTATTTGGTGTCCAAACTTGGTAAAACTCCTCATACCATAAATATGGATTATTATGGACGGTTTTGAGACTTTTTGGCTCACTTTTGACCTACAATACACAGCCTCCATCACTCATCATCCTCTCCAACCATCCATACATCATAACCATTGAAGAAGAGACGCATCGGAAGAGACGGGACGACGGAGCAACGCAAGGAGTCAACGCCTCTCGTTATTTCCGTATTTCTAACTTTAGTTCTATATTTTCATTAGATTTTAATTTTTAGAATGTTGCAAAACATGTTTATGCATTGTTATTTGATGGAGATTGTTGGCTAGGTTTGTTATCAAGACTGAGGGGATCCTTTGTATGAACCCATGATTTTAATTGAATGTTTTTGATTGATTCTTATTATCTAAGTGCATAGATCATTGTTCTTCATGCTTTTAAGGGTTTGTCCATCCTTGAATGATAGTAAATTACAATTGAGATCGAGAGATAAAATTGTGATTCGATATAGTGATTTATGCCGTGGATTTCAGACTGATATCGAGAGATGAAGTCAAATACACATGTGATAGCTATAGATATCTAGTAATCGAAAGCTAGAAGTTTTCACGGATCTTAATACAATATTGTGTTGTTAAATAAGTACACGAGAGTGACTTACTGCAATTTGATATTAGGTTTAATATAACTCGAGAGGGTATATTAGATAAATTTGGAAAACTCGTCACCTTAGATTGTTTGAATTCGATTCTTAACTAATAGGTGAATTGTGGGGGATTACATAGGTGAACCGAAAGTCTTGATAATTGTTTCTTTTGATTTTATTCTTATTCGTTCTTGTGTTTTTGGGTTGATCTTGAGTTCATTAGTCAATTTAGTTAATTAATCACAACCAGTTATCGTAGACTAAATATAGTTAAACTAGTGGAGTTTGGTAATTATTTCCTAGTCCTCGTGGGTTCGACAATCCGTACTTTTCATATCATTATACTAAAACTTGACACCGTGCACTTGCGGTACACAATTGCTACACTGCAAAATACTGTTTAAAATAATAGCGATCACTTCCTCTGAATTTCAGCAAATTACGATTTCATCCGTTCTTTTCCGTGTTTGCTCGGTTTGGTCATTTTTCATTATTTTATGCTTAATTCCTCCACTTTTATGCATTTAGACTTGGATTCCTGAAATATACAAATATATACCAAAACGCATAATATTTTTCAGGAATCACTACAAAAAACACCCATAATCTTATATCAAATTAAGAGTAAAAATCACACTTATCAACTCCCGCAAACTTAAACTTGATCGTCTCGAGCAAGAAATAAGATCACAAAGTAGAGTTCAATATTGAAGATTCAAATAAACCATTTCATAGTCAATCATGTAGCTCGGACATCTCACTTCCAGACAAACAACAGTCAATCAGAAAGTTCAACATGTTGTGTTTTCTCCTAGATCAGGCAACATGTCTCCAAATCAGAACGTGCGTGTGTGATATTGTCATTTTCAAGTTCCATGCAAATTTCATAGAGCAAATCATGTTAGTCAATGAAAAGTAAGATTATCGTTGAGCATCCCATAGTCACATTTTTAAACACTTCTCCACTAATGTAGTCACTCCCTAGACTTGGATCAATAGGTCTTTTTAAGCTTGTAATGTAAGGCCTAGGTGTTTGGCTTCAAAGAAAATATAGGATATCACAAAGAAGAGAGTATAAGCATGTAATGTTCATATTTTTAGCACAAAATTGAACTTCTCTTCTTTTTCTTCTAGCCTTGGCCACTTTGGGTCTTATTTAGTCATTTTTTTCACAAGGCTTTATCTATCTTTTCTTTTCTCATTCGTCAATTTTTTTTTACAATAACTCATCAAAATATAGCAATTCATGTGCATCTAATGAGATTCATTATACTCCCTTTAGGTAAGGATAATTTTTTTGAATTTATGCTCATATGGGTGGGTATAATGGGTTGCCAAAGAAATTTGTTGAATGTGGGCTAATAATATGTTAAACATACTCCATTCTTTTTCAATTAGGCTCAAAATGGGACATTAGAGATTGATATATATCATGGTAAGCTTGAAAGACTCAACGGTCCAAAGATCGCCTAAATCATTTCCAAGTCAAGTTCATAACAAAAAAATTCCGCCTCAAAGTGTCATCATCAAGTTTCTAAGGTACTCTAAAATGTTCAAAACAATTCATTTCACAAAGATTTTAAATACCACAAATGCAATTCACAAGATTATGACTCAAATGTACTCAATATATTCCGCATCTTTGAAATGCTAACTCAAAACAAGATTCACAACAAGTCTTAAAATAAACAAAACTCAAGTTGACATGCATAGTGAGATTAATATCCTCATGGAACAGATACCACTACTATGATTCATTCTTTTCTCTCTAATTGAACTCATTTTCAAGAAATTTTTTTGTTGGTGCTCAAAGAACGATACAATTCCAAAGAAAAAGCATGACACAGTAATGAACTCCCCAAAACTTAATTCATGCATTGTCCTCAATGTAATAGGCATGGAAAATAAGACAAAGCATTTACCTTTGACAACGACCGTGAGTGATTATTCTCCAATTCCTCGTCAGCACATGGGGCAAAGTGTTGGAACACGACAGTACACATGGAATCTCACCAAAATCAAATATAAAAGAAAAAACTAACCAAAACTAACCAAAAACAAAGCTAAGGGTGAGAAAAGTTCTTGATTTATTGTCCCAAGCTGGGCTTTTTACCATGTAAGCTCAAGTGCCGCAAGGGCCATTGGGGGACGACTTTTCATCCTCCATGTGGTAACGTCGTAACCACTTCTCTTTCACAGTGAATAGTACCCCGTGATCATCTCTCAGATTGATGGTGTCGAATGGTAGAACATCGACAACTTTGAACGGTCCAGCCCATAGCGAGTCCGCCTTCCATGGAAAAAGTCTCATTTTTTCCTATTCATGTGCACCAAATCACCCTCACGGAATTCGCCTCCTTTTTATGGTCATTAGATGTGACCTCCACCCTCTTCTCGCTCTTAACCTATATTGCATCAACAGTAATGTATCAATTATATTGACATTAAAACATCGGTGCTCAATGCGTGTAGTGTTCAAAGCTTTGAACATATCATAAACAACTTGATCCCCCCTACTCGGAGGATCAACTTCCCTTCTTGGACATCAATCATGCCCTTCCAGTAGCTAGGAATGGTCTTCCTTGAATCAGAGGCATGTCTGCATCTTCCGTTATGTCCAACACAATGAAATCCACCAGAATGGTGAATTTATCAACCTTGACTGGTACATCCTCAACTATCCCATGAGGGTACTTGATGGACTTGTCCGCCAACTAGTGACACATTTATCGGTTTTAGCTCTCCTAGGCCCAACCTCTTGTACACAGACAAATGCATTAAATTAACACTTGACCCCAATTCACATAAAGATTTCTTAAAAGAAGTAGAGTTGATCTTGCAAGGTATAGTGAAACTCCCTGGATCCTTTAACTTTGGAGGTGAATCATTTTGAATGACAGCAGAACACTCATCTGTTAAGTTTATCATCTCATGTTCTCTCAGTTTCCGCTTTTTTGACAGAATCTCCTTTAAAAACTTAGCATAATTTGGCATGTTTCGTATAGCATCAATGAAAGGTGTTAGGATCGGTCCGGAGTGGTTAGAGGGGGGGGGGGGGTGAATGAACACTCCTTCTAAAAATTAATCCTTTGTGATTTCTTTCGGATTAGTGAAAGAAATATGTTTCTTAATCAATTCTTGTACAGAACAGACCACAGAAAGTATAAGTGCGGAACGGTCTGTTCTTGTATATGTAAGAACGGCTCGATGACTAGTATGAAAGAACAAGTGCAGAAATAAGATACACAGGATATGTTTCTGGAAGTTCGAAGGTGGTGTAATCCTTCTACGTCTCCCCTTCTTCCAATTAAGGAAGGTTTAAACTAGAAGACTTTGATTTATACAATCCTGTTGTACAAACCCGATTCAGACTGGATTTACCTCACTACCAATCTGAAACTCCTAGTCACTCGATCTGCTCAGACACACTTTGTCTGACAGTTACAATATGTTTCTCACTTCTATTTTTCAACACAGAAAACACAAGATGCGCACAGTGATCCTAAGTGATCAAATGTTACAAAGTAAACGTGCTTAAGAATAATTTCAGCTCGAGAGCTTCTGAGCTTGTAAGCTTGTGCTGTTTTGCTTTCTTGTGTATTTTTCAATTGATCAGCAAGCGTCATTATATTCCTTTTGTTGCATCCTTTTATAGTTGTATGTACCAACGAGATTATTTCCCTTAATGTGCAACTTTGACTATGCTTAAACTCTGAGTAGGCTACAGTCTTCTTCTTCAGGATACTTGCCGTTCTGGTTCATACTTTCGGCGACTGTCAGGTAAGCTCTTCTTTGTATTCTTACCTTTTATGGCAATCTTTAGTCTTTGGTCCTTTGTAGCATTAATTACAACATTAAATGCTACAATAAATAGCCGTTAATGATTCGGACTGAGGAGCCATTCTTTATGTATCCTTGACTGCTCTGATCTGATAAAGATTGAGATCGATCTGAAGCATCGATCTAGTCAGTCTGAAATCCATCGATCCGGTTTGATATATAATATGCCTTATCAGCTTGTTCTGTTTTGAGCTATTGATCTGGTCAGTCTGATTACCCTCGATCCGGTCTGATATGCTTTGTCATCTTATCAGCTTGATCTGTTTTGGGCGATCGTTCTGGTCAGTCTGATTTCACTCGATCCGGTTTGATATGTTTTGTCATCTTTAAAATCTCATCGATAAGATCCGGAACTAACAAATTCCCCCTTTTTGATGATGACAAAACCTAGCTTCTATGTCTTTTTAACCAGTCTGATAAGAACTCTGAAGCGAAAATTTTCGGATCGATTACTTTCTTTTTGTTCAAAATAAATGAACATTATAAAGTTGGATCGATTAAGCCTTTATTAAAGTTCAAAATAAATGAACAAGGACTTAGTAAAGAAGGATTTTTATTGATAAAAAATCTCGCATACAGTCAGTCTAAAAATTTAATCAACGAGACTGCTATCTTCTTGAAGTTGGAGGCGGCTTGAAGTCTTTCTTCTTTTCTCCCTTTTTGTCAGCAGCAATCTCTTGAAGAAAATCAACAACTTGTGCGACCTGCGCGCTGATAGCGTCAAGACGAACATCTTGAGCGTGGAGGGAATTGGCAACAGATGCTCTGAAGGGTCCTTGCCAGAGATGGAGGTGCATCAGATAATCGGCTGAGAGAGCGATCTGATGAGGACAAGGCCTGTTCATCGTCTTCAGCTGTAAGGACCCTAATCCTTAAGTGCGGAATCAAGGCATAATAGAGCTATCATAATAATCAGAGTGTAAAAGAACGTGTTGAGTTTACGAGCTTAAGCATTACATGCCAAAAAAAATAAAGACTACTAAAATGGATTAATTACATTCCAATCAAAAGAATGTATTTAACTATAGTTCAAGCTACTCCTAGAGTAGACACTATAGGAATCCCGTCCTTCAAGTCCCAAAAGCATCCTCAAAAAGCTCACCATCTCAACCCGTCTAGCCCTTCTATCATGCCAAACGTGTACCTACAAGGACAACCCCCAAACATGAGCAATAATAATCATTCATATTCAACACAATATGAAGATAAAGCGTAAATGCATAATCATAATAAAACACTTCCTGTTTTCCCCATGCATTTCAAACGCTTCCCGTTTGGTTGTCCCTGTACCATAACTCATGAGTATAATCAATAGATTATTTTTAATGGTCTAAACATTTCATGACATATACCAGCTCATCAATACCAAATACTGATCACCAATCCCTAGTCTGTCCATCACAATGTATTTTAATGCCCCTCGCTTATTTACATATAGGCGGCATAGGATAACCTCGCTTCAATGGACATGCGGGACTCCCACCCTCGCCTCTCATTGAGCGGCAAATACCCTTTCCTCGCCCTATATGATAACCACGCTCAAATGTGACATGCGGCGCTCCCACCCCTCGCTTCACATTTAGCGGAACCAAACCAAATAGCGGCAAGCATTAAAATCATCAAGGGATGACCACGACTCATGGGATGTGCACCAATAATCATATGCATCTATAAACATCATGCATAACATGTATTTGCATCCACAATGCAATACCACATATATACTTGCATCCACAATGCATAAACAACGAGTATTTAAGATACATGTACCGTTGGGTGCCCGTACGTCCACTACGTACCTTTCCAAAATGTAGGATATGGTAGGACTTCAATGCCTTGGCTGTGTTGCCACCTGGGATGGTTCTACATATTCACACAAATTAATATTAGAACCCAATAATAGTCCAATACCAAAAATCCTACAAAAAAATCCAAAAACACCATTTTTGGTGTCTCGCGATCGATATCCATAAAGCCCCGATCGATCGCGAGACCTCACTGTCTCGAGCAACAAAATTAAACAATCCGCGATCGATCGCTGAGTTTGCGCCGATCGATCGCGCCAAACTCGCGATCGATCGCTGAAGCTCACTGTCTTCAGCACTGTTGCTCGCGAACGATCGCGGAAGGCGCCGATCGATCGCCGAGCCCTGGGCATCCGATTTTCGGGCACTATTCACCCATCTTCAACCCCAACTCAAACAAACTCAATTAATCCAACACCAACCATACAAAACCACTCAAAACCATCAATAAACATCTACATTAACTCATATATTTACCATCCACCCAAAATAATACCAAAACCACAACAACCCAACACAAACCCATTTTAAAATCCTTCAAACATTATCAAACTTAAACAAAACCTTACAAAAATAACCATGAGGTACCCATACCTCTTGGGGATCTCAAATCACCCAACAAACTCCACAAATCAAGGTTTTGCAAGAACTTCTCTTCACCCTTAAGCTCAAAAACGAAAATGAGGAGAAAAGGAAGGGTTTGGGTGTTTGTTTGGTAAAGTGAAAAGTAAGAATGAGTGGATGAGGTGGGGTATAAAAGTGTTGAGTTTAATTAAAATGCAAACCACAAATCATGGTGTATAAAACACCCCAACATGATATTTTTAAAAGCATTAATCCAAAATGCACCAAATATCAATTAAACACATGATTTCTAATTTATTGCTAACCAAGGCAAATAAATCATGCTTCCAACCATAATTCCCAACAATTCCAAGCATGCACAACATGCACCCCGAAATGCACCCCCGGGTCACCCTATCCACATGACCATGCATTTCCACATAATAATTCCAACACATAATTAATTACCACATAATTAATCATATAAACTTAATTAATGCACCAGATTGCAATTAATCATTTCAGGGATATCACATTACTCCCCTACTTATAAGATTTCGTCCTCGAAATCACATGCACTTACCCCAAAAGAAACTAAACATAAACACATACCAGAGAATAGTTCCGGGTAGTGCTGCACCATATGCCGCTCCGTCTCCCACGTAGCCTCCTCGACACCCCTGCGATCCCACTGAACCTTGATCATAGGTATCACTTTATTCCGAAGTCTGCGGTCTGCTCGATCCAGAATTCTGACAGGCCGTTCCACATAAGATACATCTGATTCTAACTGAACTTCGGAAGGATGTAACACATGCGACGGATCCGGCTCATACTTCCGCAGCATAGACACATGAAACACATCATGTATACCAGATAAAGAATGCGGCAAAGCCAGTCTGTAAGCTAAGGTGCCAATGCGCTGCAAAATCTCGTACGGTCCAACATACCTCGAAGACAATTTCCCGCGCATCCCAAATCGTACAACGCCTCTGAAAGGCGAGATCTTCAAAAAGACCTTATCTCCCAACTGAAATTCCAACGGTCTCCGCCGTTTATTTGCATAAGCTGCCTGTCTGTCCTGGGCCGCTTTCATTTTCTGCCTTATCGTCTTTATCTTCTCTTCCATCTCCCGAATCAACTCCGGTCCTCCGACCGATTTGCGGTCCAAATCATCCCAACACAAGGGTGATCTACACCGTCTGCCATAAAGAGCTTCAAACGGAGCCATCTGGATACTCACCTGGTAGCTATTGTTATAAGAAAACTCTACCAAAGGCACTGAATCCTGCCAAGAGGCATCGAACTCCAAAACACAAGCTCTCAACATGTCCTCGAGCGTCTGAATAGTGCGCTCGGTCTGGCCATCCGTCTGAGGATGATAAGCAGTGCTCAATCTGACTTCAGTTCCCAAGGCTGACTGAAGGCCTTCCCAGAAATGAGATGTGAATCATGGATCTCGATCTGACACTATGGAAACGGGGATCCCATGCAATCTCACCACATCTCTAATATACAACTGCGCCATCCTCAAAAAGGTGAAAGTCATGCTATAGCTTAGTCAATCGATCCACGATCACCCAAATAGCATCGAAGCCTGAAGCACTCCTCGGCAAATGAGTCACGAAGTCCATGGAAATGTGCTCCCACTTCCACTTCGGTATCTCCAAGATTCTCAACTCGCCGCCAGGTCTCTGTCTCTCTGCCTTAACCTGCTGGCAGATCAAACACCTCTTCACAAAAGCGACGACATCAGATTTCATTCTCTTCCACCAAAACTGACCACGCAGATCTCTGAACATCTTCTTCCCGCCTGGGTGGATGCTAAGTCTGCTACTATGAGCTCGCTCCAAGATTCCTTTACGCAACTCCGGCGTACTCGGAACCACCCATCGGTCTCCCAATCTCAAAGACCCGTCATCGGCCACTCTGAATTTCGTTGGCTGACCAAGATGTACTAAAGATAACCACCTCTGAACCTCATCGTCTGACCTCTGAGCTCTCCTGATGTTCTCATAGATATCTGGTTCAGCTAACAAGGTCGATACATACACAGGTGATGCATCAATGTCAAAATCATAGCCCAGATGGCAATAGGAGGTCATCATGGCCGACAAATGGATGACATCCTCAGCAGAACTCCTCACCTTCCGGCTCAAAGCGTCTGCTGTCAAATTGGCTTTCCCCGGATGGTACTCTATCTCGCAATCATAGTCCTTGAGTAGGTCCATCCATCTCCTCTGCCTCATGTTCAGCTCTGCCTGAGTGAATAAAAACTTGAGGCTCTTGTGATCCGTGTAAATGGTAAACGACGTACCATACAAATAATGCCTCCAAATCTTCAGGGCGAAGATGATAGCCGCCAATTCCAAGTCATGAACTGGATATCTGGTCTCATGCGGCTTCAACTGCCTCGATGCATAAGCCACCACATGCTTATCTTGCATCAGAACACACTCAATGCCCTGAAGTGATGCGTCAGTATACAGGACAAATCTGGAGTTCTCCGTAGGGATCACTAACACTGGCGCCGTCGTCAACCGGTGCTTTAACTCCTGGAAGCTCTCCTCACAAGCTTCTGACCAAAAGAAAGGTACTCCCTTCTGAGTCAACTGTGTCAACGGCTTGGCAATCTTCGAAAAGCCCTCGACAAAGCGTCGATAATACCCGGCCAAACCCAGAAAACTCCGTATCTCAGGCACAGAAGTGGGGGCAGCCCACTCCATCACAGCCTCAATCTTCTTGGGATCTACAGATATCCCGCTGCTCGATATGACATGCCCCAGAAACACTACACTGTTCAGCCAAAATTCACACTTACTGAGCTTAGCATACAACTGATGCTCTCTGAGAATCTGAAGCACTGTCCTCAAGTGTTTCACATGCTCTTCCTCACTCCGGGAGTAGATAAGAATGTCGTCAATAAACACAATGACGAACTGGTCAAGATATGGCTGAAACACTCTGTTCATCAGACTCATAAAGACTGCTGGAGCATTCGTCACGCCGAACGGCATCACTAGTGACTCATAATGTCCATATCGTGTCCGGAATGCTGTCTTCTGCACATCTCCCTCTCTGACTCGAATCTGATGATACCCGGATCTCAAATCAATCTTGCTATACACCCTGGTACCTTACAACTGATCAAACAAGTCATCTATCCTAGGGAGAGGATACTTGTTCTTCACTGTAGCCTTCTTCAGTTGCCGGTAATCGATGCACAACCGCATCGAGCCATCCTTCTTCTTCACAAAGAGAACTGGTGCGCCCCATGGCGATACGCTCGGGCGTATATATCCCTTGTCAAGGAGATCCTGCAACTGTTCTTTCAACTCCCTCAATTCTGCCGGTGCCATCCTATAAGGTGCACGAGAGATAGCGGATGTCCCTGGCAACAGCTCGATCCCAAACTCAACTTCCCTAGCCGGTGGGAATCCTGGGATCTCTTCTGGGAATACATCAGCAAACTCTGCTACCACTGGCACATCCTCAACTCTTAGTTCTTTATTCTTCCCAGACGTGTCCACGGCATAGATGAGATAACCCGTGTGTCCACGTTCCAACAACTGAGTCATCTTGATCGCTGAAATCAACGGAATCTTCGCACGAGAACCGTTGCCATAGAAGGTCCACTGACTGCCCAACTCAGGTCCGAACTTCACTGTCCTCTGCCGGCAATCTACCACTGCCTTATATCTGTTCAGAATATCAATACCCAAGATGCAGTCGAAGTCTGACATGCCCAATACGATCAAGTCTGCCTTCAACTCGTTGCCCTCAAAATAAATGAGGCAGTCTGCCATAAACTGATCAGCAACGACATTTCTTCCAGTGGGTGTCGAGACCAAAAGAGGCGTGGGTAAAGAAGACGTGCGCATATGGTGTCTTTCCACAAAACCCACCGATACAAAAGAATGGGAGGCACCTGTATCGATCAAAATAAAAGCAGGGTACGTAAATAAATGACACGTACCGGCGATCACCTCCTCTGGGGCTGCCTGGGCCTGCTCCCTGGTCAGTGCATACACCTGCCCCTGGGGTGGTCGTACTGTCTGACCTCCCGATGGTCGAGGCCCAAACTGCTGCCTCTGCTGCACCGTCCTATCATCAAACCTCGGCCTGTTGCCCTGAAACTCAGACTGTCCTCCCCGAGTGGGGCAATACCGAGCGATGTGGCCCATCTTGCCACAGATATAACATGCAGGACACTTGTTTGAAGAATGTGGCCCTCCACAATTGTTGCACCTCGGCTCTCCCGGCCTATCCCCTTGTGAAGACCCTCGATTGGCCGACCAATTACCCTTCTTGCCATCCTGTTTCTGACCAAAGTACTTCTTTCCACCAAAACGTGAAGATGAAGAGGCGCCACGAGGCTTAAATGGTTCTCCCCGGGGCCTCACACTGTCACTAGTCTGCCTCTGTTGCGGTACCGGTGGTGGCATAGCACTAGAATAAGCTCCCACTCCAAGCTCGGCAAGCTCCGCCCTTGTGAGAGCATCATCAAAAGAAGTTGGGTTATTGGTAATAACCCGGTCATAGAGCTCCGGTCGCAACCCCTTCATAAAGTTCCTCATCTTGGCGTGCCCATTGGTGGCAATGTGGGGAACGTACCTCAGCAACGAAGAGTACCGTGTGGCATAGTCTGACACCGTCATGTTCCCCTGTTTCAAACTTGTAAATTCATCCTCCTTTGTCTGTCTCGCCGCTGCGGAGAAGTACCGGTTCAGGAACCTAGTCCTGAAGAGTGTCCAATCAATCACAGCACCTAGTGCTCTTAGCTCCATCACCGTGCTCCTCCACCACATGAGAGGTTTCTTTGCTAACTGGAACTCCGCTAGCCTCAGCCACGCTGTAACAGCACAAGGAGCCGATACAAAGATCTGTTCAAGTCTTTCCAACCACTCTTCAGCCTCTTCTCCGGACTCTGTCCCCTCAAACCGGGGCGGATGGTAAGACAGAAATTGCGTCAAGCTGATCTCACCCGGCAGTACTAACTGAACCACTGGTTCCATGCCTACGGCCGGTGGAGGTAGAGGGTTCGCCTGTCCGATACTTGCATTCACACTACCAACATCTCCAACCTCCTCATTAGCAGCCATGCTGTAACACAAATGTTAACAACAATTCCAAAGCAATATATATGTTATGCCGTTAGATAACAGGAATGAGAATAAGCACGTTAGTATAACAGGATATACATTAATATGCACCACATGCATAAACATGCTTCAAATGTAAGCACCTAGCCAATCATGCTAAGGCTACCCTTCACTCGTTCCCGGGTTCTCTAACCACTGCTCTGATACCACTAATGTAAGGACCATAATCCTTAAGTGCGGAATCAAGGCATAATAGAGCTATCATAATAATCATAGTGTAAAAGAACGTGTTGAGTTTATGAGCTTAAGCATTACATGCCAAAAAAAATAAGGACTACTAAAATGGATTAATTACATTCCAATCAAAAGAATGTATTTAACTATAGTTCAAGCTACTCCTAGAGTAGACACTATAGGAATCCCGTCCTTCAAGTCCCAAAAGCATCCTCAAAAAGCTCACCATCTCAACCCGTCTAGCCCTTCTATCATGCCAAACGTGTACCTACAAGGACAACCCCCAAACATGAGCAATAATAATCATTCATATTCAACACAATATGAAGATAAAGCGTAAATGCATAATCATAATAAAACACTTCCTGTTTTCCCCATGCATTTCAAACGCTTCCCGTTTGGTTGTCCCTGTACCATAACTCATGAGTATAATCAATAGATTATTTTTAATGGTCTAAACATGTCATGACATATACCAGCTCATCAATACCAAATACTGATCACCAATCCCTAGTCTGTCCATCACAATGTATTTTAATGCCCCTCGCTTATTTACATATAGGCGGCATAGGATAACCTCGCTTCAATGGACATGCGGGACTCCCACCCCTCGCCTCTCATTGAGCGGCAAATACCCTTTCCTCGCCCTATATGATAACCACGCTCAAATGTGACATGCGGCGCTCCCACCCCTCGCTTCACATTTAGCGGAACCAAACCAAATAGCGGCAAGCATTAAAATCATCAAGGGATGACCACGACTCATGGGATGTGCACCAATAATCATATGCATCTATAAACATCATGCATAACATGTATTTGCATCCACAATGCAATACCACATATATACTTGCATCCACAATGCATAAACAACGAGTATTTAAGATACATGTACCGTTGGGTGCCCGTACGTCCACTACGTACCTTTCCAAAATGTAGGATATGGTAGGACTTCAATGCCTTGGCTGTGTTGCCACCTGGGATGGTTCTACATATGCACAAAAATTAATATTAGAACCCAATAATAGTCCAATACCAAAAATCCTACAAAAAAAATCCAAAAACACCATTTTTGGTGTCTCGCGATCGATCTCCATAAAGCCCCGATCGATCGCGAGACCTCACTGTCTCGAGCAACAAAATTAAACAATCCGCGATCAATCGCTGAGTTTGCACCGATCGATCGCGCCAAACTCGCGATCGATCGCTGAAGCTCACTGTCTTCAGCACTGTTGCTCGCGATCGATCGCGGAAGGCGCCGATCGATCGCCGAGCCCTGGGCATCCGATTTTCGGGCACTATTCACCCGTCTTCAACCCCAACTCAAACAAACTCAATTAATCCAACACCAACCATACAAAACCACTCAAAACCATCAATAAACATCTACATTAACTCATATATTTACCATCCACCCAAAATAATACCAAAACCACAACAACCCAACACAAACCCATTTTAAAATCCTTCAAACCATATCAAACTTAAACAAAACCTTACAAAAATAACCATGAGGTACCCATACCTCTTGGGGATCTCAAATCACCCAACAAACTCCACAAATCAAGGTTTTGCAAGAACTTCTCTTCACCCTTAAGCTCAAAAACGAAAATGAGGAGAAAAGGAAGGGTTTGGGTGTTTGTTTGGTAAAGTGAAAAGTAAGAATGAGTGGATGAGGTGGGGTATAAAAGTGTTGAGTTTAATTAAAATGCAAACCACAAATCATGGTGTATAAAACACCACAACATGATATTTTTAAAAGCATTAATCCAAAATGCACCAAATATCAATTAAACACATGATTTCTAATTTATTGCTAACCAAGGCAAATAAATCATGCTTCCAACCATAATTCCCAACAATTCCAAGCATGCACAACATGCACCCCGAAATGCACCCCCCGGGTCACCCTATCCACATGACCATGCTTTTCCACATAATAATTCCAACACATAATTAATTACCACATAATTAATCATATAAACTTAATTAATGCACCAGATTGCAATTAATCATTTCAGGGATATCACATCAGCAAACGGGACAAGTGAAGATACAGCAACTTGGTGACTTTCGGACCGGATCAAGGTGACCAGATCCGAAGAAAATGTTTGAATGAAATCCATATCTTCATCTAAGTGGATTGGAGGAGTGCTTGGTCTGGAGGGCTCCTCAATCTGGAGAGCTGCAACAACGGTGGACACCACCAGATCCGGATCTACGAATTCTGGAGCGCCAACTGTTGCAAGTTCTGTTGTTGGACTGATTTGAACGAGGGAGACTGATGACCCCAAAGGAATAGATGTTGTTGGAGAGTCCAACAAGACATTCAATGGTTCATCATCTGTCGCAGACGGAGCATTAGGCAATGGCTGCTCCGCTGTCTGGTCTGGTATCTGCTCTGCAGTCTGATCCGCTGCTTGCTTGGCTGTCTGTTCTGCTGCATCAGAATGAATAACCTCAACGAAAGGTTCTGCCAGAGTCTTGCTTGCAGAGGGATGATCCGGGCTGGTTGTGGGAGTGGATACGCTGAGCTTCTGTCGTTGAAAACGGACAGCTAAGTGAAGAGCATGAACATCCATCTCTAATTGAGCAATAACGGCCCCATCATCTCTGGCAGTTGGAGCAATCGGATCAAAGTTCTCTTTCTTAGCAGCTAGGAGCAGAGTGGCCAGACTGAATCTTTGATTTGCCGTAAATAGGTCTTTGCGCTGCACGGCAATCCGAACATCATTGGTCTCTGTTCCTTTGAGAACTTCCTCTTCCATTTTCTTCAGTCTGTTCAGCTTTCCAAAGAACATCTCAATGTGGTTGACAGTCCGGTACTCGACGTACTCATCAAAAACCACAATGAGTGCCTTCACCTTCTCATCAACATCCTCCATAGCAATGTCGATTGCTGTCTGCGCTGCCGATTTGGGTTTAGAGGAGATTGGTTCGGAGAGAATGGCTTTTCCCTTGCCGGTGGAGGAAGGGGACTTGATCCCTGATTGGGTATAGTCGCCCAACTCAGTGATAACAATCCCTTTCACCACGGGAATGGTAGAGGGGACTCGGATAGTGACTTGGGGTGCAGGGGTTGAAGTTTGGGTTGAAGTTTGTTTTGAAGATTGGGGTGCAGGGGTGACTTTAGTTGGTGGCAAAATGGATAAGGGTAGAGTTTTGATTGGTTTGGTAATCTGGGTTCTGGGCTTCTTTGGAAGTGGCTTGGTTGGTGGCGATGGAGCAGACTGAGTTTCTTCCGAATCAGTCTGGATGGTCAGTTTGCGCTTGACGCGAGGTTTGCGCGCAACAGCTTGTTCTTCGCCCTTCTCAATCTTGACTGCAGCCAGAGTGGCGGGAGTAGGCGGGGCACTCTTGGACTTCAGCAGTGCGAGCCCTTTGGAGTTTAGAATCTTGAAGGGACTGAGAGCGGACTGCTTTCCCAGCTCGATGTCTAAGGACTCCAGTAGCTTGCTGAGAGGAACAGCAAAGCATACGGCCTGCTTGGATGCAATCACCGTTTCCATCAGAACTCCAAACAGAATCACGGACCAGTTCATCTTCTGTCCGGATATTATAGCCGCCATGGCCTTGAACTTCTCTGCGGTTACATCGTCAAAACTTCATGCTTTGCCCAACAGAGGTTTGCCAACGATTTCGCACAGCACCTGGAAATGAAAGAGCATTTCCTTCTTTTTAATCGATGGTTGCAGGCGGTGGCCAAAAATAGATATCTTCCCTTGAAGATCTGAGAGTGACGCTTGAGGAATCTGTCCAAATTCCGTCAGTCCGGAATTGGGGAGGCCAAAGGTTTTGGCCAGCGTCATCGACGAGATCTCAAATGATTTGCCCTTGACAGTAGTAGATATGGATGTCTTCTGGGAGACGGCATTGGCGAAGAGTTCGCGGATTTCTGATTCATAAACAACTGTGCCGCACTCCAGAAAGTTTCTCAGACCAGATGATTCCAAAGCTTGGAAGATGGACACCATCTCTGCATCTTCTGCCCTGTAAATATCATTGAACTCAACGGAGAGAGAGTTGTGAGTAATGGTAGCCATTGGAGTTGAAGATAAACGAGGGCGAAAATTTGGGAGAGTGAGAGAATAAAAAAACAGATAGCGGTAAATTGTAAAAAGTGAAATAAGATGAAATGTTCAGCCCGCTAAATAGGAGAGAGAAGACACGTGTCTTTATCTCGATGACTGATGAAAAGAAATTCAAAAATAAACGGTCAGGATAACAGATAGTTAAGGCGGTTAAAATTGCGATCAGTCCGGGCTGTTTTTGTACAAAAGATGTATTGACCAAATAGATCATGAGATAACATCAGATTGACATGGATCGGTCTGAAAGGTCGGACCTGTCTGTGTCTTTCTGAATTGTATTATCGATCTGTGGCAACAAAAATCTTTAAGTGCGAAAGTAAGAGAACATCTAAACTATTAAGATAAGTCAATTAAACCAAGAATTTGACGAAAATAATTAAACTTAGCCTCTGGGAGCGGTTTGGTGAAGATGTCTGCTGCTTGCTGCTCTGTTGAGATGTGCTCGATCCGAATTTCCTTTTTGCCAACATGATCTCGAATAAAATGATGGCGTATATCAATGTGCTTTGTTCGAGAGTGCAAAACTGGATTATACGTTATAGCGATTGCACTTGTGTTGTCGCAAAATATCGGAGAGTCAACAGCTTGGATGCCATAGTCTTTGAGCTGGTGTTGAATCCAGAGCATTTGAGCGCAACAGCTTCCAGCGGCTAGATACTCTACTTCAGCTGTAGATGTGGCAATCGATGTCTGCTTTTTTACTGAACCAAGAGATCAATCTTTCACCTAGAAATTGACATGTTCCACTGGTGCTTTTACGATCAATCTTACACCCAGCGTAGTCTGCGTCTGAATATCCGATCAAGCTGAAGTTTGAATCTTTGGAGTACCAAAGACCAACGTTCTGAGATCCTTTTAAATATTTCAGAATACGCTTGGCAGCAATAAAATGTGATTGCTTTGGTTCTGACTGAAATCTGGCGCACATACAGACTGAGAACATAATATCAGGCCGGCTCGCTGTAAGATACAATAGCGATCCGATTAGTCCTCTATACATGGTTACTTCAACTGTCGTTCCCCCTTCATCTTTGTCTAACTTGATTGTTGGACTCATTGGAGTTGATGCAGTTGAGCATGTTTCCATTCCAAATCTCTTGAGGAGCTCTTTGGTATACTTGGTCTGATTGATGAAAATACCGTTGTTGAGCTGTTTTACTTGGAGACCCAAAAAGAATGAAAGTTCTCCCATCATGCTCATCTCAAACTGTCCCTGCATTAACTTAGAAAATTTCTCGCACAATTTGGGGTTAGTTGACCCAAAGATTATGTCATCAACGTAAATCTGAACTAATAGGGTATGTTCCCCCTTAATAAATTTAAAGAGAGTTTTATCTACTGAGCCGATCTGAAAATCATGGTTCAGCAGAAATTGAGATAAGGTGTCATACCAGGCTCTTGGAGCTTGTTTCAGACCATACACTGCTTTATTCAGTAGATACACATGATTGGGATACAAATGGTTCTGAAATCCAGGTGGTTGCTCAATGTAGACTTCTTCCTGAAGCTTTCCATAAGAAAGAGCTCTTAACGTCCATCTGATATACTTTGAAGTCTTTAAAGGCAGCATATGCAAGAAAGATTCGGATGGCTTCAAGTCTGGCGACTGGTGCAAATGATTCATCGAAGTCGATTCCTTCTTCTTGTCTGAATCCTTGTGCCACCAGTCTGGCTTTGTTTCTAACCACAGTTCCGTCTGCTTCCAGCTTATTTCTGAAAACGCATCTGGTTCCAATGACAGGCAGATCGCTTGGTCTGGGGGTTAGACTCCAAACTTGATTTTGTTCGAATTGATTTAGCTTTTCTTGCATGGCCTTAATCCAGTTGAAATCAGTTAGAGCTTCATCGATCTTCTTAGGTTCTAGAGTAGAGATGAAAGCAGCATGTGTGAATTCATCCATCATCTGTCCTCTGGTTCTGATCGGTGCAGAGGGACTACCAATCACTAGATTGGGTGGATGCTTCTTAGTCCATCGATAGCTTGACTCTGGATTGTCTTGTCCGGTCGGATGAGTAGTAGGCAGCATGATCAGCATCTGCTTTAACATTTGAGTGAAGAACGTCCGGATCAGCTCGATCTGAAGAAGCTTCAATGCCTTGATCCGGTCTGTCTGGTACTTCTGGTTCTGGTGGATTGTCTCTTGACCAGTTAGCTACAATCTCATCATCACTGTTAGCTTCGAGATGGATATTTTCCATCTTATTTTGAATTGATTCTTTGTTGCCCTCAACACATAAAGATTCATCAAAAACTACATGAACAGATTCTTGTACAGTTAAGGTTCGATTATTAAAAATTCGATAGGCTTTGCTAGTTGATGAATATCCTAAAAATATTCCATTATCTGACTTAGCTTCAAATGCTGTAAGATGATTCTTACCATTGTTATGAACGAAGCATTTGCAGCCAAAAATATGAAAGTGAGAAATAGATGGTCTGTTACCAGTCCATATTTCATATGGGGTAAGGTTCAGCTTCTTGTTGATCATGGACCGATTTTGAGTGTAGAAAGCAGTGTTTACAGCTTCTGCCCAGAACTTTTGCGAAATTCCAGAATCAGCAAGCATTGTTCTTGCTGCTTCCTTGAGCGTTCTGTTTCTTCGTTCTGCAACTCCATTCTGTTGAGGAGTTCGAGCGGCTGAAAACTCATGCTTGATTCCATGATCTTCTAGAAAGGATTCAAGATTCTGATTTGAAAACTCAGTGCCTTTGTCACTACGAATCCTGTCTATGCTGGATGATTTCTCGTTCTGAGTGCGTTTCAGCAGCTTGATCAACTTCGGACCGGTCTGATCTTTACTGCTCAAAAATATAGTCCATGTAAAGCGTGAGTAATCATCAATAACAACAAGAGTATACCGCATTCCCCCCTAAACTTGTTATTGGTATAGGACCAAACAAGTCCATATGCAATAATTCTAAATAGCGGGAGGAGGATTTGGCATTCTTGTTTTTGAAGGATGATCTGATCTGTTTACCCATTTGGCAAGCTTCGCAGATCTTATCCTTAGCAAAATCGATCTTGGGCAGACCGATAACTAAATCATGTTTACACAGGCTGGAAATGGTCTTAAAGTTTATATGATTCAAGCGCTTATGCCACAGCCAATGTTTATTATCATTGTTAGCGATGAAGCAAGTAGGATTATCAGGTTGAGCATGATTCCAGTTAATCTTATATGTATTTCCATTCCTGATTCCTACGAGCACGGTTATACCGTCTGATGATTTAACAGTGCAAGTGTGTTTGTGAAATTCTACAGCATAACCATTATCACAGAGTTTGCTTATACTGATCAGATTATAGCACATATTTTCAACTAACAGCACATCATTGATAATAATGTTACCATGGACAATCTTACCCTTGCCCACGGTCTTACCCTTTGAGTTATCTCCGAAGATGATCTTGGGTCCAGTACATTCTGTGACTTCAGACAGCAGCTCGATGTTTCCAGTCATGTGACGGGAACACCCACTGTCCAAATACCAGTCTGATGCAAGCTTCTTCGGTACCTGTCATCAAATATAATTATTGTTGGTACCCAATCCTATTTGGGTCCAGAACGGATTAGCCCTTTGGGAACCCACACCTGTATCAGCTTCAATGGCTTGTGTGTGTAAGGTGTGCTGTGTGCTGGTCTGTTTTGATGTTGTGTGTGATAATGTGTGCGCTGTGAAAGCCTTTGATTCTCATAAGGTAGTCTATATCTTCGTTGAATCGGTTTTGAATTATAGTAATTGTATTGTCTTCCTTGCCTTCGATCTTGCACCTTTGGATTTGGTCTGGTAGACGCAAATCTTGCTGGTGCCTTTTCTTTGGCTTGGTCAACATAACCAATTCCTTTTCTTAGATTTTGATTCACGTAAGAGACTCCTGTTTGAATCTTAGGTGCTTCAGTCTCATATATTGTGCTGGATTTAACAAATGTCATTTGTTTGACTTGGTTCTTTACCAGCAACAGCTCAGACTCATCTTTGGTGCATTCTTTGGTGTCAAAGCCTATGCCGGTGAAGTCACCGACGTTTCTTTGAACCTCTTGTAATTCTTCCAAAGATGTTCTGGATTTTGTCCATGTTTTGAATATATGAGAAAGCTTAGCATTTTGTGTGCTAATTCTCTTGTTTTCTTCATGGAGCTGATCATAGGAGATTTTCAGCTCGATCTTTAGATTATTGCACTCACCCTGCTCAGAGCAGCTTGGTTTATTGTGCTCATCTATTTGATTACTGGCTTTAGCTTTATTTTTCTCAAATGATTCAGCTCAGATCCTATAATCATTAGCCATGTCTTGCAGTGCGGACATGAGCTCTTCTCGTGTAAATTCATTTGAGTCAAGATCATATACCTCGTCTGTCTGACTCATCTCTTCGTCTGCCATGAGACATTGAATATCTTCTTCGCTTTCGCTGGAAGAATATTCAGAGCTTTCCGAGTCTGAGTCTGTCTGAGCCCATTTGCTGTTTCCTTCTTCAGCTACTAGGACTTTTTGGGATTTTCCATGATTCTTGCGGTCTTTGTAGTGCTTCTTCTTCCTATCATCATGATGCTTCTCTTTCCGTTCTTCTTTCTTCGGTCTGGTGCAATCTGCAATAAAATGTCCGGTCTTACCACAATTGTAGCAAGCCTGATCGTTAACAGCATCATCTTTTCTTGATTTATAATGATGAGAGGGTTTGAAGTTCCTCTTATTCTTAGACATAAATTTACCGAATTTCTTGATAAATAATGGCATAGCATCATTACTTATCTGTTCAGCGGATCGGTCTGATGTTGAAGCGATCTGGTCTGGAATGGCTGCCAGGGCCTTGTTTGGTTGAGAGATGAATGGCTCTGCTTCACCTCTGCTTATCGGTTCAAACTCATAGGCCTTAAGATCTGCAAACAGATCATGAAGTTCAACCTTGTTAAGATCTTTTGATTCCCTCATGGCAATGGTCTTAACATCCCATTCTTTGACAGAGCTCTCATAACTTTCAGAGCGATCTCTCTGTTAGAATATTCCTTCCCCAGACCATTCAGTTCATTTATGATGCCAGTGACTCTTTCATCAAACTCATTTAGAGTTTCTCCACTCTTCATTTTTATGCCCTCAAATCTTTGAAGAGCGACAGCCAGCTTGTTTTCTTTGGTCTGGTCGTTGCCTTCGCATAGCTGTGCTATCTTCTCCCAAATTTCTTTGGCAGTAGAGCACATTTTGATTTTGCTGAACATGTTCTTGTCCAATGTCTTGAACAAGATGTCTTTGGCAACGTTGTCGAGATTTGCCTTCTTTCTTTCCTCATTCGTCCAGAGGGATCTGTCTCTCTCTACCATTTGTGGTTCACCACCAGTAATGGCAACTGCTGTATTTATTTTTAGAATCTTCATTTGTCCATCAGTGATGACGAACCACATATCGTCATCCTGAGATGCCAGATGAGCTTGCATTCTGATTCTCCAGTCATCATAGTCTTCTTTTGAGAACATAGGAATTTTGTTAAATGATGCCATTAGCTCGAGTGATTTTGCTGATTAAGATGACCTGCTCTGATACCACTTGTTAGGATCGGTCCGGAGTGTTTAGAGGGGGGGGGGGGGGGGGGGTGAATGAACACTCCTTCTAAAAATTAATCCTTTGTGATTTCTTTCGGATTAGTGAAAGAAATCTGTTTCTTAATCAATTCTTGTACAGAACAGACCACAGAAAGTATAAGTGCGGAACGGTCTGTTCTTGTATATGTAAGAACGGCTCGATGGCTAGTACGAAAGAACAAGTGCAGAAATAAGATACACAGGATATGTTTCTGGAAGTTCGAAGGTGGTGTAATCCTTCTACGTCTCCCCTTCTTCCAATTAAGGAAGGTTTATACTAGAAGACTTTGATTTATACAATCCTGTTGTACAAACCCGATTCAGACTGGATTTACCTCACTACCAATCTGAAACTCCTAGTCACTCGATCTGCTCAGACACACTTTGTCTGATAGTTACAATATGTTTCTCACTTCTATTTTTCAACACAGAAAACACAAGATGCGCACAGTGATCCTAAGTGATCAAATGTTACAAAGTAAACGTGCTTAAGAATAATTTCAGCTCGAGAGCTTCTGAGCTTGTAAGCTTGTGCTGTTTTGCTTTCTTGTGTATTTTTCAATTGATCAGCAAGCGTCGTTATATTCCTTTTGTTGCATCCTTTTATAGTTGTATGTACCAACGACATTATTTCCCTTAATGTGCAACTTTGACTCTGCTTAAACTCTGAGTAGGCTACAGTCTTCTTCTTCAGGATACTCGCCGTTCTGGTTCATACTTTCGGCGACTGTCAGGTAAGCTCTTCTTTGTCTTCTTACCTTTTATGGCAATCTTCAGTCTTTGGTCCTTTGTAGCATTAATTACAACATTAAATGCTACAATAAATAGCTGTTAATGATTCGGACTGAGGAGCCATTTTTTATGTATCCTTGACTGCTCTGATCTGATAAAGATTGAGATCGATCTGAAGCATCGATCTAGTCAGTCTGAAATCCATCGATCCGGTCTGATATATAATATGCCCTATCAGCTTGTTCTGTTTTGAGCTATTGATCTGGTCAGTCTGATTACTCTCGATCCGGTCTGATATGCTTTGTCATCTTATCAGCTTGATCTGTTTTGGGCGATCGTTCTGGTCAGTCTGATTTCACTCGATCCGGTCTGATATGTTTTGTCATCTTTAAAATCTCATCGATAAGATCCGAAACTAACAAAAGGCATCTCAATATGGAGATTCTTCAAATCTAAAAACTTATCAAATTTAGCATTTAACTTTGCTCTCTTATGTGCTGCGGGGAATGATGGTGGTATATCTACCTTAGCAGGTATGATGGGTGTAGGGGTCTTAGTAGACTTACCTTTGTCACATGTTGGTTCCTCTTCGTGCTTGATGTCCGCCTTGTCTTTTAACTCAACGTGTGCATCCTTCTTCTCAGTGACCTCATTTCCGCTCCTCAGCGTGATCGCATGTACTTGCTCCCTAGGGTTTGTCTCAGTGTCACTAGGTAGTGTTCCTTGTGCTCGTCCGGCTAGGATTTTTGCTAACTGTCCCACTTGGACTTCCTGTTGGGATATGCCCTAAGACAAATCATTGAATGATTGTTTGGACATACAATGTTTATGATTTTATGAAATGACAATTCATTATTATATATTATTCGATTAACTGTGCAATGTGAATTAATATATATGTTAATGTCCTTAGAATAATATTGTATTATTCTTAAAGATGTCCCTAGTCAAGTATTATCATGAATAGGGATAATGATAATACTTAGAGACTAGTATGTGTTGATTGATGTATTGTTCATTGATAAGAGATATCAAATCAACACATGGGTACATGTTAGAGAACGATGTACTGGACAGACCCTCCATGAGAATGCTACATGGATAGTTATATGAGTGTCATAAGCAATTCACGACTTGTAATCATCAGAGATCCCAACATAAGGAGTTATGTATCTTGATATTGTCAAATGTTACCCGTAACAGGGTAAACTATAAAGGGGACTATTGGATACACTACGAATTATGTAGAGGGATGTTGACTGATCGAGATAGGATTTGTCCCTCCTATATAACAGGAGAAGTGTTTGGCCCTTGATCAAGTGAGAACTAAAATGCATGGCCATGCTCGAATGAGTCGTTATGAGATATCGAGCTTATTCGTTTATTCTAGTTCTACTTGGGGATCAAGAAATAAAGATTGAATATACGAGTATGACTATTCCATGACTCGTGTTCAATCTAAACGCAAAGGACAAAAGGATTAAGTTACATGGTTAATATTATCACAAGTTCTAAAGGTTATGTCGAGTCATTGACATTCTTGTAATTTGGGTAGCCTTGATGTGTTGCTAGACACCGCTCCTTGCTTGTGACGTAAAATGAGATTTTATGTCACAGCCAACATTACAAGATCCTATCGGGTCGCACAAAAGATTAAATCAAAAAAGGGAAATTAAATTCATGGGATGAATTAAATAATTAAGAGGAGTCTTAATTAATAATTATAAGGATTAAATTAAAATCATGGGCTTGAGTCCATGAGGCTTTATGAAAGCTTTAATTAAATCATATATAATTAGTTGGCAAGGTTAATGTTTAATTAAGACTTTGATATCATAACCTAGCCTCCTCTCCACATAGCTCTCGGCCTCCTCTCACTCGACCGAAGGCTCATGGCCGCCACCCTCCTCTCGGCCGCCGTTGATCCCCTTTGGTGTTTGATTGGTAGTCGTTGATCGGTTTAGAACCGGGAGTTCTGTTTTTGTTCAAGAATAAGTCTAGCAACTTGTTCTTGAACGTCCCTTGTTCGATTAATCGTGTGGATACCGTTGAGGCAAGACCTTGGAGGTGTTGCTCGTGACTCGGAATCGTTGGACGTGGTGCTCCGTGGAATCTGCTCAAACGCGCTACAAGGGTGAGACCTTTATTCCTTTATCCGATATGATAACCTATGTATAGATCCAGTGTCATGTAATCCATTTTTTTTTATTCCGCTACGTTGCTATGCATGATGGATTACTTACAGTGGTATCAGAGCCGTGTACAAGGCTCATATCGGATTTATGTGGTTAAATTGTTTTAATCATATTAGAATTGTATAACATGCTATTTAAAACTGTATATAATCATATATGATATGATTAAAATTGTGTTTGTGAAATTATCATTTTATTATATTTGATATAATTAAAGTTCATTGTATACGATACATGAAGGCGCAAAACCGAGCCCATAGCATGAGTTGGTTCTGCCACCACCATCACAAATGACACACGGCTGCCACATGAGGGCTAGGGTTTTCGAACCCTTGGCTCGAGATGGTTTAGTCGTTGTGGCTAATAATTGTGCATGGAAGTGTCGAAACATGGCTAGGGTTTAAAACCCCCACTTGGCTCGAAAATTATTATTATCGGCGCAAACTCACGATAATTGATGGGTGACGGCTACGGCCACATGAGGGCTAGGGTTTTCGAACTCATTGGCTCGAGATGGTCAAGCCGCCAACGTCATGAATCGTGCATGAAAGGCCGAGAAATAAAACAATAATTTCGAACCATAGTGGCTCGTGACGGCTAGGGTTTCGAACCCCTAATGGCTCACGGTCGCCGTCCAAGGTATTAGGGTTTCGAACCCTTCATGGTTGGACTTGGGGTTTTGAGCAAGAAGTTCGTGGCATGTGATGTCCCGAGCGTACGATAATTTCATAATATTTATTTTACAGTTTTATTGGCATTTATTTTAAAAATGTTTAGAATTTAATTCATTAATTGTTATTGCATGTTATATGTGTTGTTTGAGCATGGTGCATGGTTATAGCCCTTTAACATATTAGATAGGATTTGTGAATGTTTGTAATTTATAATACGACCTGCGTGTCGTACCTTCTCTATTTTATTCTAAATGTTATCCCTCCCCTGTGTTCCCCTCGAATGTGAATCGAGGAATTCTCTATATTTGTAAATGTTATAAAGTATAGTTTATTTATTAATGGTGATCAATGAAGATGGAGCATCGTGCCGGGATGAGGAGGCCATTCAAAAATTGGAGCCAAAGGAAGGTGCTTGTGAAGTTACCTTAGGTTGACTCTTAGGATTTTCTCATTGGCTTGAGAAAATCGCTAGTAGGGGCTATAACTATGTCACGTTTAATTATGTATTTTGATGCATGATTTATCTTATGTTTTAGATTGATAATTGTATTACACATATATGTAGATATGTATACACCTATATGTAGTGGACATATTTTAAATTATCAAACTAATCATGAGATCAATAAATCCCTCTAAAATATTAAGTTTTAGATGCCTTCCAAAATTAAAAGTACTCGTCAAAAACTTCGATTGTACATGTGTGGGTTTGCCAAAGCAAAGCACCGTGTCAATCTTAGTAAGGCGCGAAAGGATAAAAGTGATATCCGTTATACTTTAAATTGGGTACGACTTAACTAGGTTATCTCAATAGGATTGGGAACCTAGAGGCATGGGTTGTGTGATATCCCCGAAATAATTAATTGCAATTTGGGCATTAATTATGTTTATGTGATATTATGGTGATAATTAGATTATGTGTTGGGACTAATTATCTTGGTGAAATGCTTGTCACATGGTAGGCGTGACCCGGTAGAGCATTTTAGGGTGCATGTTATACATGTTGGGAAATTGGGTGTTATAATGGTTTAAATGTGTTGGTTTGTAATTTTTAGTAAAGCATGATTTTAATGGTGATTTTGGTGCATTGTGGTAAAATGCTTTTAAAATATCATGTTGGGGTATTTAATACATCATGCTTGTGTTTTGATACACATTTAAATCCCATAAGTTGGGAAGGGAGCCACTTGCACATACGTTTACATCCCATCACTCCTCTCTATCATCTTTATGTCCCTACAACCACCTCCATTCATCCAAAAGCTTCCATTTTTCGTTTCTGAAACAAGAGGGGAGGAGAAAGCTTTGAAAAAGGGGTCTTTTTGTGAGTTCTTGCTAAAAACTTAAAGCTCAAGTGGTAAGCTTTCATTATAGTGAAGTCTTGTTGAGTTTTGGTTGGGTTTGTAGCTTGTTTTTGGGGTTAAAAGGGTGGATCTTGGTCCAACATGTTGTTTATGTTTGGGGGATGTATTTTAAGGTTGTTTTGTGGTTAAATGTTGAGCATGGTGGTTGTTATTGGTTGTATATGAGTTTAGGTGTTGTTGGAAGCTCATACTTGGAGGATTCTCGCTGGAACAGGGCTGCTCGATCGATCGAAATTAGGGTCCGATCGATTGAGCAGGGCAGAGCCTGAACAAGGCTTGAAACGAGCTCATCGGGAAAAAGTTCCGATCGATCGAAGTGTGAAATTTCGATCGATCGAGATAAAATCTCGATCGATCGGTGGAGGCAGTACTTGGATGCCTATTTTTCTTCACTTAGCGATCGATCGGGGCTTAGGGACCGATCGATCGCAAGGCATAAAATGTGGGTTTTGGGATTTTGTTCTAAATGATGATGTTTTTGGTAATGGTTCATTTATTGGCTTCTAATATGGATTTATGTGATTGTGTAGAACCATCCCAGGTAGCCACACATCAAAGGAGATAAAGTTCCACGATATCTCCACTTTTGGAACTAAGGTACGTAGTGAGACGTACGAGCATCGGACGGTGGACGGTAAAACGTATTTATTACGCTTTGATTGGTTATGCATTATGGTTGCATACATGGTCTTAATTATGCATTATGGTTGCATACATGATTGGATATGCATTATGGTTGCATATATGGTTGGTTATGCATTATGGTTGCATACATGGTTGTATATGTATTACGGTTGCATATATATTGTGAGTCGAGATTATATTGCAGTGATGATAGAATACTTGCCGCCGTCATGTCGAAGCGATGATAGAATACTTGCCGCTGTCATATTTAGCGATGAAGAATATTTGCCGGAAATATGTCGAAGCGAAGGATAATGCCGCTGTCATATTGATGCGAGGGATATTATGCCACTAATATGTCGAAGCGAGGGGTATTAATGCCGCTGTCATATAAACGCGAGGGGTATTAATGCCGCTGTCATATAAACGCGAGGGGTATTATGCCACTGATATAATAAGACTGGAAATTGGCCATTGATATACACGAAATGGATACATGTCATGACATGCATATTGGCATTATAATCCTTTGATTATTAATTGTGGTACAGGGACAACCAAGGGAGCTTTTAAATGTGTTAAATACAGGAAGTGAATTGCATTTACGGTTTATGCATTGAATTATGATCATATTATTGTGAATATGATTTATATACATGCTCATGGTTTGGGGTTGTTCCTGTAGGTACTTTTGGGCGGACGGGCTAAGGCGGGTTGACGCGGTGAGCCAGTGAGGAGTGCTTTTGGCATAGCAGGCTTAATTATTTTGTATAGTCTCTACTCTAGGAGTAGTGTAAAGCTATATGATTAGCATTCATTAGTTGGGAATGTAACTAATACCTTTTGGAACTTTATTTTGGCACTGTAATTTAATAGCCCAGGGCATCAACAAAACCTGTATACTCTGTTTATGCATGGAAATTTTTATTTACGCCTTTAATCCGCACTTAAGGAACTAGGGTCGTTACATGTTGGATAATAATTCATTTGATGAATTGAACAAAGCGTTGTTTGTCCAACTATCCAAGAATTACATGTGATGTCATTGACAAAGTGTTGTCTACCTAAATAACCGAGTCTTGGGCGATTAGCCAAAGCTAACTCAAGATTAGGTGAAATATGGATCTTGGCCCACTAAAGGTTTCGAGGGTTGATAATTTTAAACAAAATAGTGGGAGCATCATTTAATATAAGACCATGTTAAATGATTAAATCATAAACTTATTTTGCATATTTATATTGTAGATATACATGACAACTAACAATACAACAAGCACATTATTACTGCGATCGGTCCTTGAGAAGGACAAATTAAATGGGACAAACTTCCTAGACTGGTATAGGAATCTGAGGATAGTCCTCAAGCAAGAAAAGAAACAATATGTCCTAGAGGAACCCTTACCTGTTGAGGAACCTCCCCTGATGGCTACTAGAGCCGATAAAGATGCTTACAAGAAGCATCAGAATGACGCACTTGATGTTGGCTGCCTTATGCTTGCCACCATGAACTCTGAGCTTCAGAAGCAACATGAGGAAATGGAGGCGTTCGATATGATCGAACACTTAAAGCAATTGTACCAACAGCAAGATAGACAAGAGAGGTATGACGTCTCTAAAGCGTTGTTCCAGTGCAGGATGGTAGAGGGAAGCCTAGTTGGAACTCATGTGCTCAAGATGATTGGGTACATTGAGAATCTGGAGAAGCTGGGTTTTCCATTGGACCAAGAGTTGGCCATCGATGTAATCTTGCAATCGTTGCCTGAGAGCTTCAGTCAATTTGTAGTAAATTACAATATGACTGACATGGAAAAGACTCTACCACAATTGCTTGGTATGTTGAGAACATATGAAGCAAATACAAAGAAGACTAAGGCCACAAATGTTCTTATTGTGAATAAGAGCAAAGGAAGGGCCAAAGCTAAGGGCAATAAGAAAGCAAAGAGGTCTTTGTTAAATCTAAGCCAAAGTCTTCTGCACTGAAGCCAAAGGGAGGGATAGCAAAGGAAGGGAACTGTTTCCATTGCGGTGAGACCGGCCATTGGAAAAGAAACTGCAAAGTATATCTGGAGGATCTAAAGAAAGGAAGTGTGACTTCCACTTCAGGTATTTTTGTTATAGAAGTCAATTTATCTACTTCTTCATCATGGGTATTAGATACTGGATGTGGATCTCACATTTGTGTAAATGTGCAGGACTTCAAAAAGAGTAGATTGTTGGCGAAAGGCGAAGTTGATCTCCGAGTTGGAAATGGAGCAAGAGTTGCTGCATTAGCTATAGGAGATTATTATTTATCTTTGCCTTCTGGTTTATCGTTGATTTTAAAATACTGTTATTTTGTGCCATCCATTACCAAAAACATTATTTCTATTTCTTGTTTAGACAAGTGTGGATTTTCATTATGATAAAGGACAACTGTTGTTCTATTTATTTAAATGATATGTTTTATGCTAGTGCACAAATGGTGAATGGTCTTTATTTATTAAATCTTGATATGCCTATCTATAACATAAATACTAAAAGGATTAAAAATAATGATTGTAATCCGACTTATCTCTGGCATTGTCGCTTGGGCTACATAAACGAGAACCGCATATCTAAACTTCATAAGGATGGAGTATTAGATTCATTTGATTTTGAATCATATGAAACACGCGAATCTTGTTTAATGGGCAAGATGACTAAACCCCCTTACAAGGGACATGTTGAAAGGGCAAATGTTTTATTGGGACTAATACATAGTGATGTATGTGGACCAATAAGTACACAAGCTAGAGGTGGTTTTCAATACTTCGTTACATTTACTGATGACCTCAGTAGATATGTGTATGTGTACCTAATGAAGCATAAGCATGAAACCTTTGAAAAGTTCAAAGATTTCAAGAATGAAGTACAAAACCAACTTGGCAAAAGTATCAAAATCCTTCGATCAGATCGAGGATGTGAATACTTAAGCCAAGAGTTTCATGACTATCTAAAGGAGTGTGGGATAGTCCCACAACTCACTCCTCCGTATACTCCACAATGGAATGGTGTATCCGAGAGGAGAAATCGAACCTTGTTAGACATGGTTAGATCAATGATGACTCATGCAGATCTTTCGATATCATTTTGGGGACATGCTCTAGAAACAACGATTTTTTTACTGAACCGTGTTCCATCTAAATCAGTGGAAAGACACCATATGAGATATGGACTGGGAAGCGTCCTAGTATGTCTTTTATGAAGATTTTGGGTTGTGAGGCTTACGTTAGACGTCATGCCACTAACAAACTTGGACCCAAATCTGATAAGTGTTTATTTGTGGGGTATCCTAAGGAAACGAAAGGATAGTATTTCTATTATCCCACCGAGAACAAAGTAGTTGTTGCTCGGACTGGTGTATTTCTTGAAAGAGAATTTATTTCTACAAAAACCAGTGAGAGAAAAATAGAACTTAGTGAAGTTCAACCACAAGTAAACACTGAACCTGAGATTGAGATGGAAGCAGAGCAGGCACTACAAGCTGTTGTGGAAGAAATACCTGCTCAAGAGACACAAGCCCAGTGTAGGTCTATAAGAGAACACCGGGAGCCACAGAGATATGGATTTCTTGTGACTCAACAAGGTGACTTTCTACTTATTGATGAGGATGAACCGTCATTTTATCAACAAGCTATAATGGGCACTGATTCTGAGAAATGGCAAGAGGTCATGAAATCTAAGATGGAATCATGTATGCAAACCAAGTATGGACTTTGGTTGATCCACCTGAAGGGGTACGACCCATAGGGTGCAAATGGATTTTCAAGAAAAAGACCGACATGGATGGTAATGTACAAACCTATAAAGGTCGACTGGTTGCTAAAGGTTTCAAGCAAATTCATGGTATTGACTATGATGAAACTTTCTCACCAGTTGCCATGGTTAAATCCATTAGGATCTTACTTGCGATAGCTGCATTTCATGACTATGAAATCCGGCAGATGGATGTCAAAACAGCTTTCCTTAATGGAAATCTGCTCGAGGATGTGTATATGACACAGCCCGAGGGTTTTGTCGATCCAAAGGATGCTGGAAAGGTATGCAAGCTACAACGATCCATTTATGGATTGAAGCAAGCTTCTCGGAGTTGGAATCTTCGTTTTGATGATGCAATCAAAGAGTTTGGTTTTATCAAAAACATAGATGACCCTTGTGTCTACAAGAAGGTCAGTGGGAGCATAATCATTTTCCTAGTGTTGTATGTAGATGACATACTTCTCATTGGGAATGATATCCCTGCCTTACAATCTGTAAAGATTTGGCTAGGGAACTGCTTTTCGGATGAAAGACTTGGGAGAAGCCACATATGTATTAGGAATCAAGATCTATAGAGATAGATCGAGAAGGCTTCTCGGCCTAAGTCAAAGTACATACATAGACAAAGTGCTTAAAAGGTTTAGCATCCAAGAATCAAAGAAAGGATTCGTGCCTATGACACATGGTATATATCTTTCGAAGGAACAGTGTCCTTCAACACCAAATGAGAGACAACGCATGAGTAAGATTCCATATGCATGGCCATGCTCGAATGAGTCGATATGAGATATCGAGCTTATTCGTTTATTCTAGTTCTACTTGGGGATCAAGAAATAAAGATTGAATATACGAGTATGACTATTCCATGACTCGTGTTCAATCTAAACGCAAAGGACAAAGGGATTAAGTTACATAGTTAATATTATCACAAGTTCTAAAGGTTATGTCGAGTCATTGACATTCTTGTAATTTGGGTAGCCTTGATGTGTTGCTAGACACCGCTCCTTGCTTGTGACGTAAAATGAGATTTTATGTCACATCCAACATTACAAGATCCTATCCGGTCGCACAAAAGATTAAATCAAAAAAGGGAAATTAAATTCATGGGATGAATTAAATAATTAAGAGGAGTCTTAATTAATAATTATAAGGATTAAATTAAAATCATGGGCTTGAGCCCATGAGGCTTTATGAAAGCTTTAATTAAATCATATATAATTAGTTGGCAAGGTTAATGTTTAATTAAGACTTTGATATCATAACCTAACCTCCTCTACACATAGCTCTCGGCCTCCTCTCACTCGACCAAAGGCTCACGGCCGCCACCCTCCTCTCGGCCGTCGTTGATCCCCTTTGGTGTTTGATTGGTAGTCGTTGATCGGTTTAGAACCGGGAGTTCTGTTTTGGTTCAAGAATAAGTCTATAACTTGTTCTTGAACGTCCCTTGTTCGATTAATCATGTGGATACCGTTGAGGCAAGACCTTGGAGGTGTTGCTCGTGACTCAGAATCGTTGGACGTGGTGCTCTGTGGAATCTGCTCAAACGCGCTACAAGGGTGAGACCTTTATTCCTTTATCCAATATGATAACCTATGTATAGATCCGGTGTCAAGTAATCCATTTTTTTTATTCCGCTGCGTTGCTATGCATGTTGGATTACTTACACTTCCAAGTTCTTTATCGATGCCTCATGATTGTTCATCCTCGTTTCAGCCATTGATATGAAGTTGGTTAGCAAATCCTCCATGCTTGGCTTTGGTGTATACCCGGTGGTGGTTCGGGATAGTTCCTCGGCCCCGTATTGTACGTATTTTGGTAAGGTAGGTGTGTGGTGATCGGTTCCCTACAAAGTTAACAACTTCATTAGTTGTAACGAAAGGGTTACCTAGTTGGCATTCCGTGCTCGGATGTTGTGATGCCCGGGAATTAATGGTGTTAGTCATGGTGTGGTAATAATCCTTTATGGATTTTAATCATGGCAATTATGAATTAATTGCGATATTGGGACTCCCGGGGATTTTAAATCCGGTATTTGGAGCCGTTGGATCCAATGGATGAGATTGTATTCTCATCGTGGTGATAACCTTGGAATTTGAATTTTAGTGGGATCTGGGGTCCGGAGTACTTTGTACTGGCGCTGGTATAGGGATTTGAGAATTAGAGAGAGAGTTTTGAAAACAGATGATTTTTAATGAGTCATGATGTATTTGTGGATGAATTGGTATTTTGGAGTCTTGGTACTATATATACCAAGTGGACTCAGTATTCCGTCAATTGCTTTAACTTTCCTCTCTCTCTCCCTCCCTCTCTCACGTTTCCCCTCCCCTCTCCCCAAACCCTCATTTCTTCTTTTGAAGAAAATGGATAGAAGCTCGATTTAGGAGCCGGATTTCTCGAAGAAAAGCAGGTAATCTCCTTCCTCTCGCCTTCTTCTTCGATTTGATAGTAATATTGTGCTTTTTGGTGGAGTATAGTGTTGGGTTTGGAAATTTGGGATTTTTTGGTAAAAATTCAAAGTTGAGTTTTTAGTGTTTTTATTGGTTACAAATGGTGTAATGGAGGTGTTGAAGGAGTATGAGGTGTTGGTTTTGAGTTTGGGTGTGAAAAACCCCATTAAAACTCGAGTTTTTCGGAATATTGCAGGTCGCGATCGATCGAGCTTGGCGCCGATCGATCGCGACATAATTCTAGAAATTGGGTGATGATGAATAGTACTCACGATCGATCGCGAGATATTACTGATCGATCTCGAGTGGCAAAGAAAGTTGGCGATCGATCGGCATTTGTAGGCGACCGATCGCGGCTTTATTTTTTCGGGCAATATGGTTGCGCGATCGATGGCGCCTAAACGACGATCGATCGCGGCCCTTTTTGTTGTGTTTTTTCAAATTGTTGGAAAATATCAGGATTTTGGAATCGAGATTTAATTAGCCGATTTTCGGGGCAATGTCTACATTCCAATGAGAATGCTATACCTTTAAAAAGGAATGATTGGAGCCAAATTTAATTAATAAATTGGAATGCTCGATTGAGTAATTGTCTAACCTTTGATCATTTGAAATGGATTATTTTGGTATTATGCATGCTTAGCTGGAGTCTTTTAAAATGGTTAATTGTCATGGATGACGATATAATTGGGGATTGTGAACGTGCTTGGGCACGTGGTTGGATGCTTGTAATTGATTATGAGTTATTTATGTGTTAGCACATAATTCATTGGATGGGACTCAGTCAAGGTTGGACTAGGACTATGGAATTATAAGGTACGTATGACATACGAGCATAACTTTAATATATTGTTGCAATTGTGGTGCATGATATAATATGATTGTGATGAATCGATGGATATTATGAAATGTATGGTGCCGCTATGGAGCGAGCAATATTTAGGATGTCGTTGCCATGGAGCGAACATCGATTAGGATGCCGCCGCTGTTGAGCGTGCGTGGTAATTGAACTATGGCTTTAATGTTTAGATACGTGGGATATCTATTAGCCATTCGTATTTGGTTTGGATTCTATTAATATTGCAAACTGGTAATTGGGAACACGGACTTAGTTAATCAATGTAATGATTAACTGGCTATTGGGATTGATGGTTTTGGTTGTTTTGAGAACAGGGACAGTACACGGAATCCCGGATGAGGATGATACCATCCAGGGAGCATCTTTTATATTTCATAGCATTTACATTTTTTGTAAATTATGAATTATATTATTGTGATTATTGGTTTGGTGGTATTGGTATGCTCACCCCGTGTGAGGGCTGTCTCTGTTGGGGCAGGTGGAACAGGTACGAGGGTAGCTCTGGACTTGAGATTGAGTTGTAGATTGGAGGTACTTCCAGGATCGATGTACCGGAGATGATATCTTGCATGGTATTTTATACATTAGATATACACACGCTTATTTGATGCTCGCAGTGACCACTATTACGTGTATACAATGGCCTTTCTCTTTTCATTTATGTGTTGCATGCAATTATCTAGGAATTGCTAAATGAATTGAGGACATGTTAGTGTATTATAAGGACGCATGCTGTGTATGTGGACTTGGTTGGGGGAAAATCTGTAAATTGAATGGAAAATGCAAGAAATTTTTATAGATGGTATGTGATGCCATGATTGCATGTAATATAATTCCCCTGATATATGATTGTATACACTGAATGCATGCTTTAATACACAAATAATGGGTTAAGGGCTTGGGGTCCTTACATTAGTGGTATCAGAGCCAGGTTTGCTCTTTGGGGCTGTTGAGGGCCTAGGAATATATTGATGGAAATGAGTGGCACATACTATGCATGAGGGTAGTTAGTGTTGTGTGGCACAACTATATCACAACTATATTGCTTATGTGCGTTATTATATGTGTTCATAATTGGAATATGCTGTTGCCAACCATGGTGGTTGCAGGGTCATATGGGACATGGATTATGCATTGCGATTGCATATATATTGGAGTGATGATTTTAATGCTTTGCCGCTAAATGTTGAAGCGACGGTATTGCCGCATGTCACATTTGAAGCGAGGTGCATTAAAATACACTCATTGTGGTTGTATATATTGGAGTGATGATTTTAATGCTTTGCCGCTAAATGTTGAAGCGAGGGTAATGCCGCATGTCACATTTGAAGCGAGGTGCATTAAAATACACTCATTGTGGTTGTATATATTGGAGTGATGATTTTAATGCTTTGCCGCTAAATGTTGAAGCGGGGGTAATGCCGCATGTCACATTTGAAGCGAGGTGCATTAAAATACACTCATTGTGGTTGTATATATTGGAGTGATGATTTTAATGCTTTGCCGCTAAATGTTGAAGCGAGTGTATTGCCGCATGTCACATTTGAAGCGAGGTGCATTAAGATACACTCATGGTGATGTATATTGGGATATGGATTATGCATTGTGTTGCAGGTATAGATTGGATGCTTGGTGAATATCACATGAGTCATTGTTATGGATGAGTGATGATTTTAAAAGCTTTGCCGCTGTCATTTGACGCGATGATAGAATACTTGCCGCTGTCATATCGTAGCGAGGGAAGAATATTTTCCGCCAAATGTTGAAGCGAGGGTATTGCCGCATATCGCATTTGAGCGAGGTTATTCAATGCCGTTGATATGTCGAAGAATGGGGTATTAGTGCTGCGGTCATGACAAGCGAGGTGCATTAAAATACACTACTATAACAAGACTAGGGATCCGCTATTCTATTGGCGATGGTTTATGCCACCGGGTATTCATAGTGATGGTTCATTCCGCTATTCTATTGGCGATGGTTTATGCCACCGGGTATTCATAGCGATGGTTCATTCCGCTATTCTATTGGCGATGGTTTATGCCGCTGGGTATTCATAGCGATGGTTACTCCGCTATTCTATTGGCGATGGTTTATGCCGCCGGGTATTCATAGCGATGGGTCATTCCGCTACATCTATGGCGATAATTCATACCGCCGGACATCCACATAGAGATGGTACATTCCGCTAATCCTATGGCGATGATTCATACCGCCGGATACCTATAGCGATGATTTATGCCGCTGATTCTATAGCGACGGGTTATGCCACCATGTACGTAGCACGGGATCACGCCGCCTTCGAGTGATTGGTGATGCTTGCGTACCACTGTTGGGCAATGGATACAGGTATACCGCTATCTTGTTAGCGATGAGGTATGGTATATTACTATTTTATTAGCATTATTGTGGATGTCATGCGTTGATATACAAATACCGTCACGTGTTTGACGAAGAGATTATGCATGTCGTGTGTCGACATGTACCGTCACGAGTTGACGATGTTATTTTGGGTGTCATATGTTGACATGTATCGTCACGGGATGACGATGACATAGTGGATGTTCTATGTAGACGCGTAGCGTCGTTTCGATGAATAATACATATATGTATATGCATTTAGTCTATGGTTTGAGTGCCAATGGATAGCACATGGTAGTGTCTGGGTCACTAGTTGACGAGACCATTATGCCGAGCAGGTTGCTCGAAGAATTATTGGGTGCGCTGTACAGGAAGTGTACCGCAACACATATTTGAGGTTAATATTTTTCGAGTAGTAGTATCTTTGGGTATACTTGTTGGAATGGCTATGGCCAAGTGACTGGTAGTAGGAGTAGTTAGCGAAGAAACTACTCGCTTATACCGAGGTGACATGTGGTAGACATGATCACATCCACCCATGAGGGTGTGGAGTAAATCCTACGGGATTAGGATTGCTATGTGGTTGAGTGAGGGCACCAGGATGTCTGTTGTGCCTTAATGATTAGAGAAATGTTGGGTGATGACCCACTACTCTAATGGTTTGTATGGTATGGTATACCGTGATGGAACGTATGATACGTTGGTAGGTTTGGTATAAACTTATGGAGGCGGCGATTCGCTAGCCAGGTATTGTGGCAGTGATTTAGTGTGCTTGTTGTAGCCATTATACTGCTCTTTGGAACTGAGATTGGTAAATCGTATGATGATACGATGAGGGTTATAGTGGACTATAGTAGTCACTATGTCATATAAGGTTTGAGGCAGGAAATACCTCACGGAAACGTTTGTACGTCAAATGTTTAAGGGACTTGTACTGGGACAACTCAATTCTGTTGGGAGTATCAACGCGAGTGTCGACAAGTCATTGTTGGTTGGTGGAGAATCCTTGCATATGAAATGCAGTGGGGAAACGCGATTGGAATCGCGAAATATAGTTAGTAGGGTGGCACTACTATGTTGGTGTATTTCTTGGAGAGATTTGAATAATGCTGTCATGGAGACAACTGGTATCGGTCGTGGGTTGATTGTAAATCAGCCATGGTAAGCATTACTGGTGTTGGACCGAGTAATGGATTTCTTACCTTTCGATGAGACGTTTGAGGAGACGTCTCCGGGGAAATGCTCGAGATTGTGGAGTACTATGGTATTAGTACAGATAATTGTTAGAATGAGTATACGTTATGTATACGGGTTTCGGATTGGCAATAGTTGCGAGGATGCACTATTCTGAATCGGTTGTGTATTTGTTGTTCCGGGATATATATTTTGGTTTAAATATATCCAGTTTTCCGAATGATGGTTCGAGGTTGGAGGGTCATGGATTCATGACACTTTCCTTATGAGGAAAGCAGTATTGATATACCTACCGGCAATGAGTCGTTTGTGAGTGTTGATGTTGGAATCACACCATTGGACGTTGGTCTGTCAATCACTATTCTCCGCGAGGTGAGATAGTTGGGGATTGACAGTTGAGATTGGGACTTTTGGGTATGATTGGTAATACCCTAGTCGATTGCATTGAATATGCAGGTAGTATTGGTGCTTAGGCATGTATGCCGGTGTGGGTATACGAATGCCAGCATTTTCTTGGTACTCGTCGAGCATCGGATTAATATGCTTTGACGAATGAATCTCCGGTGGGAGATTGGGGCACCCTGAGATTGGTAATCTCGATGGCACGATTTATTCTGAAGAATGATCGTGAGGTTTTGTTGACTTCCTCCGAGGAGGAATTGTAGTATTTTGGGATCCTGGAAATTCTTTTCTGGTTAATTCGATAGCCTCCCTGTGTAAGGATTGTTGAATCCTGGGGTAAACAAGGGATGACCACGATTCGGATTTGTTAAGTGTCGTGGTTGACACGTGTGGCGGGAATGCAATTGATTTTCTTGCATGTCCTTTCCGGAACTTGAGACCTTGTAGAGTCTCAATGATGTGTTTGGACCAAGATGTGATTTCTTGGAGCATATGGATGTAGACATCTTTGTAAATGTGTTTCGTGATGATCGATGGCCGTGAGTTGCCCGATCCGTGTTGCAAAGCGGTGCAACTACTCCTTTGATGGAGATGGAATTGGAAAATGGAAAGCGGATTTGGTGTAAGTACATTGTAATGTACCGGTGGTTTCCTTGGTAACGATGTAGATTTAACATCGTAGGCTAAATCGTGGAGATATCATTGAGGCGATCTCTATGTTGGAATCACGAATGATTCGTTTGATTTGCAGTTATGGTTGGCTGACTGCTTTTGAGATGGTTAGCATCGGGGAATGCTGACGTCTTCCTTGAATTTTTGATTGATTTGAGAGGTTACTCCATTCCAGGTTTTGGTGCGAGGTCGGTAGCCTTGCGGTTGGTGTCGTTCATGATATGTTCATGATTCGACAATGTAGATCCGTTTGGATTTTGTAGTGTCGGCAATATGTGGAGTACGCCGTACAAATTTTGAGGACGAAATTTTATTAGTGGGGGATAATTGTAATGCCCAGAAATTAATGGTGTTAATCCCGGTGTGGTAATAATCCTTTATGGATTTTAATCATGGCAATTATGAATTAATTGCGGTATTGGGACTCCCGGGGATTTTAAATCCGGTATTTGGAGCTGTTGGATCCAAGGGATGAGATTGTATTCTCATCGTGGTGATACCTTAGAATTTGGTTTTTAGTGGAATCTGGAGTCCGGAGTACTTTGTACTGGGGCTGGTATAGGGATTTGAGAATTAGAGAGAGAGTTTTGAAAACATATGATTTTTAATGAGTCATGATGTATTTGTGGAAGAATTGGTATTTTGGAGTCTTGGTACTATATATACCAAGTGGACTCGGTATTCCGTCAATTGCTTTGACTTTCCACTCTCTCTCTCCCTCTCTCCCTCCCTCCCTCTCTCCCGTATCCCCTCCCCTCTCCCCAAACCCTCATTTCTTCTTTTGAAGAAAATGGATGGAAGCTCGATTTAGGAGCCGGATTTCTCGAAGAAAAGTAGGTAATCTCCTTCCCCTCGCCTTCTTCTTCGATTTGATAGTAATATTGTGCTTTTTGGTGGAGTATAGTGTTGGGTTTGGAAATTTGGGAATTTTTGGTAAAAATTCAAAGTTGAGTTTTTAGTGTTTTTATTGGTTACAAATGGTGTAATGGAGGTGTTGAAGGAGTATGGGTGTTGGTTTTGAGTTCGGGTGTGAAAACCCCCATTAAAACTCGAGTTTTTCGGAATATTGCAGGTCGCGATCGATCGCGGCTTGGCGCCGATCGATGGCGACATAATTCTGGAAATTGGGTGACGATGAATAGTACTCACGATCGATCGCGAGATGTTACCGATCGATCGCGAGTGGCAGAGAAAGTTGGTGATCGATCGACATTTGTAGGCGATCGATCGCGGCTTTATTTTTTAGGGCAGTTTGGTTGCGTGATCGATCGCGCCTAAACGGCGATCGATCGCGGCCCTTTTTGTTGTGTTTTTTCGAAATGTTGGAAAATATCAGGATTTTGGAATCGAGGTGTAATTAGCCAATTTCCGGGGCAATGTCTACATTCCAATGGGAATGCTATACCTTTAAAAAGGAATGATTGGAGCCAAATTTTATTAATAAAATGGAATACTCGATTGAGTAATTGTCTAACATTTGATCATTTGAAATGGATTATTTTGGTATTATGCATGCTTAGCGGAGTCTTTTAAAATGGTTATTCGTCATGGATGACGATATAATTGGGGATTGTGAACGTGCTTGGGCACGTGGTTGCATGCTTGTAATTGATTATGAGTTATTTATGTGTTAGCACATACTTTATTGGATCACGGGACTCAGTCAAGGTTGGACTAGGACTACAGAATTATAAGGTACGTATGACGTACGAGCATAGCTTTAATATATTATTGCAATTGTGGGGCATGATATAATTTGATTGTGACAAATCGATGGATATTATGAAATGTATGGTGCCGCTATGGAGCGAGCAATATTTAGGATGTCGTCGCCATGGAGCGAACATCGATTAGGATCCCGCCGTTGTTGAGCGTGCGTGGTAAGTGAACTATGGCTTTAATGTTTAGATACGTGGGATATCTATTAGCCATTCGTATTTGGTTTGGATTCTATTAATATTGCAAACTGGTAATTGGGAACACGGACTTAGTTAATCAATGTAATGATTAACTAGCTATTGGGAATTTGATGGTTTTGGTTGTTTTGAGAACATGGATAGTACAGGGAATCTCGGATGAGGATGATACCATCCAGGGAGCATCTTTTGTATTTCATAGCATTTACAATTTTGTAAATTATGAATTATATTATTGTGATTATCGGTTTGGTGGTATTGGCATGCTCACCCCGTGCGGGGGCTGTCTTTGTTGGGGCAGGTTGAATAGGTACGAGGGTAGCTCTCGACTTGAGATCGAGTTGTAGATTGGAGGTACTTCCAGGATCGATGTATCGGAGCTGATATCTTGCATGGTATTTTATACATTAGATATACACACGCTTATTTGATGCTTGCATGTGAGCACTATTATGTGTATATGGGTTGTATAAAGAAGGCAAGGGCTTTTCTCTTTTCATTTATGTGTTGCATGCAATTATTTAGGAATTGCTAAATGAATTGAGGACATGTTAGTGTATTATAAGGAAGCATGCTATGTACGTGGATTTGGTTGGGGGAAAACCGGTAAATTGAATGGAAAATGCAAGAAATTTTTATAGATGGTATGTGATGCCATGATTGCATATAATCTAATTCCCATGAAATATGATTGTATACACTGAATGCATGATTTAATACACAAATAATGGGTTAAGGGCTTGGGGTCCTTACAGATGTCCTCCTTGGCAAAACTTGCATGTAACAGTTTGAACTTGCATTGCATGCATGCTCAAACTATCGATCTTCTTGTTCAGCGCTTCCAACTGAGCGGCTAGGGCAGTGACTTCACTCACTTGATGCAATCCGGTTTTCTTATTTGGCACGTTCCTTTCGGACTGCCATTGACAGTTATTAGCAGCCATCTCCTCCAACAGCGTATAAGCCTCCTCGGGCGTCTTTCTCATCACAGTACCTCCTGATGCTGCATCAATCATAGAACAGTTATCAGCAAATAAATCGTTATAAAACGTTTGTACCTGCAGGGAGGGCATGATGTGGGCATCTCCGCAGTAGATCTTTGAAGCACTCCCAAGCCTCGTACATTGTCTCTGGATCGTAGTGGGCAAAAGTCGTGATATCATTGCGCATCTTGGCCATCTTGGATGGTGGAAAGAACTTTGACAAGAACAATTGAAACACCCCCTCCCACGTAGTAATAGAACCTGCAGGCAACGATTGTAACCAAGATTTAGTTTTTTCACGTAAAGAGAAAGGAAACAAACGTAACTTGATGGGGTCGTCAGTAACGTCATTATGTTTAAAGGTATCACAAATCTCCAAGAAGTTGGAGATGTGGGTGTTGGGATCATCAGTAGTTGCTCCCTCAAACTGGACTGAATGTTGGATCATCTGTATAATAGCAGGCTTGATCCCGAAATTGTTAGCCTGGATGGTTGGCCTCGTGATACTCGATAGTGATCCATGGAATGAAGGATGGATGTAGTCCATGAGTGATCTTGCAATTGGTGATGCTGGAATCTGCTCGTTATTAGCCATTAGTGTTCTTGCTTGCCTTAGCCTCCTTTGACAGGGGCGCTCGATCTCGGGATCAAAGGCTCAAGTGTAGGTTTGCTACTCCTTAGCATGCACTAGAAGATAACAATCTCCAAAGATCCACACAAGAAACAAACAGTAGAAAATTAGAGAAGGGAAAAAAAGTCGAAAATAAAAACAAATAAATGACTAAACTACAGTAACTAATCTCGTTTGATATTATTAAAACTAGTCCCCGCCAACGGCGCCAAAAACATGATCGCTATTATTTTAAACAGTATTTTCCAGTGTAGTGATTGTGTACCGCAAGTGCACGGTGTCAAGTTTTAGTATAATGATTTTAAAAGTATGAGTGTCGAACCCACGAGGACTAGGAAATAATTACCAAACTCAATTAATTTAACTATATTTAGTCTACGATAACTGGTTGTGATTTATTAACTAAACTGACTAATTAACTCAATAATCAACATAACAAACAAGAACAAATAAGATTAGAATCAATAGAGATAATTATCAAGACTTTCGATTCACACATGTAATCCTCCATAATTCGCCTATTAGTTAATAAATGAATTCAAACATTCTAAGGTGACGAATTTTCCTAGTGCACTTGTTATACATTGGTACGACTATAACAAATCTAGTACTAACGTTATAAGCCACTCTCGTTGTAAGGACCCTAGTTCCTTAAGTGCGGATTAAAGGCATAATTAGAGCTAACATACATCATCAGAGTATAAATGTTCGTGTTGAGACTATGAGCCTTAAGAGTTACATGCCAAGTCAAGGACTATCAATGGATTAATTACATTCCCAATCAAAAATTGAATGTTATCAACTATAGCTTTACACTACTCATAGAGTAGATACTATACAAAAGTAATCCTGTCCTTCTTTTCTCAAAAGTATTCTTCACAAGCTCACCACCTCAACCCGCTTTAGCCCCTTTTTCATCATGCCAAAAAGTACCTACAAGGACAACCCCCAAACATGAGCATATAATAATTCATATACAACACAATATGAATTTAAGGCGTAAATGCATAAATCATAATAAAACACTTCCTGTTTTTCCCATGCATTTTAAACGCTTCCTGTTTGGTTGTCCCTGTACCATAACTCATGAGTATAATCAAATAGATTATTTAATGGTCCACACATGTCATGACATAATACCATTTCATCATCACCAGTTACCAATCACCAACCCTAGTCTGTTCATCACAATGTATTTTAATGCCCCTCGCTTTTCATATTGGCGGCATAGAATAACCTTGCTTCAATGGAAATACGGCGCTCCCACCCCTCGCTTCACATTGAGCGGCAAATATTCTTTCCTCGCCTCATATGATAACCACGCGTAAATATGACATGCGGCGCTCCCACCCCTCGCTTCACATTTAGCGGCAACAAATCAATTAGCGGCAAGCATTAAAATCATCAAGGGATGACCACGACTCATGGGATGTGCACCAATAACCATCATATGCATATACAATCATCATGCATAATTCAACATGTATTTGCATCCACAATGCATAATTTCATATATACTCGCATCCACAATGCATAATCAATGAGTATATTAGATACATGTACCGTTGGGTGCCCGTACGTCTTCTACGTACCTTTCCAAAAGTGGAATTTGATATGGCTTCACTTCCTCGGTTGCGTTGCCACCTGGGATGGTTCTACACAATCACACAACCCCATATTAGAAGCCAAATAATAATCAAATACCAAAAATTCGTCAAAAAAATCCATTTTCAAAAAATTCCACTGCTGGCGATCGATCGCTTCGCTGAGGCGATCGATCGCCTCAATTTTTGCTTCGCGGCGATCGATCGCGCCATACATGGCGATCGATCGCCTACCTTATATTTTGGACACTGCCTCTCGGCAATCGATCGCGCCATTTCAGGAGATCGATCGCCTACCCTGCGATTTTGGTACTGCCTGTTGGCGATCGGTCGCCTCATTTCAGGCGGTCGATCGCCTCACACAGACTCGCAATTTTCCACCATTAATGCACACCAAAATCATCCCAACTCATACCAATACTCCTCCCACCAACCCAACAACATAATAACACAATAAATCAACAAAATACACCTCAAGCAACACAAAAATCCAACACCCAACCAAAAATGATACCAACCCAAAACAACCCATTTCAAAACCCTTCAAAACCATTTCAAACTCAAACCAAACACTACAAAAACAACAAGGAGGTATCCATACCTATTGGGGACTCCAAATCTCCCAACAAATTCCACAAATCAAGGTTTTGGAAGGATTTATCTCCCACTTTTTAGCCAAAAACAAAAATAAGGAGGGAAGGGTTTGTGAGAAGTGATTTGGGGAAAAAAATAGAAAGAGTGATGGGTTTTTGTGGGGTTGGGGGGTATTAGTGGGTTATTTGGGGATTAATTAAATTTGCATATTCACCATTAATCATGATTTATAAAAATACCCCAACATGGTATTTTAAAACATTGCACCAATATGCACCAAAATCACAATTAAACTCATGCTTTCCATCTAATTGATAACCATAACAAATAAATCATGCTAATATTCAATTCTCCCAACATGCCCAACAAGTACCCTGAAATGCACTCCCGGGTCACTCTTTCCATGTGACCATGCATTTCCATATGATAATTAATTCCAACACATATATTAATTATCACCATAAAAATCACATAACATAATTAATGCCCAACTTGCATATAATTATTTCGGGAATATCACAATACTCCCCTACTTATAAGATTTCATCCTCGAAATCACATGCACTTACCCCAACATGAAACAAAACATAAATAACATACCAGAAAATAGTTCCGGGTAGTGCTCCACCATATGCCGCTCCGTCTCCCACGTAGCCTCCTCGACACCCCTGCGATCCCACTGAACCTTGATCATAGGTATCACTTTGTTCCGAAGTCTGCGGTCTGCCCGATCCAGAATCCTAACAGGCCGTTCCACATAGGACATATCGGATTCTAACTGAACCTCGGAAGGCTGCAACACATGAGACGGATCCGGCTCGTACTTCCGCAACATAGACACATGGAACACATCATGTATACCAGATAAAGAAGGTGGCAGAGCTAGTCGGTAAGCCAAAGTGCCGATGCGCTGCAAAATCTCGTACGGTCCAACATACCTCGGAGACAGTTTTCCGCGCATCCCAAATCGCACAAAGCCTCTGAAAGGCAAGATCTTCAAGAAGACCTTATCTCCCAACTGAAATTCCAACGGTCTCCGCCGTTTATTCGCATAAGCTGTCTGTCTGTCCTGGGCTGCTTTCATTTTCTGCCTTATCATCTTTATCTTTTCTTCCATTTCTCGTATCATTTCCGGTCCTCCGACCAATTTACTGTCCAAGTCATCCCAACACAAGGGTGATCTACATCGCCTACCATAAAGGGCTTCAAAAGGAGCCATCTGTATGCTTGCCTGGTACCTATTATTATAGGAGAATTCTACCAAGGCCAGTGAATCTTGCCAAGAAACATCGAACTCCAATACACAAGCCCTCAACATGTCCTCGAGCGTTTGGATAGTACGCTCAGTCTGGCCATCCGTCTGAGGATGATAAGCAATGCTCAATCTAACTTCAGTTCCCAAGGCTGACTGAAGACCCTCCCAAAAATGAGATGTGACACTATGGAAATGGGGATCCCATTCAATCTCACCACATCTCGAATGTACAACTGCGCCATCCTCAAAAAGGTGAAAGTCATGCTATAGGGGATGAAATGAGCTACCTTAGTCAATCGATCCACAACCACCCAAATAGCATCAAAACCCGAAGCACTCCTCGGCAGGTGAGTCACGAAGTCCATGGAAATGTGTTCCCACTTCCACTTCGGTATCTCCAAGCTTTTCAACTCGCCGCCAGGTCTCTGCCTCTCTGCCTTAACCTGCTGGCATATCAAGCACCTCTTAACAAAAGCGACGACATCAAACTTCATTCTTTTCCACCAAAACTGACCACGCAGATCTTTATACATGTTCTTCCCGCCTGGGTGGATGCTAAGTCTGCTACTATGAGCTCGCTCCAAGATCCCTCTACGCAACTCCGGTGTACTCGGAACCACCCAACGGCTACCCAATCTCAAAGATCCATCCTCGGTCACTCTGAACTTCGATGGCTGACCAAGATGTACTAAAGATAACCATCTCTGAATCTCATCATCTGATTTCTGAGCTCTCCTGATGTTCTCATAGATATCTGGCTCCGCTAACAAGGTCGATACATACACAGGTGATGCATCTATGTCGAAATCATAGCCCAGATGGCAATAGGAGGTCATCATAGCCGACAAATGGATGACGTCCTCAGCAGTACTCCTCACTTTCCGGCTCAAAGCGTCTGCTGTCAAGTTAGCTTTTCCAGGATGGTACTCAATCTCACAATCGTAGTCCTTAAGCAAGTCCATCCACCTTCTCTGCCTCATGTTCAGCTCCGCCTGAGTGAATAAAAACTTGAGGCTCTTGTGATCCGTTGTGATGACCAGGGATTATAGATGTTAATCCTGGAGTGTTAATAACCCCTAAAGTTGTTTTACGTGGCAATTTGGAGTTTAATCGAGGTGTTGGGCCTTCTGGACTCGTTTATTTGGGTAGTTGGAATCGTTGGATCCCGAGGTTGAGATTGTATTCTCATTACGGTGTAAAACCTAAGAGTTGGGTTTTTGATGTGTCTCGGGATCTGGGGTGCTTTGTGTGGGCACCGGTAGGGGGTTTTGGAGTTAGAGAGAGAGTTTTTGAAAACAGATGATTTTTAATGAATCATGATGTATTTGTGGGGCCATTAGTATTTTGGGGTATTTTTGCTATAAATACCAGTTGAACCCGAGATTTTAATTATTGGAACCATTTTCCTCACCTTTCCCATCACTCTTTCTCTCCCCGCGTCCGCCCCTTTCCCGTCGCCCCCAACCCTCGCCGCTTCAAGCGCTGCGCCCGCCGCCCTCCGGCCGCCATCCGGCGCGTCCGACCCACCGTTGGCTTCGTCTCTCCGAGGCGCATCTTTCCCCACCGGTGATTTGAAGTTTCGTCGAGAATCGCGTTCGGATTTGCTAGAAAAGCGCAAGGGTTCGAAAATTCAAATCTGTCCGATTTGGGGTTCGATTTTTGGTACGTTTTTGGGGATTTTCTTTAGGTGTTTTTGGGGCGTTTTATGCTGTTTGTTGGGTCAAAAATTTCATACTTTATGGTTCATAAATTTGTTGCCAATTGGTTCGAATTTTGGTGTTCTTTTTTTCGAAAATCTTGCTGATTTTTGGATAAATTCTTATACTCCACATGGTTCAGCTTTTGAGTCTCTTTGGTGATGCTTAATGGTTCGAATTTAACGCTGCTTGCGTGGGGTTAGGGTTTGAATTTGGGGGTTTTGGCAGGGGGGCGGTGATTCTTGCTATTGATAGATTAATTCACTTTTTAGATGAATTATGGTGCTTAATTGGGTTCGATTTGTGTTGTGAGGGTTCGAAAATTTGTGGGAAGTTCTTGAGCAATTTTCGATAATGTCTCATTCGTTTTCCCTCCCTGCATGTGCTCTACCCCGGGTCTTTTAAATGGTAAATTGTCGTGTGTTGACAATAATTTTCTGTATGAGGATTATGGGTGTGCTTGAGCATGGGTTGCATGTTCGTAAATAATTGTGAATTATTTATCGTGTTAGCACATCGTTCCTCGGGGCATGGAACTCGAGCAAGGTTTGGCTCGGACTACGGAGATTTAAGGTACGTGCGACGTACGAGCATTACTTTATATGAGAGCATTTGTGAAATGCATAATGTGTTTTAATTGTATTAGATGGTTGTGGGTATGGTTATATATATATGTGTTGATATAACTGTGGAACGACCTAATCTTGACATCGCTGCCACAGGCGTGCGTAATACTAGAGTAGTATAACCTTACATGATATATGGAGTACTGGTTTTATACGACAATTGCAGGGCATTGAGGTGCCTGATAATGACTGTGGAATCATGTAATCATTGTAAGACATTTGAGATGTCTGAGTATAATGGAGAATTGGTAAAATAAATGCGAGGCATTTTAGCTATCTGTGATTGATAGCGAAGTTGAGAATCAGTAATAGATATTGAGATATCTATATTTGCATGTTTAATGAATTTGGAATCATTAATTATTGATATTTGAGAATCGGGCATACGATGAGTTGAATCAATGTGTTGATTTACTGATTTTTGAGATTTGATGAGTTTGATGCTTGTGAGAACAGGGACAGTACACGGAATCCCGGATGAGGACGTTGCCATCCAGGGAGTATCATTTAAAATTCATTAGTATTTACTTTTGTTGTAAATTATGAATTTCATTATTGTGATTATGGGATTTTGTGTATTGGTATGCTCACCCCGTTGGGGGCTGTCTCTGTTGGGGCAGGTGAACAGGTACATCGATGGTTGTGGAGCTGAGCTCGAGCTGTTGATTGGATGTACTCCCAGGATCGTGGTACCAGGGCTTGATGGAGCACGGTATCGTATAGGGTACTTATATACACCCGAGGGTTATATACATATTCATGATGCTCGCATGTGAGCACGATTTTACTTGTATATGGGTTGTATATATAGGCATGAGCCTTTCTCTCATTCATCCTATATTGCATGCAATTAGTGGTAGAATTGCTAAATGATATGAGAGTCATTAGTGTATTATGTGGGTATTGAAACCCACTTTTGTTGTCTTATTGTGTGGTGTCTTCCCTGGCTGGGAATTTACTTAGTGTTCAGTATTTCTGTTGAGTATTGTGCTTTCGCTGGCCGGGATTTATGTTATGTGTTGTGCTTTTATTTCGGGATAGCTCAATTTATGGGGAGACTCTGCCCAAATTTTTATAAAAGTCCACAATGTAAAAAGGTGGCGTATTGGGGATGGTAATGGGCGAAATCTATGAGTCTATTTGTTGGTAAAGATGATCTTATAATGCTGTATATTAAAGAAATTTTGTAGTTGCCATTCAATAGTAAAGTATCATCTGAGTTTCCCGATTGAGTTTTATTGAAAGCATGTGCCACATATAATGATTAATACACTAATCAAGGGTTAAGGGCTTTGGGTCCTTACATTAGTGGTATCAGAGCAGTGGTTGCTCATTGGGGCTGTTAAGGACCTAGGAAGTTGTTGATAGTACATAATTATGCATGATGGCATTAATGTTGAATGACACAACTAGATGTTTATGTGCTTTTAGCATATGAAAAGTGGTATTGCTAACCATTGTGGTTGCAGGAATCGTGTGCGACGCGATAGGAGGGCATTAATAGTAATGTCTGGCACTCCGTATGTTATGTGCCAAGGAATCTGGTTTTTAAGAAAATCAGGTAAAGGGATATTTCCGAGGTAACATGTCTTGGTATACATGTTGACTTGCAAGTGGTTGCATATATGCATTGAATGTTTGATGCATAGCGTATATGGCTATTGTTGCTAACCATGATGGTTGCAGGTTACAGGAAATATGGAGTATAAAAAGGAATGATGATTATACATTCCAGGAGTCCTGTTTATCACAGTGAGAATTTTTATACTTACGTTTTACCGCTAAAAATGTGGAGCGGGAGGGGGGAGGCTCGCTTGCACATGGAGGCGGGGTATTCCATACGAAGCGAGGATGAGATACCGCTTGTATGAAGAAGCTTATGCTTGTACCACTAAAAATGTGGAGCGGGAGGGGGGAGGCTCCCTTACACATGGAGGCGGGGTATTCCATACGAAGCGAGGATGAGATACCGCTTGTATGAAGAAGCGAGGATGAGATGCCGCTTGTTAGGATGATGATTCATTCCTTTGTGATGACACGGATGATAGCGGTGATATTTCCGCTGTGTCGAGGATGATGATTCATTTCTTCGTGATGACACGGATGATAGCGGTGATGTATTCCGCTGTGTCGATTTATATTCATTTCTTTATGAGGACACGAATGATAGCGGTGATGTATTCCGCTGTGTCGATTTATATTCATTTCTTTATGAGGACACGGATGATAGCGGTGATGTATTCCGCTGTGTCGATTTATATTCATTTCTTTATGAGGACACGGATGATAGCGACGATGTATTCCGCTGTGTCGATGATGATGATTCATTCTTCTATGATGATGGGCGATGATTCATACCGCCAGACACATGTATAGCGATGAGACATTCCGCTGTGTCGGTTGATGATGGTTCACACCGTTGAGCATATGTATATGATGATTTACGATGACTCATTCTTCTATGAGGATTGGCGATGATTCGTGCCGCCGGATATGTTGATAGCGATGCCTCTTTCCGCTATTATGTGGACGATGATTCATGCTCAGGTGTATAGCGAGGTTTCATGCCACTTATTATATGACGAGGTATCATGCCGTCGATTCTATAGAGATGGATTGTGCCGCTATGTATTCAGCATAGGATTTTGCCGCCTTCGAGCAATGGGTGCTGATTACGCACTATTATTGAGCGACGGAGACAGGTATGCCGCTATCTTGTTAGCGATGAGGTATGAGATATTGCTATTCTATTAGCATTATTGTAGCTGTCATGCGTTGATATACATGTTTTATTATGACTATTTTATTAGCATGATGGTGGATGACATACGCTGATGTACATGGACCGTCACGAGTTGACTGGGTTGTTTACATGTCATTGTTGACATGCATCGTCACTAGTTGACGATGCCTTAGATGCCATGAGTGGGCATGTGTCGTCACGGGATGACGATGACGATGGTGTAGGAGATGTCTTATTAGACATGCATCATCGTTACGATGAACAATGCGTTGAGTATACGTATTCAGTTGTATGCCTTGGGTGCTAGTACCGGGCACAAGGTGGTGTGTGCGTCACCGTTTGACGTGACCCTTATACCGAGTGGGTTGCTCGAGGAATGGATGGATGCGCTGTACATGCGATTGTACCGCAGCTTATGTTTGGGATGCAATGGGTGTTTTCGTATCCAGTTTTTCCGAACGGTGGTTCGAGACTAGTGGATCTCGAGTTTGATGGCACTTCCCTTGTGGGGAAGGAGGTAGTATTATACCTATTTGGGAATCTTTGAAAGATTCGGTAAGTTGGTGCATGTGGTGTTGATTTTGTGAATCACGCCGTGTTGTTGATCGTCGATTATCATTCTCCTCTGGATGGGAATGACTCAGAATTGACGGTTGTGTTTGGGGCTTAGGGGTATGTTGTAGATACCCGAGCCGAGTGCATTGAGTATGCATGTGATGTCCGTGCTTAGGCAGGTATACCGGTGAGTATACGGATGCCAATTATCGATTTCTTTTGTCAAGCATAGAGTTATGCTGTGTTTGGGTGGTTAAATCTCTGATGAGAGATATGGAACACCTTGAGATTGGGAATCTCCATGGCACGATAATTATGAGGAATAATCGTGAAGTTAGTTGACTTCCCTTGAGGAGGGATTACCTTGTGTGGGTTGAGGTGTTTCCTTGTTGGTGTTTCCCTTCGAGTTTTCGATAGCCTTCCCAAGTTTGGATTGTTAAATCCTAGGATTATCAAGGGATGGCAGGAATTCGGATTGGTTGGGTGTTGCTGTCGACACAAGCGTTGAGGATGCAATGGGTTTATTGCATGTCCTTTCAGAATTTGAAACTCTGTGGAGTCTCGATTGTTTATTTATGATTAGGATATGATTCTTGGAACATCCGGAGGTGGACATCTTGTGAGATGTCTTTTGTATGAATCTGTGGCCGTGAGTTGCCCAAATTGAGTTGCAATGATGCGACTGCTCCTTCGATGGAAGAGGTTTGAAAGTGGAAACCAGGTTTGGTATGTATACACCGTGGTATACTAGTGTTTCCCTCGTAACGATGTATGTTAGACATCGTGAGTCATGATAGAGATGTCATTGAATGATATCTACGATGGAATCGGGAGCGATTAGAATCCTTGCAGTTTCAGTTGACTAACTGCTTTTGGATTGTTAGCGTTGAGTTGTGCTGACGCTCTTTGACGTTATGATGGATTCGGAAGTCTATTCCACTCCAGAGTTTGACACGAGGTCAACGTTCTCATGGTTGAGGTGTCATTCAGGATGCGTTCATACTAGTTGTATTAGAACTAAGGATGACTGTCCGATCTACAGTCGTAAGTATTGATTGTTTTGCAGTCATGAGAGACTGACTTTTGGGATGACCCGCATCGAGGTACATTTTGCCTCTTGGGTGATATGTTGGTTTTGGTATGTCGCTCTGTTTCAGAGTTTGATGTGAGGTAAGTATCCTCGCATTTATTAAGACGATTCTGATATGGTCAAGAATCGAGGTTATGGCTTCATGTTGTTGTATAGCCTGGGTGTTACGTATTACATCGGTGCAAATTTCGAGGACGAAATTCTTTTAGTGGGGGATATTGTGATGACCAGGGATTATAGATGTTAATCCCGGAGTGTTAATTACCCCTAAAGTTGTTTTACGTGGCAATTTGGAGTTTAATCGAGGTGTTGGGCCTTCTGGACTCGTTTATTTGGGTAGTTGGAATCGTTGGATCCCGAGGTTGAGATTGTATTCTCATTACGGTGTAAAACCTAAGAGTTGGCTTTTTGATGTGTCTCGGGATCTGGGGTGCTTTGTGTGGGCAGCGGTAGGGGGTTTTGGATTTAGAGAGAGAGTTTTGAAAACAGATGATTTTTAATGAATCATGATGTATTTGTGGGGCTATTAGTATTTCGGGGTATTTTTGCTATAAATACCAGTTGAACCCGAGATTTTAATTATTGGAACCATTTTCCTCACCTTTCCCGTCACTCTCTCTCTCCCCGCGTCCGCCCCTTTCCTGTCGCCCCCAACCCTCGCCGCTTCAAGCGCTGCGCCCGCCGCCGTCCGGCCGCCATCCGGCGCGTCCGACCCACCGTTGGCTTCGTCTCTCCGAGGCGCAGCTTTCCCCACCAGTGATTTGAAGTTTCGTCGAGAATCGCGTTCGGATTTGCCAGAAAAGCGCAAGGGTTCGAAAATTCAAATCTGTCCGATTTGGGGTTCGATTTTTGGTACGTTTTTGGGGCTTTTCTTCAGGTGTTTTTGGGGCGTTTTATGCTGTTTATTGGGTCAAAAATTTCATACTTTATGGTTCATAAATTTGTTGCCAATTGGTTCGAATTTTGGTGTTCTTTTTTTCGAAAATCTTGCTGACTTTTGGATAAATTCTTATACTCCACATGGTTCAGCTTTTGAGTCTCGTTGGTGATGCTTAATGGTTCGAATTTAACGCTGCTTGCGTGGGGTTAGGGTTCGAATTTGGGGGTTTTGGCAGGGGGCGGTGATTCTTGCTATTGATAGATTAATTCACTTTTTAGATGAATTATGGTGCTTAATTGGGTTTGATTTGTGTTGTGAGGGTTCGAAAATTTGTGGGGAGTTCTTGAGCAATTTTCGATAATGTCTCATTCGTTTTCCCTCCCTGCATGTGCTCTACCCCGGGTCTTTTAAATGGTAAATTGTCATGTGTTGACCATAATTTTATGTATGAGGATTATCGGTGTGCTTAAGCATGGGTTGCATGTTCGTAAATAATTGTGAATTATTTATCGTGTTAGCACATCGTTCCTCGGGGCATGGAACTCGAGCAAGGTTTGGCTCAGACTACGGAGATTTAAGGTACGTGCGACATACGAGCATTACTTTATATGAGAGCATTTGTGAAATGCATAATGTGTTTTAATTGTATTAGATGGTTGTGGGTATGGTTATATATATATGTGTTGATATAACTGTGGAACAACCTAATCTTGACATCGCTGCCACAGGCGTGCGTAATACTAGAGTAGTATAACCTTACATGATATATGGATTACTGGTTTTATATGACAATTGCAGGGCATTGAGGTGCCTGATAATGACTGTGGAATCATGTAATCATTGTAAGACATTTGAGATGTCTGAGTATAATGGAGAATTGGTAAAATAAATGCGAGGCATTTTAGCTATCTGTGATTGATAGCGAAGTTGAGAATCAGTATTAGATATTGAGATATCTATATTTGCATGTTTAATGAATTTGGAATCATTAATTATTGATATTTGAGAATCGGGCATACGATGAGTTGAATCAATGTGTTGATTTACTGATTTTGAGATTTGATGAGTTTGATGATTGTGAGAACAGGGACAGTACACGGAATCCTGGATGAGGACGTTGCCATCCAGGGAGTATCATTTAAAATTCATTAGTATTTACTTTTGTTGTAAATTATGAATTTCATTATTGTTATTATGGGATTTTGTGTATTGGTATGCTCACCCCGTTGGGGGTTGTCTCTGTTGGGGCAGGTGAACAGGTACATCGATGGCTGTGGAGCTGAGCTCGAGCTGTTGATTGGATGTACTCCCAGGATCGTGGTACCAGGGCTTGATGGAGCACGGTATCGTATAGGGTACTTATATACACCCGAGGGTTATATACATATTCATGATGCTCGCATGTGAGCACGATTTTACTTGTATATGGGTTGTATATATAGGCATGAGCCTTTCTCTCATTCATCCTATATTGCATGCAATTAGTGGTAGATTTGCTAAATGATATGAGAGTCATTAGTGTATTATATGGGTATTGAAACCCACTTTTGTTGTCTTATTGTGTGGTGTCTTCCCTGGCTGGGAATTTACTTAGTGTTCAGTATTTCTGTTGAGTATTGTGCTTTCCCTGGCCGGGAATTATGTTATGTGTTGTGCTTTTATTTCGGGATAGCTCAATTTATGGGGAGACTCTGCCCAAATTTTTATAAAAGTCCACAATGTAAAAAGGTGGCGTATTGGGGATGGTAATGGGCAAAATCTATGAGTCTATTTGTTGGTAAGATTATCTTATAATGCTGTATATTAAAGAAATTTTGTAGTTGCCATTCAATAGTAAAGTATCATCTGAGTTTCCCGATTGAGTTTTATTGAAAGCATGTGCCACATATAATGATTAATACACTAATCAAGGGTTAAGGGCTTTGGGTCCTTACATCCGTGTAAATGGTAAACGAGGTACCATACAAATAATGTCTACAAATCTTCAGGGCGAAGATGATAGCCGCCAATTCCAAGTCATGGATTGGGTATCTAGTCTCATGCGGCTTCAACTGCCTCGACGCATAAGCCACCACATGCTTATCTTGCATCAGTACACACCCAAGGCCCTGAAGTGATGCATCGGTATACAAAACAAACCTGGAGTTTTCCGTAGGAATCACTAATACCGACGCCGTCGTCAACCGGTGCTTCAACTCCTGGAAGCTCTCCTCACAAGCTTCTGACCAAAGGAATGGTACTCCCTTCTGGGTCAACTGTGTCAACGGCTTGGCAATCTTCAAAAATCCCTCGACAAAGCGTCGATAATAACCGGCCAAGCCAAGAAAGCTCCGTATCTCAGGTACAAAAGTGGGTGCAGCCCACTCCATCACAACTTCAATCTTCCTGGGATCCACTGATATCCCGCTGCTAGATATGACATGCCCCAGAAACACTACACTGCTCAACCAAAATTCACACTTGCTGAGCTTGGCATACAACTGGTGATCTCTGAGAATCTGGAGCACTGTCCTCAAGTGTTTCACGTGCTCTTCCTCGCTCCGGGAGTAGATGAGAATGTCATCAATGAATACAATGACGAACTGATCAAGATAGGGTTGGAACACCCGATTCATCAAGCTCATAAAGACAGCCGGGGCGTTCGTCACACCGAACGGCATCACTAAGAACTCGTAGTGCCCATACCGAGTCCGAAATGTTGTCTTCTGTACATCCTCCTCCCTGACTCGAATCTGGTGATACCCGGACCTCAAATCAATCTTGCTATAAAGTCTGGTACCTTGCAATTGATCAAACAGATCATCAATCCTTGGGAGAGAATACTTGTTCTTCACTGTGGCCTTATTCAGTTGCCGGTAATCGATGCACAACCGCATCGAACCATCCTTCTTCTTTACAAAGAGAACCGGTGCGCCCCATGGCGATACGCTCGGGCGTATATATCCCTTGTCAAGGAGATCCTGCAACTGCTCCTTCAATTCTCTCAACTCCGCCGGTGCCATCCTGTAAGGAGCACGAGAAATAGCGGACGTCCTCGGTAATAACTCGATCCCAAACTCGACTTCTCTAGCCGGTGGGAAACCTGGGATCTCCTCTGGGAATACATCAGCAAATTCTGCTACCACTGGTACATCCTCAACTCTCAATTCTTTATTCTTCCCAGACGTGTCCACGGCATAGATGAGATAGCCCGTGTGGCCACGTTCCAACAATTGGGTCATCTTGATTGCTGAAATCAACGGAATCTTTGCACGAGAACCGTTGCCATAAAACGTCCACTGTATTCCCAATTCAGATCTGAACCTTACTGTTCTCTGCCGACAATCTACCACTGCCTGATATCTGTTCAGAATGTCAATACCCACGATGCAGTCGAAGTCTGACATGCCTAACACAATCAAGTCTGCCTTCAACTCGTTGCCCTCAAAATAAATGAGGCAATTTGCCAGAAACTGATCGGCAATAACATTTCTTCCAGTGGGTGTTGAGACCATGAGAGGTGTGGGTAAAGAAGACTTGCGCATATGGTGTCTCTCCACAAAGCCCACAGGTACAAAAGAGTGGGAGGCACCTGTATCTATCAAAATAAAAGCAGGGTACGTAAATAAATGACACGTACCGGCGATCACCTCCTCTGGGGCTGCCTGGGCCTGCTCTCTAGTCAGTGCATACACCTGCCCCTGGGACGGTCCCACTGTCTGTAAGGACCCCCGTGCCCTTATCCTGTTATTAGTGTATTAAGTCATACCATTAGTGCATATAATCATACCATCATGGGGAAAACCATGTGCAAGTGCAACACCGTATGCTACCCAGAAAATTTCTTGCATTCAATTCACATAATATTCAGATTCCCCAACCAAGATGAGTCATATAACATGCACCCACATAATACACTAACATGCTCTTAGTTCATTTAGCAATTCCATAATTAATTGCATGCAACCACAATGAACAGAGAGAAGCCGTAGCCCATTTATACATTCCATATACACGTAAAATATACTCACATAAGAGTACCCAATGGATAAGCGTGTATCTGATGTATAAAACACTCTATCGGATACCGTTACTGGTACTTCAATCCTGGTAGCATCTCCCAAGCACAGCTCGATCTCAACCCTGGATCTATGTGCATATCCAACCAGCTCTGGTACCTCGATCCTGGAAGTACCTCTAATCAACAGCCTGTGCTCAACTCCAAAGCCGCTGCTACACCTGAAACACCTGCCCCAACAGAGACAGCCCCCACACGGGGTGAGCATACCAATACCACCAATCCAATAATCATAACATTGCAATTCATAATTTACAGAATGTAAATGCCATAATTTAAATGATACTCCCTGGATGGTAACACCCTCATCCGGGATCCCCTGTATTGTCCCTGTTCTCAAAATAACCAAACCATTAAATTCCCAAAAGCCAGTTGATCATCTCATTGATCAACTAAAAACATTCCTGCTATACTAGTTCCATAATCAAATGCGATTAAACCATCAAAATAGAGTACTACAAATATCCCATATATTTAGCAATCTCCATATTTCTATGTCATAGCTAGCTCCACAATGGCGGCATTTCGACCCCACGCACGCTCTGCAATAGCGGCGTCATAACCGATGGTCGCTCAACGGCGACAACATCCCAATCATTGCTCGCTCAAAAGCGGCACCATATAATTCCCAACGAATGTCCATCTATCGCAATTACCATATACCATGCGTTTCACTATCCATTTATAGCAAGTACCGTATACCATGCATTTCAATATCCATTTATGGTAAATACCACATACCATGCATTCACATATCCATTTAATGCAATCATCACATACCATGCATTTTATAGTTGCAACATTATAATAGGCTATGCTCGTACATCATACGTACCTTATCCATCCGTAGTTCGAGTCCAACCTTTCCTGAGTCCATCGACCCGATGAATTATGTGCTATCACACAAATAATTCACAATCAAACATAAGCATGCAACCACGTGCCCAAGCACGTTCAAACTCGCAAACATATCGTCAATCCATGACGATTACCAAATAAAAGTTCCCCGGCTAAGCATGCATAATACCCAAAATATTCCATTTTATATGTTTAAAAGATAACCAAAAACCCAATCAAAAATTCCGTTTAAATAACTTTGGCTCCAGTCAATCCATTTTAAAAGTATAGCATTCCCAAAGGAATGTAGACATTGCCCCGGAAAAGGCCCCTTAAAACCTCGATTCCAAAATCCCGACATTTTCCAAAATTCCAAAAAAAAAATCAAAGGGGACAGGGCCGCGATCGATCGCCCATCAGGCGCGATCGATCGCGCAAGTCTACTGCCCAAGACAAAACACTCCGCGGTAGATCGCCACATCTCGCGATCGATCGCCGAGACCCTCGCGATCGATCGGTGAGAGTTACCGATCGATCGGCGCACTGAACATCTTCCTCATTTTTCCAGTAGCTCTTCGCGATCGATCGGCGCCTCGCCAAGATCGATCGCGGACTGCGATTTTCCGAAAAACCCGAGCTTTAATGGTGTTTTTCACACCCAAACTCCAAACCAACACCCCAAACAAACTCAACACCTCAACTACAACATTAAAAGCCAATAAAACTCTAAAAACTCAACTTGGATCTTTATCCCAAAAAAATCCCCAAATTCTAAAACCAACCCAAAACCCAACCATACAACACAAAACCACAATCAAAATGAAGCCAAAAGAGAGGAGAAGAAGATTACCTATCTTTCTTCAAGAAATCCGGCCCCTAAATCGAGTTCCATCGATTTTTGCTTCAACCAAAGAAAATGGGAAGGGTTTGGGGTGAGGGTGGCGTGAGAGGGAGAGGAGAGGAGAGAAATGGATTCCAAATGACGGAATCCCGAGTCCAACTGGTATATATAGCAAAAATGCTCCGAAATACCAATATCTCCACAAATACATCATGATTCATTAAAAATCATCTGTTTTCAAAAACTCTCTCTCCAACATCAAATCCCCAGACTGGCCCCAGCACAAGGCACCCCGGACTCCAAGTCCTACTAAAAACCCAACTCATAGGTTTTTCCACCAAAATGAGAATACAATCTCAACCTTTGGATCCAACGATCCTCAAACGTCCGATTTAACAACCTCGGGAGACCCAAACCACAATTAATTCCTAATTGCCACAATTAAAAATCCATCAAGGATTATTACCATACCGGGATTAACACCATTAATCCCAGGACATCACACTGTCTGACCTCCCGATGGTCGAGGCATATTCTGTTGTCTCTGGTGCACTGCCATGTCATCAAACCTCGGTCTGTTTCCTTGAAACTCTGACTGTCCTCCCCGACTGGGGCAATATCGAGAGATGTGGCCCATCTTGCCACAACTATAACAAGCAGGACAATTATTCGAAGAATGCGGCCCTCCACAATTATCGCACCTTGACTCCCCCGATCTATTTCCTTGCATAGGTCCTCGATTGGTCGACCAATTGTTCTTCTTGTTCTCTTGCTTCCCACTGAACCGTGAGGATGAAGAGGTACCACGAGGTTTAAATGACTCCCCTCGGGGCCTCAAGCTATCAGTAGCTTGCCTCTGTTGTGACACCTGTGGGGGTACAGCACTAGGATAGGCCCCAACTCCAATCTCCGCAAGCTCTGCTCTCGTGAGAACATCATCAAAAGAAGTGGGGTTATTGGTGATAACCCGGTCAAAAAGCTCCGGTCGCAACCCCTTCATAAAGTTTCTCATCTTTGCATGTCCATTGGTGGCAATGTGTGGAACATACCTCAGCAACGAAGAGTAGTGCATGGCATAGTCTGACACTGACATGCTCCCTTGTTTCAAGCTTGTAAACTCATCTTCCTTCGTCTGTCTCGCCGCCGCAAAGAAGTACCGGTTCAAAAACCGGGTTTTGAAGAGCGTCCAATCGATCAATGCACCCTGTGCTCTCAGTTCCATTACCGTGCTCCTCCACCACATGGAAGGTTTCTTTGCCAGTTGGAACTCCGCCAGCCTCAGCCATGCTGTAACAGCACAAGGAGCGGATACAAATATCTGTTCAAGCCTTTCTAGCCACTCCTCAGCCTCCTCTCCTGATTCTGTACCCTCAAACCGGTGCGGGTGGTAAGACAAAAACTGAGTCAAACTGATCTCACCAGGTAGTAATAACTGAGCCACTGGTTCCATGCCTACAGCTGGTGGAGGTAGAGGGTTTGCCTGACCAATGCTCGCATTAACACTGCCAACGTCACCCACCTCTTCATTGAGGTTTCCCAAGTTCATAGCCGCCATGCTGTAACACAAGGGTTAAAACAACTCCAAAACAAATATATATGTGTTATGCCGTTAGATAACATAAATGATAATAAGCATGTTAGTATAACAGTATATACAACAATATGCACCACATGCATAAACATGCTTCAAATGTAAGCACATAGCCAATCATGCTAAGGCTACCCTTTACTCGTTCCTGGGTTCTCTAACCACTGCTCTGATACCACTAATGCAAGGACCCTAGTTCCTTAAGTGCGGATTAAAGGCATAATTAGAGCTAACAAACATCATCAGAGTATAAATGTTCGTGTTGAGACTATGAGCCTTAAGAATTACATGCCAAGTCAAGGACTATCAATGGATTAATTACATTCCCAATCAAAAATTGAATGTTATCAACTATAGCTTTACACTACTCCTAGAGTAGATACTATACAAAAGTAATCATGTCCTTCTTTTCTCAAAAGTATTCTTCACAAGCTCACCACCTCAACCCGCTTTAGTCCCTTTTTCATCATGCCAAAAAGTACCTACAAGGACAACCCCCAAACATGAGCATATAATAATTCATATACAACACAATATGAATTTAAGGCGTAAATGCATAAATCATAATAAAACACTTCCTGTTTTTCCCATGCATTTTAAACGCTTCCTGTTTGGTTGTCCCTGTACCATAACTCATGAGTATAATCAAATAGATTATTTAATGGTCCACACATGTCATGACATAATACCATTTCATCATCACCAGTTACCAATCACCAACCCCTAGTCTGTTCATCACAATGTATTTTAATGCCCCTCGCTTTTCATATTGGCGGCATAGAATAACCTCGCTTCAATGGACATGCGGCGCTCCCACCCCTCGCTTCACATTGAGCGGCAAATATTCTTTCCTCGCCTCATATGATAACCACGCGTAAATGTGACATGCGGCTCTCCCACCCCTCGCTTCACATTTAGCGGCAACAAATCAATTAGCGGCAAGCATTAAAATCATCAAGGGATGACCACGACTCATGAGATGTGCACCAATAACCATCATATGCATATACAATCATCATGCATAATTCAACATGTATTTGCATCCACAATGCATAATTTCATATATACTCGCATCCACAATGCATAATCAATGAGTATATTAGATACATGTACCGTTGGGTGCCCGTACGTCTTCTACGTACCTTTCCAAAAGTGGAATTTGATATGGCTTCACTTACTCGGTTGCGTTGCCACCTGGGATGGTTCTACACAATCACACAACCCCATATTAGAAGCCAAATAATAATCAAATACCAAAAATTCATCAAAAAAATCCATTTTCCAAAAATTCCACTGCTGGCGATCGATCGCTTCGCTGAGGCGATCGATCGCCTCAATTTTTGCTTCGCGGCGATCGATCGCGCCATACATGGCGATCGATCGCCTACCTTATATTTTGGACACTGCCTCTCGGCGATCGATCGCGTCATTTCAGGCGATCGATCGCCTACCCTGCAATTTTGGTACTGCCTGTTGGCGATCGGTCGCCTCATTTCAGGCGGTCGATCGCCTCACACAGACTCGCGATTTTCCACCATTAATGCACACCAAAATCATCCCAACTCATACCAATACTCCTCCCACCAACCCAACAACATAATAACACAATAAATCAACAAAATACACCTCAAGCAACACAAAAATCCAACACCCAACCAAAAATGATACCAACCCAAAACAACCCATTTCAAAACCCTTCAAAACCATTTCAAACTCAAATCAAACACTACAAAAACAACAAGGAGGTATCCATACCTCTTGGGGACTCCAAATCTCCCAACAAATTCCACAAATCAAGGTTTTGGAAGGATTTATCTCCCACTTTTTAGCCAAAAACGAAAATAAGGAGGGAAGGGTTTGTGAGAAGTGATTTGGGGAAAAAAATAGAAAGAGTGATGGGTTTTTGTGGGGTTGGGGGGTATTAGTGGGTTATTTGGGATTGATTAAATTTGCATATTCACTATTAATCATGATTTATAAAAATACCCCAACATGGTATTTTAAAACATTGCACCAAAATCACAATTAAACTCATGCTTTCCATTTAATTGATAACCATAACAAATAAATCATGCTAATATTCAATTCTCCCAACATGCCAACATGTACCCTGAAATGCACTCCCGGGTCACTCTTTCCATGTGACGATGCATTTCCATATGATAATTAAGTCCAACACTTATATTAATTATCACCATAAAAATCACATAACATAATTAATGCCCAACTTGCATATAATTATTTCGGGGATATCACACTCGTATCCTTATTAATTAATTAATATTGTATCTCGATCTATGAAACTCCTAGCCTTCGATTACTAGATATCTGTAGATATCTATAGCTATCACACATGTATTTGACTTCATCTCTCGACCTCAGTCTGAAATCCATGGCATACATTACTATATCGTATTGCAATTTTATCTCTCGATCTCAATTACAATTAATTATCATTCAAGGATGACCAAGCCCTTAAAAGCATGAAGAACAACAATCTATGCACTTAGAAATATAAGAATCAATCAAAAACATAAAATTGAATTATGGGTTCATACAAAGGATCCCCTTAGTCTTGACAACAAACCTAGCCAACAATCTCCATCAAATAATAATGCATAAACTTGTTTTGCTACATTCTAAACATCAAAATCTAATGAAAATATAGAACTAGAGTTAGAAATACGAAAATAACGAGAGGCATTAACTCCTTGTGTTGCTCCGTCGTCCCGTCTCTTCCGATGAGTCTCTTCTTCAGTGGATTTATGGAGTATGGATGGTTGGAGTTGAATGGGAGTGATGGTGGCTAAGTGTTGTAGGGTTATTTATGAGCCAAGAGTCCCAAAAACGTCCAAGGCAATCCATATTTATAGTAGGAGGAGTTTCACCAAGTTAGGACACAAAATATCCAATTTGGAAATAAAATCCCGAATTTTTCGAGTACTGGCGATCGATCGCTTCGTGAGTGGCGATTGATTGCTTAACTATCAAGACAAAGGTGATCGATCTCTTGAATAATGTGATCGATCTGAAAAATCTAGTGGTCCGAGGCGATCGATCGCTTCAATGATGAGATCGATCGCTTCCTCTGAATTTCAGCAAATTGCGATTTCGTCCCTTCTTTTCCGTGTTTGCTCGATTTGGTCATTTTTCATCATTTTAAGCTTAATTCCTCAACGTTTATGCATTTGGACCTGGATTCCTGAAATATACAAATATATACCAAAACGAGTAATATTTTCCAGGAATCACTACAAAAACGCCCATAATCTTATATCAAATTAAGTGTAAAAATCACACTTATTAGTACAATACTTGAATTTTAAAAAATTAAAATTATTTCTCATAATTGATTAGTATAGTATTCGCGCAATCTTCTTCTTCTACGAAATGATGATTTTCAATTCATCTATCGTTCTTTCTTTTTGGTTATTACATAATATGCATAATGTTTTAGCAGAAAGATTACTTATGTAGTCTCCAATGATTCAGCAACATGTTAAGAATGTCGATTCCGATGCAACGCTTGATGTTTGTATCACGAACATGTCTCCAACCATTGTGGCTAAGGTGGAATATTGTCTTGCATTCGCTTTCCACCATTGCAGTACATTGAAATTTATTATGTTCTAAATTCTTGACTCGGGTAGAATTGTAACATATCAACATGCTAGAAGATGGTCATCTTCCCTTAAGTTTTTTCCTGTCGAGACTTCTTAGCAAATTTATCTCTCCGCTTCTTGAGTGAACCATATCTTCTTCTTCCACCTCATTTTGTTGTGATGCTCCCTCTACTTATTCACTAGAATAAAATGGAAACATCTTTTTGGAAATAATGCATTATTGATTTCTTTGGACTCGTCAACATCGTTCTCCAAAAAATTGTGTTAATACATATTTCAAATGATCATTGATTAGGATCTAATAATATTGCTATGCAGTGCACGTATGGTATTTGTTCCTAATATTTTTTTAAATTCTCCATTGAACTAACAAAACCTTGCAAATCTTCACCTTCTTTAAATTCTATAAATTTACAAAACATGTTAAATATTAATGGAAGAAAATAAACATAAGTAAGATAAGAACATCGGAGAAACGTTCGATAGTTTCTTTAAAAGTAGCTAACAATAATACACAAATAGTAACAAAATACCATTCACTATCATCAAATTTATGTTCTCATCAGTCTCAGACATTTAATAAGAATTACAAAACGAAGTTAGAATATCTTGATAAGGTAACATAGAATTCAACATATGGTACAAAGAGTTTCAATTGGTGTTTGAAAAACAATATATCAACACCATTAGATATAAATGTTTGTTTCCAGTCAAGCTTAATGTGTGTTTGCCTTAGCAATTTAGCACAGTGTTTTTAGTTTGTCAATACTTAATGATTCGGAATCTTCATAACTAACTTTAACAGCTAAATTAATAATATGACATGCACTTCTAACATGAAAAAAATATAGAATCTAACATTGGTTTAAAAAAAAAAACCTAAATCATGCGTTGTAGTGTTGTTATTCGATGCGTTGTCTAAGGTGATTGGAAATTTTTTCTTGAATAACATAAGTTTACAAAGAGAAGCTTCATTTTTCTTTAATATGAATTTCTTTATGGGTTCGTCAAAATTTGCTTTTCCGGAGTACCAAAAGCAAGCATGACATCATGAACATAAAATCCCAAGGTATGGGACAAGTGTGTGCACAATCTAATTCGTCTAAAAATAAAATTCGTTTTTGCATACACTATTTTATCATCAAACTAATGACAAGTAACAACAAGAAAAGAATATTTTTTTAACATTCGTCCAAATATCGGTTGTCAAGTTTACCCTACAAGGCATATTCGAAAGATGTTCAATTAAAGTGTTTCTATATTCAACAAATATTTCCATACTTTTGCGCGAAGTATTTCTAGAAATATTTATAAACACAGGTTGTATGCTTGAGGAAAATTCAATAAATACATTATGTTCAGATTCGAATAAGCTCGATATCACATATCGACTCATTCGAGCATGGCCATGCATTTTAGTCTTACTTGATCAAGGACCCAAACACTTCTCTTGTTATATAGGAGGGAAAATCATATCTTGATCACTCAACATTCATCTACATAATTCGTAGTATATCCAATGATTGCCTTTATAGTTTACCATTTTACATGTAAAGTTTGACAATATCAAGATACACAACTCTTTATGTTGGGATCTCTGGTGATCTCAAGTCATAAGGATACGCTATTATCACTATGAGAATTGCTAATGACATTCATATAACAATCCATGTAGCATTATCATGGTGGGTCTGTCCAGTATATAGTTCTCTAAGATGTACCTATGTGTTGATTCGATATCTCATATCCATGAACAAATTCATCAATCAACACATACTAGTCTCAATGCATTATCATTATCCTAATTCATGATAGTACTTGACTAGGGACAATCTTTAAGTATAATACATTATTATTCTAAGGACATTAATATATATTTATTCATATTACACAGATATTGAAATAATATATAATAATGAAATGTTATTAATGAAAATCATATTACAATACATGCCAAAATCAATCATCTAATGTATTGTCTTAGGGCATATCCCAACAATCTCCCACTTATAGTAAGACCAATCAGACATGTACTTAATGCCTAAAGATCTAGAATGACGATCATGCTTTTGCTGTGACAACAATATCGTCACGGGGTCATATACATTATCATCACTTGGTACTTTGCATATTTTCACATCTCATCTTTCGACGATTTCTCGAATGAAAAGAAAACGCAGAAGTATGTGTTTGGATCGCTGGTGATATCTAGATTCCTTAGCCAATACGATGGTTCAATTGTTGTCACAATAGAGTTCAATCAGATCTAGAATGCTAGGCATAACCCCAAGCTCATAAATGAACTTCTTGACCCAAACAGCTTCCTTTGCTGCATCTGAGGCAGCAATATACTCAGCTTCAATTGTAGAATCGGCTACTGTCTCTTGCTTTGAACTCTTCCAGCTCACAGCACCGCCATTTAGGCAAAACACATATCCTGATTACGATCGAAAATCATCCTTGTCGGTTTGGAAGCTTGCATCAGTGTAACCTATTAAATTGAGTTCTTCCTGACCTCCATAAATCAAGATTGTATCATTAGTTCTTCTCAAGTACTTCAGGATATTCTTGACAGCGATCCAGTGACATTCACATGGATCATCCTGGTATCTGCTCGTCATGCTTAAAGCATACAAAATATCGGGACGAGTACATATCATGACATACATGATAGATCCAATAGTTGACGCATATGGAATCTTATTCATGCGTTGTCTCTCATCTTGTGTTGAAGGACACTGATCCTTTGCGAGATGTATCCCATGTGAAGCCTTTCTTTAATTCTTGCATGCTAAAACGTTTTAACACTTTATCTATGTATGTACTTTGACTTGGGCCAAGTAATTTTCTTGATCTATCTCTATGGATCTTGATACCTAACACATAGATGGCTTCACCCAAGTCTTCATAGAAAAACGATTCCCTAGCCAAATCTTTACAGATTGCAAGGCAGGGATATCATTCTCGATAAGAAGTATGCCATCTAAATACAAGACTAGGAAGATAATTATGCTCCCACTGACTTTCTTGTAGACACAAGGTTCATCTATGTTCTTGATGAACCAAACTCTGATTGCATCATCAAAACGAAGATTCTAACTCCGAGAAGTTTGCTTCAATCCATAAATGGATCTTTGTAGCTTGCATATCTTTCCAGCATCTTTTGGATATGCAAAACCCTCGGGTCGTGTCATGTACACATCTTCAAGTAAGTTTCCATTAAGGAAAGTTGTTTTGACATCCATCTGCCTGATGAAATTCCTTACCGCAAGCTCACGGTGGTCAAGTTTTAGTATAAAAGATGTCGAACCCACAGAGATTGAATATAAAGTTAAATCTAAGTACTGAATTAAAATAATCTTTACTTTATCTAGAGAATCAAATGGTTGAATGTTTTATGCAATTAATAAAAATCAATTAAACTACCAATGAACAAATCTTGAGTTGAGCAAAAATCAATTAGAGACGGATCTAGGAGTTCGATTTCACTTGTTCATCCACTACACTTATCATTCCTTGATTTCAATATTATGGATTTTCCTAGTTTACTAGCCGGGAATTCTTATTTATTTTCTACTCCCTCTCTCGAGTGTTAAGCAGAAGTAATCATCTTACATTAATCTTGATATCTCTATCTAAGATCAATTATCAAACAATTGAAATTGCACAATAATTCCTCTAACGACTTCTATGGAGTTATAGGCCTCTCGAGCACTATAAACATCCACGATATGAATCCCTTCTTTCCTATTCACAACCCCCTCTCTCGAGTGATAGATCACAAATATAACATCATTCAATCTATGACCAGTAGATCAAAGGCATTAAGAATAGGGAAATACAAATAAAACATATGGAAATCCAAATACTTCAATCAATTCATAATAAGCGTAGTTTCAAAACCAGCTACATCGTTCTCCTAGAAAATAGAATTAGTTCATGCGAGAATGAATTAAACACATAGACATATTTAAATAATCCATAAAAACAAATAAAAGTTAGAAATACAAAACGATTTAGAAGCTATTCTTCTTTCTCCGATGAACGCCTCCGTCTCGTGATGAAATCTCTACGTTTTGCTCCGAGCCGTTGCCATCTCCTTTTCTCCTCCTCCAAACCTAGTTTCTTTTGTTTTGAGTCTGAATCTGAATGCCTCTCTTCGTTCCTCCTTTGCCCTTTTAATTCCCGTGTATAAGATAAGGAAGGTAGCATAAATTTCCAAAATTCTGTTGGCGCACGCCAATGATACTGGCGTAACTACGCCGAGGATGTGTTAAAAACTTGGCTTCTCGTGTGACTGGCGTATTTACGCCATGGTCTTGGCGTAATTACGCCTCAACTAGCGTAGCTACGCCTCAAAGTGGTGTAGTTACGCCTGAACTCCTTCTTCAGAAAATCTCAAATGCCGTAGCCTTGGCGTAGCTACGCCTGAAATTGGCGTAAGTTCGCCTATTATAACTCTTCAAAAAGTTGGAAATGTCGTAGCCTTGGCGTATTTACGCCTGATAATGGCGTAGCTACGCCAACCTATAGGATGGAAACCTTGGAATCGTGACCTCAATTCATCATTTTAATCCGCTCTTTGCACCATTTTAGTCCACAAATCACGTAGTTAACTGGATTCCTACAAGACATGATAGAACAATACCAAAAACATAATTCTGATCGAAAACCCGTACTAAACCATGTAAAATAAGAAGAAATATAAGTGTATAAAATACACTTATCAAACCCCCTAAACTTAAACGTTTGCTAGTCCCGAGCAAACAACAAGAACAACAAAAACAAATCTGAAACGGAATGACATACAAAACAAAGTTGTGAAACAATCCAATTGTGTAGGCCTCAGAAATACATGGTCTAAAATTCTCAATTCAAACATGCATATCACTTACTCAAGAGTTCCCAAGTGTGTGTTACCATTTTCATTTAATAATTAACTCAAAGCAATATTTACTCACACAAATCAATAGGATTTTGCAAGGTATATGTTCAATTTGCATTGTTCATAAAAGGAGTATAACTTTGATAAATGCTAAACAATGCATCATGACTAGGTAATGAGATGCACATATGTGAATGTCAAAACCATATTCATTGCAAGTGTTTCCCGAGTGTCCATAGGTTTACTATTCATAACCTTCTCCACTAGTATATTAGACGAATATGGCTCGGTCAATAGGTCTTACTAGGCTTGTAACGTTAGGCTTCGGCTCATGGCTTCAATAAAAGGAGATGATATTCAAAACAAGAGAGTAATTTAAATATAACCAAATTGCGCACTCTCATCCCAATTTTGATTCCTTCTATTGATGATTTATCATTTTTCTCTTCTTTTCAATTCACCCTCCTTTTTCGTCCGCCTCATCATTCACCTCATTATTTTTCTCATTCTTTCAATCACTATTTTCTTCACCTCTTCAACATATTTCTATGCATTCATTCCTTTTTTTTCATTGTTACTCCCCTTCTAATTTTCAATATGAACATGGGAGATATTTGAAATTTTAAAGCGCAATAGAAGCTTACGCACTTGAGGGTGGGAAATAGTGTATTCTCAACAAGGTGGTTGATGTGGTATCTTAAAACGATGCTGAATGGGGTCATTCATGTGCCTGAGCACATGCCATTCGATTTGTATTAAGCTCAAAAGGGAAACTATGGATAAAATGATGTCATTTGGTGGCTTCAGAGGCTCAGACGATCAAAAATTGCCTAATTCATAAGTCACATATGTCTGTATTTCGCCTCAAATGTTACTATAGTAAGTTCTAGACTACTCTCAATTCACAAATAACTTATATGTGGTTTAACCAATTGTGCTCGGAGAATTTGTTGATCAAAAGAATTTAAATGAGAATCTGAAACATAATGCAACAATTTAAGTCTCATTTTTTTCACAATTAGGGTTAAATGGGCTACTATGAAAAATTGATATCAATGAATAAAGGCCCAAGATATTATGAAGAATCGCCTATATCATATTTGTGTTCGTTCAAATCAACATTGATTAATCAAATGGTCATAGTCTCTAGTGCATGAATATGTGAGAAACTCAAGAGCGAAGTGAAAACAAGAAAATTTTAAATTTTTCACAAGTCAACTCAATTCTTCATCATTGGCCTCAACTGACTCGTAACACAACTTATGACACTCACGACTCAATAGACTCTAATCAATGACAAACCAACAAAAAAAACTAAAACAAAGTAAGTAAGACACAACTGACCAGAATAAACAGAAATATAAGTAATTTGAGACAAAGTTCAAAGTACCCCCCCTAAACTTAGAAATGTGCATTATCCTCAATGCATACAACATGAAGAACGATATGGAACAATGCACATACCTAGGCGACGACCGTCATTGGTCATCATCATCCATATCATTTGGTGGCGGTTGTGGAAATGGTGGTGGCTGGAAAGTAGGCGGTTGTGGAAACACTCTCTGAGGGAACTCCTGGGCGAGAGCTGGGGTAAAGTCCACCACAAAGTTCATGTATGTGTCTTGACGCTGCTGGAATGCCTCTTGGTGCTGCAGGTATGCTTCGTGACTTTGGTGGAACTCTTCCCATTGACGAGCTTGAGGCTACACAATGCTCCAAGTCAGTGAGTCTGGTAACAATGGTGTGAAGGTCCGGAATCAGAGCAGATTCAGTCGGTGGTGGCTCACTTGAGGTACCTGCCTGGCTAGATGATTGTGGGCATCGCCCTCAAATAGCATGTCTTGATAACAAGATCGGCTTCTGAATTTTCAACCGCTCTTCATCAGGGCCCATCGCACCCCCGCAAAGTAGCATAAATCAGTAATCAGCATGGGGTGTGGGAATCCCAAAGTCATTGCCCCCTGCAGGCAAACTCAATGGAGTACTGGAGAACAAGCCCTAAGTCGATAGATAAGCCAGTCATAATAGCAAAAAGCAGGGCAGCTCTGTCCTTGGTCACATCATTGGCATGAAGAGCTGGCTTAATCCGTGCCTTGATAAAGGAGAACCACAACTTCTCAGTTCCTTTTAGTGTCGAGGCTGGAAAATTGACAAACCGGTCTTGATTCATTTTCCAACGCGCATTAGGGCCACACAACCTCAAAATGATCTCATTGTAGTCGACGTGTTCATTGATATAAGTAGTGTATTCGTCGTCTTCCACATCTGGCATCTCTAAGAGTGTTTTGATTGTGTGGCGATCAAAGGCTACCATGTGTCCTCGAACCAAGACCTTGTAGTCCTCGTGTCACACAGAGAGGTTAGCATAAAATTCACGAACCACAGGCTGCACCGCATCATTCGGTTCCTTAATAAATTCCCCCCAACCACGAGCTCTAGCACTTTGAAGGATGGAGTGGTGGGGATCAGTAAAATCAAACCCGCGCTCACTAATCCAGGGCCTATCTAATTCCGACTTATAATTATTCTCAGCATCAACATTCCAAAATTTGTGAGCGTCAAACGATACCGATGAAGAAGTGGGTTTCTTTTGTTTGGAAGTGCTCCCCTTTTGTTTCTTTTTGGGTGCCATTAGATGTGCACTTCCAATAAACCAAAATTAACAATAACCCACAAACTTGGCTAATCCACCCACAACAACTACTCCAATATCAAACTCCACAATAATATCACACCCAATTCAAACTACACAAGAATATAAACCCAATTCAAACTTCATTTATTTCAAAGCACAAAATATTTCCACTTTATCTCACAAGAGCTCAATAATTGTTGAGAAATGATACTCACCCAACCTTATATGAACCAAAATCGAAATAAAGTTGGAGAAGCAAGAGCACTACTTAGCAAGCCCCCTAAACTTGTTTCCTTGCAATACTTGACTCCAAACACCTGCAAATAAAAAAAAACACTAGATTTCAGCGTTGTGGTTGCTTAAACAAGGGAAATTGAAGACAATAGTTGTAAAATTGGGATTTTGGAGGAAGGGGCGTGAGTTAGGGTTGGATAGAAGGGAGAAAGTGTAAAAAAATCTGCAGATTTTTACTTAAAACGCGAGTGGCGTATTTACGCCGCATGAGAGGCGTAAATACGCCTACTGCACGACAATTTTTTTTGAAATATTGAACAGACGTATTTATGCCATTAACAGGCGTATTTACTCCTACACTTAGTGTTTTGCTGTGGTTATACTTCACTGAGTTCTATTTGTCTCCCACTGGTTCTTCTAGGAATAAATTCTCTTTCAAGAAAGACATCTGTCCGAGCAACAACCACTTTGTTCCCGGTGGGATACTAGAATTAATATCCCTTTGTTTCCTTAGGATATCCCGCAATTAAACACTTATCATATTTGGGTCAAAGTTTGCTGGAGGCGTGACGTCTCACGTAAGTCTCACAACCCCAAATCTTCATAAAAGACATACTAGGACGTTTCATAGTCCATATCTCATATGGTGTCTTTTAAATTGATTTAGATGGAACACTGTTCAGTATAAATATGTTTCTAAGGCATGCCCCACAAGGAAATCGAAATATCTGCATGACTCATCATAGATCGAACCATGTCCAACAAAGTTCGATTCCTCCTTTCAGATGCACCATTCCATTGTGAGTTGCGGGACTATCCCGCACTCCTTTAGATAGTCATGAAAGTATTAGCTTAAGTATTCACCTCCTCGATCTGATCGGAGTATTTTGGATACTTTTGCCAAGCTGGTTTTGTACTTCGTTCCTGAAATTCTTGAACTTTTCAAAAGTTTCATATTTATGTTTCATTAGGTACACATACTCATATCTACTGAAATCAGCAGTAAATGTTACGAAGTATTGAAAACCACGTTTAGCTTGTGTGCTAATTGGGCCACATACATCACTATGTATGAGACTCAATAAATCATTTATCCTTTGAACATGTCCCTTGAAAGGGCTTTAGTCATCATGCCCAGTAAACAAGATTCACATGTTTCATATGATTCAAAATCAAATGAATCTAAAACATCATCCTTATGAAGTTTTGAAATGCGATTCTCGTTTATATGGCCCAAGCGACAATGCCAGAGATAAGTTGGATTAGAATCATTAGTCTTAATTATTTTATTATTTATGTTATGGCATATCAAGATTTAGAACATAGAGACCATTAATAAATTGTGCACTAGCATAAAAAATCTCATTCAAATAAATTGAGCAACATTTGTCCTTTATCATAAATGAAAAACCCATCTTGTCCAAACAAGAAATTGAAATAATATTTCTAGTAATCGATGGCACAAAATAACATTCTCGTAAATCTAAAACTAAACCATAAAGCAAAGTCAATGAATAACCTCCTATAGCTAATGCAGCAACTCTTGCTCCATTCCCCACTCGTAGGTCAACTTCTTATTTAGCCAATGTTCAACTCCTTTTGAGTTCCTGCACATTAACACAAATGTGAGAACCACATCCAGTATCTAATACCCATGATGTAGAATTAGATAAATTGATTTCTATAACAAAAATACCTGAAGTATGAGTCATACTTCCCTTCGCCTTTTTGAGTTCTTCCAGGTAAACCTTGCAGTTTCTCTTCCAATGCCCGGTCTCACCACAATGGAAGCATTTTCCCTCCTTAGCCACTCCTCCATTTGGCTTAAGTGTAGTAGCATGAGGCTTACATTTGACTAATACTATTTTGTCTTTTCTAAAGCCCTTTGCTTTAGCCTTTCCTTGCCCTTATTCACAATAAGAACATTTGTGAGTTTATACTTCTTTGTGTTTGCCTCATAAGTTCTCAACATACCAAGCAATTGTGGTAGAGTCTTCTCAATTTCAATCATATTGTAATTCAGATCAATTTGACTATAGCTATCAGGCAATGATTGCAAGATCACGTCAGTGGCCAACTCTTCGTCCAACGGAAAACCCAATTTCTCAAGATTCTCAATGTATCGAATCATTTTGAGAACATGTGTTCCAACAAGGCTTCCTTCTACCATTCTGCACTGAAATAACGGTTTAGAGACGTCATACCTCTCTTGTCTAGCTTGTTGTTGGTAAAGTTGCTTCAGATGTTCAATCATATTGAACGCATCCATTTCCTAATGTTGCCTTTGAAGCTTAGAGTTCATGGTTGCAAGAATTAGGCAGCCAACATCAAGAGCGTCATTTTGATGTTTCTTGTAAGCATCCCTATCAGCTCTAGCGGCCGTAGCAGAAGGTTCCTCAGCAGGTAAGGGTTCATCTAGGACATATTGTTTTTTCTCTTGTTTGAGGACAATCCTCAGATTCCTATACCAGACTAGGAAATTTGTCACATTCAATTTGTCCTTCTCAAGGACCAATCGCATTGATAATGTACTAGTAACGTCGTTTGATGCCATGTATATCTACTATATAAATACGCAAAAATAAGTTTTATGATTTTAATCATTTAATAAGGTCTTATTTAAATGAAACTCCCACTATTTAGTTAAAATCATCCCTCATAAACCATTAGTGGGCCAAGATCCATATTTCACCTAACCTTGAGTTAGCTTTGGCTAATCACCCAAGACTCGGTTATTTAGGTAGACAACACTTTGTCAATTTCATCACATGTAACTATTGGATGGTTGGGTGAACAACACTGTATTCTAATTCATCTAAAGGATTATTACCCAACCCCATGCCTCTAGGTTCCCAATCCTATTGAGATTACGCTAGTTAAGTCAAACCCAATTTAAAGTCACACGGATATCACTTTTATCCTATCGCGCGTTACTAAGATTGTCACGGTACTTTGCTTTGGCAAACCTACACATGTTTAATCGAAGTCTTGACGAGTACTTTTAATTGGAAGGCATCTAACTTGACTTAATATTATTTAGACGGATTTAAAGATCTCACGGTTTTAGTAATATTGATTATGAAAATATGTCATGTACATATATATATATATATATATATATATATATATATATATATATATATATATATCATCCATCAATATTAAATATCAAATGATAAACAATGCATCAAATACATCAACATAAAATAAACGTGGCATGGTTATAGCCTGAACTACTGATTTTTTCAGGCCAATGAGAAAATCTAAATGGTCAACCTATGGGTAACTTCTTCAAGCACCTCTTCGGTCTCTTGTGAATGGTCTCCTCATCTCGCACCATGGTCATTGATCTCCATCAACAAATGCTAACACTATACTATATAAATAGTATATGATATAGAGAAGACCTCGAGTTACATTCGAGGGAGCATAGGGGAGAGGGAATACATTCAGAAAAATTGAGAAGGCACGACTCGCAGGCCTTATTAAAATTACAACCATTCACAAAAATCCAATCTAATTGGTCAATGGGCTATAACCATGCACCATGCTCAAACAACACATAAAACATGCTAACAATACATAATTTTAACTATTCAAAATTATTAATATTGGTCGATTAATAGTGATTAAAAACAATAGGCTTAAATCGGGGAGACGGTTTATGTGCGCTACTATAGCGGGGGTCAAGGGGCGGTAGCGCCTTGCGGGGGTCTCTGTGAAATCAATATTGCAAGATTACAGGCATTAACATATGTCAAGACCTCAATGACGCATCGGGTCATGAGAAGTAATGGTGTACAACTATGACTAGAAATTATATACTCGACAAATGGTAACCACTTATAGAATTCCTATCAGGGTCGTTCAGTGAACTCATTCGTAATGAGAACATATTCATGTGTGCTGACTTCTCCAAGACAATGCCGATGAAAGCGGCGCACTACACTACACATCATGAATACTAGTCTCTAACGAGCATATATCGATATCCCATTCTCGAAGGCTCATCGACAAGGAACATTTTAGAAATCGCAGTCGAGAATGTATTTCATGGTCATCATCATATGCGTAACCACATTCTATACACTATAGCAATCTCAAGGACTTCATCAATGCATCAAGATCCATGGGTAAGCAGATCAAAAGTGACACGTATATTCATATTCAAACAAAGATTTGTCATAATAAGATTACAAGTACAATCAATCAACTATTGATTTACTTAAATCACATATGACAACAATATTTTTCAATTCTCCCAAAGCCAACTAATCATATGTCTTAAGACCATATTCCCAAGATGTCTAACATGCACCAATCATCGTAAAGGCTTTGTCAGTAGATCTGTTATATTTTTCTTGTGAAGAAACTCTCTCGATAAGGATGTCGCATCTACCATCTTTATCATTAGATGATATTTTTCTCAATATATGTTTGGATTTTGATGAGATCTTGGCTATTCGTAATAGCTCAATTGTTGTCCCAATACGCATGAACTGTGTCAATTACACTAGAAATTACACCAAACTCTTGGATGAAATTCATATCCAAACTGTCTCTTTGTTGCATCGTATGCTGCAATGTATTCAGCTTCAGTGGTGGAATCCGATGTGGTGTCTTGCTTGGAACGTTTCCAAGAGATAGCACCATCATTAAGCTTAAATACAAATTCGAACATCAATTTGGAATCATCTACATCTGACTGAAAACTAGCATCATTTTTTCAACTTTTATTTCTCCATTTACAGATTCAAAAATCATGAACATGTCATAAGTTCTTCATAAATACTTGAGGATTATTTTCACAGTTTTCAGTGACCTTCACTAGGATCTGCATGATGTCTGCTCATTACACTAGAACATACATCAAGTCAAGTACATAACATAACATACATTATGCTATTAAAAATCGAAACATAAGGTATCAATGTCATCTTTTCTCACCCCTCATCAATCTTAAGACCCATTGACTCGAGAGATGAATACTATGACATATTGGGAAGTAACTCCTTTTTTGACTATTTCATGCTAAACCTTTTAGCACAATGTTTATGTATGTAGATTGAGAGAGCTAAAGCATTCTCATAGATCCATCCCTATAGATCTATATGGGAAGCATATAAGATGTTTCTTTCAAATCTTTCATGGGAAATTAGTAGATAACTATGTTTTAATTAATTGATCCAGTATCATTCACAATGAGTATGATATAATTGACTTAAAGCACTACAAATGTAACTGTGTTCCCGCTAGCCTTTTTGCACTTCCAGATTTTTAACAAAACCAAACATTTTGATAATGTTATTAAAACGGGAGTTCTAACTTCGGACGCCTTCTTAGACCTATAAATGGACATCTGGAGTTTGTAAACATTTGCTCACACCTAGAAGTTGTGAACACCTTTGGCTGCTACATTTCTACCTTAATGTCACAATTGAGAACTGTTGTGTTCACATTCATTTGTTATATATCATATTCATAATATAAAGATATAACTAATAAAATCCAAATAGACTATAACATCATAATTGATGAAAAGTTTCTCACAGACAACTCTTTGCCTATGCGAATAACCTCTTCCCATCAGTTAAGCTTTAAAGGTGGTTACATTCCCATATACTCCAAAAGCTTTTGCTTGTAGATCCATTCGCAGCCAATGAGAACAGTTTCCTCAAGAGGATCTATTATGGTCCATATCTTATAGTGTATATGAATTCCATTTAGGAATTCATAGCGTCTTATCAATGTCCCAAATCGATGTCCAACATCGTCTCCTTAAAAGACCTAGGATCACATCGTGGTCAAAATCATTTGACTTCTTTATAGGAGTAAATTTAATATATCAGGAGTTTCTGGAAACACTTTCAGATCTCCTTGGTAGTGTAGTTCAAAGGTAATGATTGCCTCAATTAATTTTCACTGTTTTCACATTTTCAGTGGTTTGTGGTTCTTGAACCCTTTCAAGTTATATATTGTTATTCATTTCTAATAGAAACATTTTCTCTAGAAACATTGCACTTGCAAAATAAACACTTTGTCTCCAATTGATAATATAAATTTTCCACAAAATAACATAAGATGGATCAACCATCCAACTCATCTCAAACTGGATACTTCACATAAGCAGAACAATATCAAATCTATATTTGGATTTTCTTTTTCAGTCCATATCATATATGGGGTTTTGATAACCTCATTGGTATGAATTATGTTCAACAAATATATAACTTTAGAGAGCTACTGGGAGAGAATCACATTCTCTTTAAGATAACACATTTTGCTCTTGAACTAACATTTAGTGCTCAACATACGTCCATATGAATCAAATTCAAAATACCATCAGCACATGCCAAAGATGTGTGGGGTTTAAGGTACCATCCTTATATTATTTAAACATAATCATACTAATTATTCATAAGTTCATCAGATTCAATAAAACATTCATTCTTAAAATACTGCAAATCGCATTTGCAAATTTAAAAGAATGCCATTCTAGCAAAATAGGAACAATGTTTCATTAAATATTGAACAAATAAATAATTGTTCAAAACTAGTTCCAAACCAGTTTAACATTTTACATTAAATAAATGTTTCAAACAACCTTTGCAATAACTATTGCTACAATGCTTAGCCTCAGGTAGGTGTCACCTTCTTAGGGGGCTTTCTACTCTTCTCAACATATGCAACTCTTTGCAAAGATGTGAGTACAATTGTTATCAAATACCAAAGAAGTAGAACCAATAGAAACATTAATTTTAACATAAAATATACCCTTTTAGAACGCTTCTAGCATAGGTATTCCTTGCAATTTTGCGCTAGTAACCAGCAGTGAAAACATAGTTAATTCTCCTTTTAGTTGCTACTATATACATTTTCGTCTTTTGAGTTCGGGAGCTATTTCCCTTCCTCTACTTTATCCTTGAATCCTCCCTACCAATTGTAGAAGATTCAACAAGAAGAACACGTTTCTCTTTTGAATCAAGGACTCACGAGTTTCAAACATTTTGACTATAAGATCAATCTACATCCAGTTAATGAGTTATTGTCACATTCAGATTTTCCAATTTCCCAACAAGAGATAGTTTTTCTTACACCATGCTCATAGACCGAACCCACATCTTGCAGGTGATACGAAAATACCTCTTTTGACGTCGCGCGTGTCAAATCGCTTTCGTTCGTCTAACACGTTTACATGTGTTGGAATATATCAGCAGTGTAAACGAATTTCTCATATCCATGTGGAAACACATTTGACATTGATGCTATCATATGGCACCTAGTATCGAGATCATCGTCCCACCGCTTCACAAGTGTGGTGATCTCTTCATCAGATGATCTAGGAGGCAGTTCAACAAGATGCTTCCCAACAAAGATATAAAACAGCATTTCAGAGGCAAACATAATTTTTAAACTTAATAGCCAATCAGAATAATCTGGCCCGGTTAATTTGTTTGTATCAAGACTTGATGTAATCGAATTCACAGCGGTATAAACAGAAAATATATGCAAACCTTTTGATTATTAATTAATTCAAAAACCATAGACTTTAGTTATTGAATGCTCCCACTAAAATTTTCGAATTCATCACCCTCATGACAAATAAATGGAAAACCATATTTTCTTAGAGGGCTTGGAGTGCAACTAGCTCATGATAGCCTCGGGCGAGGGTCCAGCCGACCTCATGATACTGAAGGTAGCTTGCAATTGCATCATATGCAACCCCCAAGATATTCATCTCGCGAATGGCATAACCATATGGAGGCAGGCCAATTATGCCTTCTTATGTCAAACTAACCCATGGTTATGTTCGCCAAAAAGACCCCTTGAGGGTGAGACAATCTCAAAGGCTAACACAACCCTATCCATATTTAAGCGGCAGTTAAACACACAACTTTCCCACACCAGATGCCCCCCTCGAGGGTGAAACAAGACATCATGGCACAAATATCATCACATGGCTTAACTATTGATGGAAGACAGGAAACAACAAACACCTTTGTGCCCCACTTCACAGTTTGATATTTAAATTTTGAATCATATTTAAAAGGCGGAATTTAAGAATTTTAAATCTCATCAAGTGCTTGTTTGTTTATTTGCCGGATTCATGCAACTATGCTTTATTCATGCAATCATATATACTAAATAAACATACAAACAAACATATATCATACATCATATGCATAATAAAAATAAACATGGACGATTACAGCTTTTTCCAAATTGATCCACGTGAGCCATACGTGGATCACAAGTCTGTCTAAGGTGATGCAGGTATGCAGTGCAATCCTATTACATATGTGCTTCCTTTATACATATCTTGATTCTTGGTGCTCCATCTTCAATCTTCTTCTCCCACTAATTCTAATGATTTTACATTTAAACATTGCAAACAAGAGAATAGGGATACAAATCAGGGGTGTGATACATCAGAAAATAGAGAGCAGGCTCGCAAGCCCGATAACCAAAAATCACAATTATAATGAAACAATAAAAACCTAAGCATTCACCTAAACACATTGGTCAAGGACCGTAATCATCACCATACAATCACATCATATGTAATTAAACATTAAACTAAACAATTGCATCATATGTAATTTTACTAATTACATCACATATAATTAGATCATAATAATTAATATATTATATCATTTCCCCACTAATCGCATCATTAATTGAAAATAAGATTAATAAATTAAATAAAATATTTTGTTTTATTTCGAGTTAATTAATTTCCAATTAATTGGTATTTTACCTTTTAATCATATTAATCAAAAATAGAATTAATAAACTAAATGAAACACTTTCATTTAATTTCAAATTAATAAATTATCAATTAATTGGTAAAATCACTATTTTAGCTTCAAATCATAACATTAGTAGAAAATATAATTAACAAATTAAATGAAATATTTTCATTTAATTTTTAATTAATTAACTTTTCAACTAATTATAAAATCTTCATTTTAAATTTAATAAATTAAAATCATATTTTTAATTAAATTAAGTACTATGATTTATTATTTTAAAAATTAATATCCGGATAAAACATCTAAATAATCATTTATGGACTCCAAATAATTTGAACTCAATATTAAAATATATTTTCGAAAAATAGGCCCAAATTCGAATTTCTTTTGGCCAACCAAAATTATTTTTGTTAATAATTTTTTTTTATATTTTTAACAAAAATATTGTTCATCTTCTTAAAATCGAAGTTAGGGTTTATGTAACCCTAGTGGCGCCTCCTTGTCTGTCAGGCCCGGCGCCGCCGTCGTTTGCAGTGAAAAGATACGAGATGAACGGCAATATGCTCGCTTCCTTCACGTCGGAAACCTGCTTGCCGTTCTGGCGCAAAACCATAAACTCAACCGCGATTTTCACTCCAGAGACGATTGCCTTTGAAATTACTGGTTCGTGATACACATCTAGCATGCAGGCACTGGTTTGCGAAGAACATGACCGCACCATCCTTCGCAGGCCGCGCATGGTGTCGGAGAACCATTCCCTGCCGCGTGCGCTGCCGCGCAAGGCTGGTCGGAACTTCTCCTCCTCCACGAAAAATGATGCCCATTCGATTTTTGGGGTTTGAATTAAAATTCTTTTTAATCAAATTTCTATGTTTTCCGTACTCCGTATTTTTTTTGAAAATTCGCACACGATTATATTGATTGGAAGCATCTAATAAACTTAATTAACAAATATATGAATCAAAGCGAAACCTGGCTCTGATACCATAGTTGTGTTTCCTTCCCCAGACGTCAGATTCAAATGCAGCGAAAAATAAACTTGAACAGATCTATACATGGGGAATGAAGATCGCACCTGATTCATATATAAACATGCAAATATCAAATATAAATGCACGAAAAGAGATTAACGATAACAGCGAAATCAATCTTTTGTGGGTGATCCTCAAGTCCAATCAACCTGACAAGATCTACAAGTTCAACATCAATGCTAGTTGATGCGAGTGTTTCTATATAGTGTGTCTAACTCTACAGATAAATCACTTATTTATAGGTGAGTTTAAGTAAAATTTGAGCTACGATTCTTAGCCCAACAGGCCAACCATTGGCACATTAATTGTAGGACATCTTATGCTAACAGTTTTCTCGGGAGTTTGATAATCGTATATAATTAATATTTTATTTCAATATAAATATAAATATAATTTCATTTTTATTGGAATTTAAATATAAATTTAAGTATAGATTCCTCCCTAAGAATGGTCACATCTGAATTAATTTTATATAAATTTGGGATCATGTCACATGGAAATTACAGGCTTTTAAAAGACTCGTGCACTGCAGCTAAAGAAAAAAGGAATTAAAGATGTACAGTACCACAGTTCCGTACAAAGTGGGAGCCTTAGTGGCATTCTTGTTATTGCTGGAGAATATTGAGGCCAATTCTGTCATATAAAGTTTGTATACACACACTAACTGAGTATTGAGGCCAACTCTGTTATATCGCGATTGCATGTGTAAAGTTTGTACACACACATACTAAGTGAGAATTGCATGTGTTCAATCGTTCTTTCAGTAGGGCCAATTATTGTTCTCATAAATATTTCTCCTAATTAATAATTGTTTCAACTCATGATTGTGGTAATTGAATACGAGATCTTGTGCTCTACTATCAATCGTAAGGTTGACCAACAATTATAGCTAACTTAAATCTTTTAATTGTATATATAGAATTAAACGCATGTCGTTTTACCAAAAGTAATAGCTAATGATAATAGTGCAGCTCAAATCTTTAAATTGTATAGTAGTCTAAACGTCCCGATTCGATTACTCTCCTAGCAGAGCCATTTATTGCACCCCAACAATCAATTCTTAACTCATAGGAATCGAGGTATGTCTCTGATACCATTTGTAAGATCAAACGCTTGTAGTGTTACCAAAAGTTATAGTTAGTGGTAACACTGCATCTTAAATCTTTAAACCGTACAATAATCTAAGCGCTAGATTGTTCTCCTAACATTGATAATTATTACACCCCAACAATATAGTTCCGTATCATTAATATTTTTAGTGATTTTGTACAAAACAATTTTTCTCATTTTTTCTTTCTTTTTCGACTTTTGTTTAGAAACATATGTTTCAAATATTTTACTTAAATTATATTCATATTCATTTTTTTTTCTAATATCATTGTAAATAATATACTTGTTGACATGATTCAAACATATTTTTATAAATAGTTTTAATTTACTATTTCAGGAAGTCAATTGATGCAAAGTTCTTTTTTTTTTTTTAGTGTTGGAGGTGCTAAATCAATTTTTATATGTCAAGCGCGACTCGAACTCCAGTATTCCCAATAGATACAAGCTCTTACTCCATCTAAATTACAGCATTTAAAATTTTACACCATCTAAAACGTAAATAAAAAACATCTGCCGTTGACAAGTTGACCATATGATCCAAAAATATAAATAAAAAAAACCGTATGGGCCCTAATGTTTGCTTTTACTTAGAGCTAACTAAGGAATAAGAATTTGGTTTAATTTTATTCAAGTTGCATATTTTTTTCAAGTGCATTGTTCATTGCGCTATTTGTAAAAAAAATAAAAATAATAATAAGTATTTAAACTGTTCATTCCCAAAAGATATGATGCTAGCCAAATATGAGAGACCGGAGATCCCACATCTGCATAATCTCGACCTCTTATGTTAGCTGGTTCCTTTCCTTCACCTGTCGTATATCCATATATATAACATACAACAAACACAATAACAAAATAAAAACTTAAGCAATGCATGAGCAACAACCGATTCAGTGATTATTAATATGACGGGAGATCAACTTTTTGGATCAAGATATCCAATTACACTCGACTCCTTAGGCTGTGTTTATTAACGTATGTGATGAACTAATTAGTCTTGTTATGCGGGACGGAGAAAATTACATACTTACCCTTGTTAACACATCACAATTATATTTCACTCTTTTGCATCATCATCTATCATCTGTTGTTGTTTTCTTTCTTTTTTGTGGAGTTCACAATTCATAGTATTAACTAATAGTATTGAAAAATTAAAATTTCAATAACCTCTAGTATACAATTATAACTTGTACTAATACATCAGCACATGTTTGAGACCGTACAGAGATTTATTCAACCTGCAAACCAAGTTCTATTTGCCTATTTCAGCAAAACCTTCTGGTTGCATCATATAGATTTCTTCTTCAAGATCTCCATGAAGAAATGTTGATTTCACATCCAACTACTCTAGATATAGGTCAAACACCGCACACAAAGCCAATACCACTATGACTGTTGTAAACCAAATCACATGAGAAAATATCTCGTTGAAGTCATACATTTTTTCTGAGCATATCATTTCACCATCAATCTTTCACGATATCTTTCCACTTGGTTGTTACCATCACGTTTGATCTTATAGACTCATTTGTTACCGATGACTTTCTGTCCCCGTGGTAGTGTAACAAGATCTCAAGTTTTGTTCATGTCCAAAGCTTCCAATTCTTCATGCATTGTTGTCATCCACAGGGATACATCCGAGTTTTGAGTAGCCTCCTGGAAACTCGATAGCTCGCCATCCTCCGTTAATAAACAATATGGAATATTGTTTTCAGTAACATAATCTGAAAGCCAACCCGTTGGTCTCCTCTCGCGAGTAGACGTTGTAAACCTATGACTCAAATGGTTCTTGTTCTCGGTGCTCTGGTAATACCTCAGAAGAAACTTGATCTTCGCCTGCCTTATTTTCCACCTGAATTGCAGTAGTATCTGAATTCAGTGTGCCTTTGTCTCCCTTCACTTTGTCTTCCTCGAAGATAACATCAATGCTGATAATAAAAGTTGAAAGCTAAGCTGATACTAGTTTTTTGTCGGATGTAGATGATTCCAAGTCGATGTTCGAATTTGTATTTAAGCTTAATGATGGTGCTGTCTCTTGGAAACGTTCCAAGCAAGGCACCACATCGGATTCCACCACTGAAGCTGAATACATTGCAGCATACGATGCAGCAAAGAGACAATTTGGATATGAATTTCATCCAAGAGTTGGATGTTTTCTAGTGTAGTTGACACAGTCCATGTGTATTGTGCCAACAATTGAGCTATTACGAATAGCCAAGATCTCATCAGAATCCAAACATATATTGAGAAAAATATCATCTAATGATAAAGTTGGTAGATGCGACATCATTATCGAGAGAGTTTCTTCACAAGAAAAATATAGTAGATCCATTGACAAAGCCTTTACGACGATTGGTGCATGTCAGACATCTTGTGAAGATTGTCTTAAGACATATGATTAGTTGGCTTTGGGAAAAGTAAAAAAAATATTGTTGTCATATGTGATTTAAGTAAATCAATAGTTGATTGATTGTACTAGTAATCTTATTATGACAAATTTTTGTTTGAATATTAATATACATGGGACTTCTTCATCTATTTACCCATGCATCTTGATGCATTGATGAAGTCCTTGAGATTGCTATAGTGTATAGAATTAGGTTACGCATATGATGATGACCATGAAATACATTCTCGAATGCGATTTCTAAAATGTTCCTGGTCGACGAGCCTTCGAGAATGTGATATCGATATATGCTCGTTAGAGACTGGTCTTCATGATGTGTCTAGTGTAGTGCACCGCATTTCATCGGCATTGGCTTGGAGAAGTCAGCACACATGAATATGTGCTCATTAGGAATGAGTTCACTGAACGACCCTGCTCAGAATTCTATAAGTTGTTACCACTTGTCGAGTATAGAATTTCTAGTCATAGTTGTGCACCATTACTCCTCATGACCCGATGTGTCATTGAGGTCTTGACAGATAGTTGTATACTTTGATTTATTGACTGTCACATGTGGGTCACAAAGTTGTTATTTTGGGTATTCAGTGATGTTGTCAGAGGCCTATGATTGTCGTTGGGGATTCACCATTGGTCTTGATGAACCAGGATGTCTTATGTGTTTTTCTATATATGACTCATGGAATCTCTGACCATAGTGGGTAGTGCTTGTGAAAAAAAAAATTCATATACTCACACAATGAATCATATAACGTGAAACAAATACATAGTTATTTAAATCATATGGGCCTCGACCAACCAATGCCCTAGATTCAATCGGGACATATTGAGTGAAAGTAATGTACTGCACGCTAACTATGGCTGACAGGTTCTCGTACGTTGCTAGTCATTTGTATCTAGGTCTTCGTGAAGCGCAGATGCTAGGTGCTACCCATGATCGGTAGGTTTTTGCTGAAATTATATTTCAGTCATTGTCTATTAAGAAGTTTAATTGATAATGTGGCATTCATGTAAGCCCAAAGAAGTTGTTTGACTTCTAAAATCACAAAGTTTGTGATCCTACTGCTATGATACACTTGAGTCTCGTTGGGTCACAATCAACCGGCCGTCGATCTATCGATGAGAATTAAGACTTAAATGTTAAGTGCTCATTTTGAGTGATTTAAAATAGATGAATTTAACTGTTGAAAGCTTATCACTTTAGTGGAGTTTCTATATTTGAAAATGTTTCATATATAGTGACCGCGATATTTTTAAACAGATTTATTTTCAGTGTAGCGATTCTCTACCGCAAGTGCACGGTGTCAAGTTTTAGTATAGTTAAATGAAAGTAAGGGTTGTCGAATCCACATGGACTAACGTATAAATACCAAATAAAATTAGTAAAATTATATTTAGCCTACGATTAAAAAGAGGGTAGATTAAACTAATGCAACTCTATAACTAAAGGACCCAAATAAAACAAGAATAAATAAAATAGATGGCTTTCGGATATGCGAAGGAATTTCGCTCGAGAAATTTATCTAGCTCTTCGTTCAACTGTGTTATCGTCAATGATTCGTTTGAATAAGCAATTACTTAACAATCGATTCTTAAGGTGAAATGCTTTCGCTGTTATTCAATACACTCTCTCGAGCTGTAAAGAAACTAATATCAAATTAGAACAAGTAACTCTCGTTCACTTATTTACTAATCCGATATTGCATAAATCTTCAAAACCTAGTTACTCTAAATCTCTCGATTCAAAGTGCTCACGTATGTGATTTTATCTCTCGATCTCAATCTTAAACATACATCATGAATTATTGTAGCGTATTAAAACGTTATCTCTCGATCTCGGTTTTAACTCAAAAAATTCAATCGAAGTTAGCTAGGCTTTAATATCTTTAGGCATATAATTCATGAACAATAAGAAATCAATCCACTCGAACACATTCAAATCAATAACTCAAACACAATTATATTCAAACTCGACAAAATAAACCAAATTCAATTCAAATCAAATCAAATCAATAATACGTTTAATTGTTTCTCAACCTCAAAAACATCAAATGAATATGAAAATCAAATAAATCAAAGTTTAGAAATACGATAAACGTCGGAACAAATCCGTGCGCTGCACCGTAATCTCTTCACTTGCTCCTTCCTTGCACTCCGGAAATGGCTCGCTCAAGCTTGGACGAAGAACGCAGGAAGATGGCTTTTCCCTGGATTCTTGTCGGCGGCTACTAGGGTTTTTAGGGTGATGAAAATCGGCTCGTCTGCCTCTCTGATATATTCTCGAATGATATGGAAAATGATCTCCTTTTAAATCCACCGAAAATCAAGTTAAATTTGGAAGATAAGATTTTCAGAAAATCGCGTACGATCGATCGAAAAGATTTTCCGATCGATCGATGCACTGTTCACTTCAGCGTTTTAAACTCTCTGCCTCGATCGATCGATCGAGATTGTGGTTCCGATCGATCGACACTTCGATAAATTTGTTGTTGAATTCTCTGCCCGGATCGATCGATCGAGAGATATTCTCGATCGATCGATTCTTTGCAAAATCTGAATTTTTCACTTTTTCGCCTCGATTTCACCCGTTTCCTTCATTTTAGCTCATTTCTTCCATTTCCGACCTATTTTCCTGAAACAAGCAAATAAATACCAAAAAACGTAATTTCATCCAGGAAAAAGTACGAAAAACGGAAAGAAATTACAGCTAAAAACACTTAAAATCTAAGCCTATCAACTCCCCCAAACTTGGACTTGATCGTCCTCGAGCAATCAATAAGCTCAAAAAGTAGAGTCAAACTTAATACTTTGAATGAATCATCTTTACAACTCAACGTAAAAGCTCAGCAATCCTACTTACACGTCAATAAGAGTCATTCAAAGTTCAACATGAAGCGTTTTCTCCTAAGCTAAACAATACATCGCAACATCGGAACGTGCGTGTGTGCTATTGTCAAACATGAGTTATATACATATCTTTTAATATCAAAATGTGCCATAAAAACTCAAAGTCAATATTACTTTTGATTACTCTACAAATATACTATCCAGCACGTCTCCACTAATGTAATTATTCCTTAGACTTGGAGCAGAAGGTCTTTAAAAGCTTATAGCGTTAGGCCTTTTGGTATCGGCTCCAAAGAAAAGGTAGGATGAATGCAAAAAAGAGAGTATAATAGAATCAGTTCAAAATTTTTCGCAAAATACTGAGCTTCTCTTGAACTTTTTCTAGCCTTGGCCACTTTGGGTCTTATTTGAATGTTTCCATTTTTTTTTCAAGGCTTATCTCTATATCTTTTCTTATTGCTCATTCTTTTGTTCATTTTGTTTTTCACAATGAACTCATCTACATATACAATTCAGTGCAATGAATGAGATTCATTATACTCCCTTAGGGACGGATAAATTTTTTCCTTTAGGCTCAATCCAAGGTAGGTATAATGAGTTAGCCAAAAATGTCGAATGGGGGTCTAGTTGTATGCAATGCATATACCATTGTTTTTCAATAAGGCTCAAGAGGGGACACTAAGGAATGATATAGACAAGGTAAGCTTGAAAGGCACAAACGGTCCAAAGATCGCCTAAATCATCTCCAAGTCAAGTTCCTAATTATAAAATTTCGCCTCAAAGTGCTTTCAAATAAATTGTAGAGTTTTCTAAGATGCTCAAGACTAATCATAGTTAACACAAGTTTTCACTTTATTCAACACATACTTCACTCAATCATGACTCAAAACATGCTCAAACTATTCCTCAATTTGGACATAAGCTCAACAAAGGATATATACAAACAAGTTAAAAATTTCATGACTCCTATCTAGATGGGGATTAATTTCATCATGTAGTACCGTTGCAAATCCAACTCATCATTTCTCAAGAATAACTCATTTTTAAAAAAAAAAAATTCTGTGCCCAAAAACGATCTAATCTCATGCTAGACTAGTCATGCAAGGAAGTAACACAAGACAACAGTAGAAACCAGTAAACACCCCCCCAAACTTAAATCAAGCTTTGTTCTCAATGTTTAAAAGAATCAAAAGGGAAAAAGTAAACTCCCCTGATCAAGACGCTTGCATGAGGGTTGAGGAAGATTTGCTTTGACAGTTCCACTGATGTAAGGGTTTATCGCTCCAACTGAGTACCTAGCAAGATAAGAATGCAAATGGTAACATCGTCGACTCGAGAGATAAACAAACTAAATGCAAAAACTGAAAATAAACAAAACTCAATAGCAAAAGGATACGCTTGGGTTGCCTCCCAAGAAGCCCTGATTTTTAGTCTCCGGCTTGACCATCAGAAGCAACCATCAAAGAGCGGTTGCCGCCCATAGTAAATATCATATGATACCACGAATGGGTCTTGGTACCGTTTATCGCGTACGCCCAAATTAACCCTCTCAAGTTAATAACAGTAATGAATGTAGTAGCGTGAGTAGGGATCGATCCCACGAGGAAGGTTATATCTCTGTGTTAACTTATGCAAACGAAAATAAAAAGGGGTTTTGAAGTCAAAGTAATAATACTACGATGCAAAATTAAACTACTATGCAAAATTATCTATATGAATTAATTTATGAGAAAAGTGCGATTCTCGGTTTTCGGTTAACTTTACAATTGGCGTTTACTATCTCGATCATCGATCTTCACAAATGGTTCAATTTCCATATGAATATTCATCGTGGACGTTTAATCCAATAATCAAAATCCTATCTCACCTTAAGTTTAGTTAAGTAGCCCACGCGTTCTAGTTTAACCCTTATCACACAATCAATCAAAATACAAGCGATTAAGATTTAAATCGATGATAGCATATGAACTAATGAGATCGATGAAGCTAAACAACATAATCCAAGCGTCTATGTTTAATTTAGTCAATTGTTTACCCTAAGAATTTAACAAACTCACAAACGGAATTTAATCAATCTTAGTTGCTTCGTAAATTAGAGGGATCAAACGATTCCGTATTTGATATCTAATTTAGCTTTAAATTGTACGAACAATAGCTAGGTGACCAGTCCAACAATCATGCATAACAATCATGACAATCAAATCAGAAAAACAATTGATACTCAATGCAAATCAACAATCAAAACTTATCTCACAAGAATTGTAAACATCCAACGTATCGTTTTCCTCAACCGAGAATCACAAAAGTATTTAGCTACTCATAACTAGATTAACAACAACCAAAATTAATCTAAAAAACATCAAACTAATAGGAGAAGAAAGAGTTACTAATAAGGATCACGATTCCGGCTTGTCGATTCCAGTTCCGTTCTTCGTTGTTCTTGAAGAAAACTTGAAAGAAAATTAATCTAAAATCTCAAATTATTCTAAGAGTATCAAAAACTATCAAAAACTCCTGCTAATGAGGCTTAGTCTCGAGTTTTAGGGTATGGGAGTTATAAATATGGGATACAATCTTTTAAACATGGTAAAAGACTCAATTTCCAAATTTCCGGACTCTTCGGCGATCGATCGCCTGATGTGTGGCGATCGATCGCGAGGCTTTTATTTTTCAGCGAATTTCTTGAGGCGATCGATCGCCACTTTATCGCGATCGATCGTCGAGCTCCAGTAGACTTTGGCGATCGATCGCCAATTCTTCGCGATCGATCGCTGGTTCGTGAATTTTGTTGATTAAGTTTCTGTCCATAGGCGATCGATCTCCTCTTCGTGGCAATCGATCTCCTCCTTCAAAATTACATTTTTGCCCTTTTCTTGATCAACTTTTAGTGCTTGTCATGTCCATGTCTCTTCTTGGTCTTTACACATCGTTTTTAGCTCGTTTTCTTCGATTGTACCTACAATTACACAAATATACGATTAGGTAGCATACATATCAAATTATCTATCAAAACCTACCAAATCGTAGATAATTAAGCACTAAAGATGTGTCTATTTCTAGTCACATCAAACTCCCCCATACTTACTCTTTACTCGACCTCGAGTAAATAAATAAAACTACAATATTTTTGTTTGGCTCATAGGTTCATAACAAAGCAACTTGTCCTCACTTTAATGCCTCAGCAATTTTAACATGCATAATAATGAACGGCGGTGAAAAGTTAACAGTGGAACAAGTTCAATCCCTAAACATTTCGTACCCAACGAAGTAGTGAACGTGTGTGTGTGGTCATAAACAAGTGTTGTGTACAAATTATAGATCCAAAATATGCAAAGCCATAATAGTTCAAGTCATACACTAACACAAGTATAAGCTCCCTTGCACACTCTTCTCCACTATCTTAGCCACTTTGCAAACACAAATCAAGTAGGTCTTTATTAGCTTGCAGCTTGGCCTAGGTATTGGCTTATGAAAGAAAGGGTAAGGATATTCAAACAAGAGAGTATGATGAAATGCACAGTAAAAGCTTCTCTTCTTGCATGAATTTTTCAACTTTGTTATTTTTCACAAGGTTTATTTCAACACTTTGCTTCTTTTGTGCCTTGGCTCCCCTTGGAGTCATATTTTTATCTATTTTTTTCAAGGCAACCCTTTTTCTTTCATGTATTCCATTCTTTTGACAATTAAGCTCACAAATATACTTCAAAGATTCCCAAGTGCATTTGAATGAAATACATCATACTCCCTTAAAAGGTATGGATTAAAATCACATTTAGGCTTAAAGGATAGAATGATAAGCTAGTCAAGAAATGTTGAATGGGGGTCTTTAGTATGCTTAGCATACTACCATTCTTTTACATTTAAGGCTCAAAATAGGTACTAGAGAATGATTTTGTTTACATGGTAGGCTTGAAAGGCATAAACGCATCAAAGATCGCCTATATCACTTTCATGCTTGCAAGTAGTCTAGACATACGCCTCAAAGAGCATGTAGTTAAGTTCTAGCATGTATTAAAGACTTCTTAAGACTATCACAAAATTTACACAATCTTCACTAAGTTATGCATACGTCACAAGCCATGACAATAATGTGCTCAAAATATTCAACTACTAAGTTAAAGTAAAATTTGCATTAGAGTTCAAAGTGTTCTAAAGTTAACAAGTCACCTATGTTCAAAAGCATGCATGATATCAATTAGGTTTCATCATGGGCTAGTGATTCTAAGCATGTGTTCATTACTAACTATGAGCTCAAAATTTTAAATTTTTCGATTTTTTTTGTATTTTTGCAATAAGAAAAACAATAACACACTACTAATCCCTCCCCCATACTTATATCTTACATTGTCCCCAATGTAAGGCAAAAATACAAGAAAAGAGAAAAGTTTAAACTAAAAAGCAATAAAAATAAAAGGGTAAAAGGGAAACTAACTCCCCTTGGTTTGCCTCCCAAGCAGCGCCTCTGTTTAACGTCGGTGGCCCGACTCCAATGCTCGTGCTCATGGTGGGTGATGCGATGTCGCTCTATCCTTCTTCTTCCACCTCAATATCTTCTTAAGTCTCTTGAACTTTGGTTTGTTTGCCTTTGAGTGGGCGTCCTCAGTCCTTTTTCCTCCTTCAACATATGTGGCTTGTTGTGGTCTGTCCGGATGGTGCTTCTTTTCAATGGTATGATCCTGCAAGTGAGAAGAGCGAGAGTCAGCAGTATCATGAATAGATAAAGCAGCAATAGTATGAACAGTATGCACAGGATGAGAAATTCAATCGAAGTTAGCTAGGCTTTGATATCACAAAATTCAATCGAAGTTAGCTAGGCTTTGATATCTTTAGGCATATAATTCATGAACAATAAGAAATCAATCCACTCGAACACATTCAAATCAATAACTCAAACACAATTATATTCAAACTCGACAAAATAAACAAAATTCAATTAAAATCAAATCAATAAGACGTTTAATTGTTTCTCAACCTCAAAAACATCAAATGAATATGAAAATCAAATAAATCAAAGTTTAGAAATATGATAAACGTCGGAACAAATCCGTGCGCTGCACCGTAATCTCTTCTCTTGCTCCTTCCTTGGACTCCGAAAATGGCTTGCTCAAGCTTGGACGAAGAACGGAGGAAGATGGCTTTTCCCCGGATTCTTCTCGGCGGCTACTAGGGTTTTTAGGGTGATGAAAATCGGCTCCTCTGCCTCTCTGATATATTCTCGAATGATATGGAAATGATCTCCTTTTAAATCCACCGAAAATCAAGTTAAATTTGGAAGATAAGATTTTCAGAAAATCGTATATCGATCGATCGAAAAGATTTTTCGATCGATCGGTGCACTGTTCACTTCAGCGTTTTAAACTCTCTGCCTCGATCGATCGACACTTCGATAAATTTGTTGCTGAATTCTCTGCCCGGATCGATCGATCGAGAGATATTCTCGATCGATCGATTCTTTGCAAAATCTGAATTTTTCACTTTTCCGCCTCGATTTCACCCGTTTCCTTCATTTTAGCTCATTTCTTCCATTTCCGACCTATTTTCATGAAACAAGCAAATAAATACCAAAAAGCGTAATTTCATCCAGGAAAAAGTACGAAAAACGGAAAGAAATTACAGCTAAAAACACTTAAAATCTAAGCCTATCGTATAGAAAGTTCTAAAATTAAAATGTTTGATATATTTATGTCTCATAATTATGTACGTTGGTAGTACACAAGTTGTTCAATTGGATTGACTTTCTTGGATTATGAGTTTTGAGTTTTGTGTTGGCTTTTGGGTAAGTGAGAGATTGTTAGCATAAGATGCCCTATAAGCCAATGTGACAATGGTTTACCCGTTGGACCCTAAGAATCCTAGCCCAAATGTGACTCAAACTCACCTATAAATAAGCGATTCATCTCTAGGGTTAGACACACTATTCCATACACTCTCATAGAAATGCTCACTTCAACTAGCACTGGTGCTGAGCTTGTAGATCTTGTCAGATTGATTAGACTTGAGGATCACCGCCAGCAGATTGATTTTGTTCGGTAATCTCTTTTCGTGTATTTATATTTGATATTTGCATGTTTATATATGAATCAGGCGCGATCGTCCATTCCCGGGTCTAGATCTATTCATGTTGATTTTCCGCTGCGTTTGATCTGACGTCGGGGGAAGGAAACCCAACAAACAACCATTATTTCATAATAAATAAAAAAATAAACCTTATTTCTATGGCCATATTATGATAATAATTGGGAATTAAAATGGATTGTTTTAAGTACAATTTTATGTACGGTCGGAGTGGGGAGGGGGAAGAGAGATATCAAACATAAGATCTTTCAGTTTCTTAAAGGAGCAGATGCCATATAGGACACAAGCTCATGGCAAACTGGGTTAAATTTTAGCCATTCGGTTTCACCAACTATAAATATACAGAAGACTTGCACAAACCTTCCAAGTATTTCCCGACTAAGCCACACCGGACTTTATTATGAGTCATGCATCGATTTCGAAAACACGATATCTATTGAATAAAACATAACAAGCCTATAACAACCTCACGGGCATCTTGCCAAACAAGCCAAGAGCAAGTAAGCGTACAAAACTTTATGTCCAGTGGGTCAAAAGTCACAAAATGCAATGTCTGATAGTTACAGAAAGACGAGCTCATGTTCAATGGGTAGCCACTTGATGGATACATCCCTTGATGAAATGAGAAAAATGGATGATTTGGACAAAAATCAAAATTATTATGTACATAACATATATGCAACCATTTGTGGTTTATTGCGGCTTCAAATATCGAAAGAGAAAATTACAAAAATGATATCATGCAATAGATATATTTGCAACAGTAGTCTCAAATTTTTAGGACTAAATATATATTTTTTATTTCGAAGAGATTATTCTTTTAATGAAAGTAGTCCTACATAAAAGATTTAAATTAATATAGTGCCACACAATTTTTTTAAACTAATAGAATCCCAAACTTGGGACTATACTTATGCGGGATTACATTACATACAAATTATAATATTTTGGGGACTATATTTGTTTATTACTATATTTGTTTAGTACTAAAAATTTGATTTTACTATTGTCTAGACATGTATTCTATAACAAAATTTTGTAATTTATACAAAATCAAAACCTAAACGGGATTTCGTATCCATTTCTTAAACTAAACAACTTTAAATGGGTCAAGTAATTAGTTGAACACGACACAAGAGAATAGCTCAAATTTGATCGAAATATCTTTAATTTCCTAAAACAGAACACCGGCCTGAGCATATGATTTACGTTTGGAGTTAATGCCCTTGACCACAGGATAGCTTCGAATTCAGGTAACAATTGTGAAGGAAATGCACCAATGTCATTTTAAGGCACTGTAAACATTTATTGATCAATGATAATTTCTCATTTAAAAAAAAAACCTAACTAATTACCAAATCCCCTAACCTGTATGTATTTCCCCTCTTCGATTTATATCTGACACACACATACCTGAAACGTCACACTCAATGATTTGTCCATGTCGAAAATAATGCAATGCAGTGTACACAGTGAGACTTTATTAAAGTCACAATGTCCACAGAAACTTATTGATTAAAGGAAAAATAAAGAAAGATCCTTGTTAGAAAAAGCACTGCAACCGCAATGGAGTTCAGTTCCGTAGTGGGAGCTGAAAGGGAGAGATGATACATACATACATACACATATACATACAGAACTGATTCAGAACCAGTCAAAAAAAAAAAAAAAAGAGAAATTTAAAAAAGGAGATAAAAGACCCTCGAGATTCATGCTGGCCAGCAAGAAAAAGACTAGATATCTTTCTGTCACCAACCACTGTTGTCTGACGAACACAGCACACGCACAAACTATGTATATATATATATAAATATATAGTTATGGGGGGTTTTGGGTTTGTGTTTTATGTGCTTTAATCGAACCATGTCTGTCGGGGGGTGTAGGGCTTCAATGTTTATTGACTCATGTATTTTATAGATATCACCCGCTTTTATCGTACCCTAACCCTATCTCTTTCAACCATATATGCCTGTCGTTTTAATGGGATGGCCAGTCATCTAATGGTTAGATATTCGTATTTCATTTTATGATTTAGGTAGATAATTTTAACAGAATTCAATTTATAATAAATGAATAAGATTATTTATTTCCCTTTATGTTGTAACAAGGACTGCATGCCACCTAGCCAATCATGACACTACAAACCAGTAATATTTATATATATATAAAAAGAGACTACCACAGGATTTATGCTGATTATGTTTGTTAATATGAAATACATAGTATAAATAATATATGATTCTCTGGAAACATTAAAAAGACTTTTTGTGTGATGCCCCGAAATTAATTATATGTAATTTGGGCATTAATGATGTGTATATGATTAATTATGGTGATAATTGATTTATGTGTTGAAATTAATTATCTTGTTGAAATGTTTAGTCACATGATAGGCGTGACCCGGGGGTTGCATTTCAGGGTCCATGTTATGCATGTTGGGAAATGAGGTGTTAACATGATTTAATTGTATTCGGTGTTAATTATGAGGAAGATATGAATTTAGTGGATGTTTGGTGCATTTTTGTAAAATGCTTTTAAAATACCATGTTGGGGTATTTTATACATCATGTTAACTTTGGGGTTCATTTTTAATTAACTTTATAACCATTTACCCCACCTTTTACCCGTCACTTTAACCCCACTTTATCCTTTACTCTTTTAAAATCCCCAAATTCATCCCCAACCCTAACCCATTTCATATTTTCGAATTTTGGCAAGGAAGGAAGGAGAAATCTTCACAAAACTTTTGTTTGTGGGATTTTTGTTAAGATTTGGAGTCTTCAAGAGGTATGGAACCCTTCCTAAAGTTTTAATGATGTTTGATTTAGAAATGGGTTAGCATTTTGAGTTTTTATGTGGGTTTGTTTTGGGTATATGTTGTATGTGGTTGGGGTATGATTTTTGAAGTGTTTTATGTGGGTTTAGTGAGTTATGATGATGTTTGTGTTGTTGGAAAGTTTGGGTTTGAAGGGTATGAGATTGAGCTTGAAAAATGCTCAAAAATGATGAAGAATCGCGCACCATCAGGTGGCGATCGATCGCCATATATGAGGCGATCGATCGCCGAAGGCCAGTAGCAAAAAAATGCTACAGACGATCGATCACCATATTTGAAGCGATCGATCGCCGCGAAGCAAAAAGTCAGGAAATCAATCGCCTCGTGCAGCGATCGATCGCTAGCCGCTTAAAAATGGCAAATGATGTTTTTTGTTGAATTTTTGGTATTTGGCTATTATTTAGCTTATAATATTGATTTGTATGGTTGTGTAGAACCATCCAAGGTACCCACAACATCAAGGAGATAAAGTTCTCCAACTTCTCCACTTTTGGGAATTAAGGTACGTAAGAAACGTACGGGCATCGGACGGTAAAACACATTCCTATACTATGACTACGCAATGATTGCATAAGTATTTACGATGTTATGATGATGATTATGATAAGTAAGTTTATGATGATGATGTTTATGATGAGTAAAGATGATATGATGTTTATGAGGACGTTTATGATAAGATGATGATGTTTATAAGATGATGATGTTTACAAGATGATGATGTTTATGATATGATGATGATGATGTATGTTTAACTATGTTATTGAGAATGGTATAGTGTTCTGGTAGTTGTTATGGGAAAGCGAGGAAGGTACTTACCGCTGACATAGCTAGCGAGGAGATACATCCGCTATCAAGGTGTAGCGAGGGGTATCACAATACCTCTATATGTCGAAGCGAGGGGGCCAATTGTTCCGCGGACATAACAAGGCCAGAAACATCCCCATTTCTAAATAACATTGTTGATTATGAACATATATGTGAAGTATGATTTTAATCATTTATGTCAAGAACTAATGATTATATGCATGACTATGAAACAGGGACAACCAAAGTGGGTTAATGCGTTTAACCAGGAAGTATATGTTACGATTATTTTCATGCATTTATTTATATGCCATTACCTTATGATGTTAAGTAATGATGTACATGCTCATGATGGGTTGTTCCTATAGGTACACTTTTGGACTGAAGGGCTAAGGGTCGGGTTGAGGCAGTGAGCTAAAAGGAGCATGAAAGAATATAGGATACATGATTTTGGATAGTTTCTACTCTAGGAGTAGTGTAAACCTATAATGTTAGCATTCGTTTATGGCAATGTAACTAATAAGTTTTGAAATTTTATTTTTGGCCTATAATCTTATTAGCTCAAAGCTACAACCGGTACCCTAAGATGTTATTAATGTATGTTTAGTCCATAATACGTTATTAGTATGATGTTAAGGTAGGAAGACCCTACCTTAGTGGTATCAGAGCAGTGGTTAGAGAACCCGGGAATGAGTGAAGGGTAGCCTTAGCAATAAGTTGGCTAGGTGCTTCTTTTTAAACATGTTTTGTGCATATTTTGCATATGAAGCATATGACTATTGTACTAACATGTTATGGTTTCTAACGATGTATTATATGAACTGTTTTTGGGTATTGTTGTTATCCCTTGTGTTGCAGCATGGTAGCAAATATCGACATAGGAGACGCGGTGAGTGTGAATGCAAGTGTTGGGCGTATAAATCCTCTACCACCGTCAGCTTTGGGCGAAGAACCGTCTGAGCAACATTTACTACCTGGGGAGCTAAGTTTGGCTCAGTTTCTGACATACCGACCCCCGATGTTCGAAGGAACTGAGACAGGGGAACTGGCCGAGGAATGGTTAGAGATGATAGAACAGATATTTGTGGCAGCTCCTTGTGCTAAGTCAGCATGGATAAGGCTAGCGGAGTTCCAATTGGCCAAGAAGGCGCTGATGTGGTGGAAGACCACAGTGATAGAACAAGAGGCTCAGGGACAGGAAATAAACTGGAAACTGTTCAGAACTCGGTTTCTGACCCTCTACTTTTCAGCTGCTGCACGACAGACTAAGGAAGATGAGTTTACTAACCTCAAGCAAGGTAACATGCCTGTGTCAGATTATGCTCTTCATTACTGTTCTTTACTCAGATATGTACCTCATATCGCCGCAAGTACTCAAGCAAAGATGAGGAACTTCATGAAAGGTTTGAGGCCGGAACTGTATGACAGGGTGATTACTTATGGCCCTGCTTGCTTTGATGACACCCTTTCACGGGCTGAGCTAGTCGAGCTGGGAGTTGGTGCATATCCTGATGCCGTGCCACTTCCAGCACCCCCTCAGACATCTACTTCGATAATTTGAAGCCGAGGGGTGATCAGTTCAAGCCAAGGGGGAACACATCAGCTTCGAGGTTCAGTGGTAAGAGACCCGAGAATCGTTGGAAAGGAAGCCGTAGGAATGATGCCCCGTCAAGAAGAGGAGAGTCTCAGGGAGGCAGATTTGTGAAGGTCCAGTGCTCTCTTTGTGGGCAACCACATTCGACGAAAGACTGCGTCGGTTGTTATGTTTGTGGCAATAAGGGCTACTTTGCTCGGCAATGTCCCAATCGGGAGGGACAAGGGAACTCTGCGGGGAGGCCTGCAGACAGAGCAGTACAGCACAGGCCACCGTTTGTACCGAGGCAGTATGGTGGTCAGCCTATGGGGCCACCTCAGGGGCAAGTTTATGCGTTGACAAGGGAGCAGGCTACAGCGGCTCAGGAGGAAGTGATAGCGGGTACGTGTCTTTTATTTACGCATCCTGCTCTTATATTGATAGACACAGGTGCATCACACTCTTTTGTGTCCGTAAGTTTTGTGGAAAGGCACCACATATGCACTTCTCCGTCGCCCACGCCTCTTGTAGTCTCAACACCCGCTGTAAGAAGTTTGATTACTGATCGGATTGTCTATGATGGCCTCATTTATTTTGAGGGTAACGAGCTAAGGTCAGATTTGATTGTTCTGGGAATGCCGTACTTCGATTGCATTGTGGGCATCGATGTGCTGAACAAGTATCATGCAGTTGTGGAATGCAGACAGAGGACTGTCCGGTTCAGATCTGATTTGGGAGTCCAGTGGACATTCTATGGGGATGGTTCCCGTTCAAAGATCCCGTTGATATCTGCTGTCAAGATGGCACAGTTGTTGGAACGGGGCCATGCAGGATATCTCATCTATGCTGTTGATATTACTGAAAGGAGGGAAGAATTAAAGGTTGAGGATGTGCCCGTAGTGGCGGAGTTTCCTGATGTCTTTCCGGAAGAGATTCTCAGAAATTTCGATTGCGACCTGCGGGTTTCCGAAAATTTCGAGTTTCAATGGTGTTTTTCACACCCAAACTCCAAACCAACACCCCATACAACCTCAACACCTCAAATACAACATTTAAAACCCATAAAAACTTCAAAACTCAACTTTGGATTTTCCAACCAAAAATCCCAAATTTCAAAACCCACCAAAATCTCAACCAAAAACCACCACACTACTATCAAATCGAAGCTAAAAGAGAGGAGAATGAGATTACCATCTTTTCTTCAAGAAATCCGGCCCCTAAATCGTGTTCCCAACGATTTTGTTGAAGGGGAAAAGGAGGGGAAAGGGTTTTGGGGTAAAGGGGAGAAAGAAAGGGAAGAGAGCAATGAGAGAGAGACGATTCCGGGAAAAAATGACAGAATCCCGAGTTCATCTGGTATATATAGCAAAATGCCCTAACATACCAATACCTCCACAAATACATCATGATTCATTAAAAATCATCTGTTTCCAAAAACTCTCTCCAACATCAAATCCCCATACCAGCCCCAACATAAAGCACCCCGGACCCCAAATCCCACCAAAGACCAACTTCCAAGGTTATCACCACGATGAGTACACAATCTCATCCCTTGGATCCAACGACTCCAAAAACAGGATTTAAAATCCTCGGGAGTCCCAAAACCTCAATTATTCATAACTGCCACAAATAAAATCCATAAAGGATTATTACCACACCGGGATTAACACCATTAATCCCCGGGCATCACATAATAGCTTCGGCCCGAAAGGTGCTGGGAAGACCTTTTGCTTTCAACATGCTTCTGCCCATTTCAACAATGGTTCGATTTTTTTCTTTCAGCCACATCATTTTTGTAGGATCAAGTGCTTGCCACTTTACCAAAATCTATAGCTAGTGGTAACGGTGCAACTCTAATCTTTAAACCGTAGAGCAGCTTCAAGCTTGTGAATTCATCCTCCATTGTTTGCCTAGCCGCAGCAGAGAAGTTCCGGTTTAGAAACCGGGTTCTGAATACAGTTCAGTCAATCACCATACCCTGAGCTCTCATCTCCATCACCGTCGTCTTCCACCACATAGAAGACTTCTTCGCTAGTTGGAACTTCGCCAACCTCAGCCATGCTGTCCTAGCACAAGGAGCGGACACAAATATCTGCTCTAGTCTCTCAAGCCACTCCCCAGCTTCTTCCCCGGTCTCTGTCCCCTCAAACATGGGCGTGTGGAAAGTCAGAAATTGACCCAGACTAAGCTCCCCTGGCAATAACAACTGAGCAACCGGCTCCACGCCCACAGTAGGTGGAGGTAAAGGATTTGTCTGACCAATGCTAGCGTTCACGCTTCCAACATCCCCTACCACTTCATTGAGGTTCCCCAAGTTCATAGCCGCCTTGCTGTAACACAAGGGTTAACAACAATTCCAAACAACATATATGCTACACCGTTAGATAATATGAATGACAATAAGCATGTTAGTATAACAATAGTATACACAAATATGCGCCACATGCATAAACATGCCCAAATATAAACACCTAACCAACCATGCTAAGGCTACCCTTCACTCGTTCCCGGGTTCTCTAACCACTACTCTGATACCACTAATGTAAGGACCCTAAGGCCTTAAGTGAGAATTTAGGTACAATTAGGACTAAACATATATAAATCAGAGTATAAAATATGTATTGAGGCTTGAGCTTTAAGGATTACATGTCAAAATAGTAATAACTTCCATAATGGATTAATTACATTCCCAACCAATTGAATGTTAATCCTATAGCTTTACGCTACTCCTAGAGTAGAGACTATACAAAAGAATTAAGCCTGTTAAGCCAAAAGCACTCCTCACTAGCTCACCGCATCAACCCGCCTTAGCCCGTCCGCCCAAAAGTACCTACAGGAACAACCCCAAAACCATGAGCATGTATATAAACCATATTCACAATAATATGATTGTAATTCAAATGCATAAACCGTAAATACAATTCACTTCCTGTATTTAATACATTTATAAGCTCCCTTTGGTTGTCCCTGTACCACAATCATAATCAATGGATTATAATACCAATAATGTATGTCATGACATGCATCCATTCCATGTACACCATGTTCAATTTCCAAGTTTTATTATATCAGTGGCATAATACCCCCCGCGTTAACATGACAGCGGAAATACCCCTCGCTTAGACAATACCAGCGGCACTAATATCCCTCGCTATAAATATGACAGCGATCGTGTTCTTCGCTTCATATTAGCGGTAAATATTCTCTCATCGCTACGGTATGACAACGGCAAGTACATCGCTACGCCACTGGCGGCAAGTATTCTCCATCACTGGAATATAATCTCGACTCACATCACATGCACCAATGCATCCAATATACACATGCAACCACAATGCATGACCAAACCGTGTATGCAATCCATGATCATAACCAAAACCATGTATGCAACCACAATGCATAATTAATTCCATGTGTGCAACCATAGTGCATAACCAATCAATGCGTAATAATACGTTTTACCGTCCGATGCCCGTACGTCTCACTACGTACCTTTCTTCCAAAAGTGGGATTTGGTATGACTTCACCTCCTTGGCTGTGTCGCCACCTGGGATGGTTCTACACAATCACACAAACCAACATTAGGAGCCAAATAATAGTCCAATACCAAAAATCCATCATAAAAATCGAAATCCCAAAAACTTGCTGCTAGCGATCGATTGCTGCGTCGAGGTGATTGATCGCGAGCTTTACCGATCGATCGCCTTGACTTGGCGATCGATCGCCAGACTTCACTGGCTCGAGGCGATCGATTGCGCCATTTATGACGATCGATCGCTCGCACTCGATTTCTCCACTGTCTCTCGGCGATCGATCGCTCCATTTGTAGCGATCGATTGCCACAACCAGTAGCCGCGATTTCCACCATTTTTATACCATATTTCTTCCCCAACTATACCAGCACACATACCATCAAACCAATAACATATAAACACCCTAAACCTTCAATATACACCTTAAAAAAACCAAAAATCCAACACCCAACCATAAACAACACCAACCCAAAACAAACCCATTTCAAAACCCAAATATCAACTCAAATCAAAATCAATCCTTTCAAAAACAACAAGGAATGATCTATACCCTTCTTAGACCTCAAATCTTACCAAGAATCACACAAATAGAGCTTTTGCAAAGATTTCTCCTTCCTCTTTTTGCAAGAAACGAAAATGGGTTTAGAGTTAGGGTTGTGAGAGTGATTGGGGATTGAAAGAGAGTAATGGGGAAAGTGGGGGTTTAATGGGGTATAAAAGGTTATAATTAAAACATGAACCCCATTAATTAACATGATGTAAAAAATACCCCAACATGATATTTATAAGCATTTCACCACAATGCACCAAAACCCCAATTAAATCCATGCTTTCCAAATAATTAACAACCATCACAAATACACCATGCTAACACTCAATTTCCCAACATGCACATTATGCACCCTGAAATGCATTACCAGGTCACGCCCACCATGTGACTAAGCATTTCGCCATTATAATTAATTCTAACATATTAAATTAATTAACACCATAAACAATCACATAGTTATAATTAATACTCAAATTGCAATTAATTATTTCGGGGATATCACAATAGCTGCACCGCATGATTTGTAATACATACCAATTCATTGCAACCCTGGTATATTATTCATTCTAAGATGATAATAATATATAACACTATGCTTGTACGTTATATGAACCCCATAATCTAGTAGCAAGAGTCGATCTTTGTCTTTGTCCCAAAATCTAGTGATTATATGCTAAACACAATTAATGATTCAAAATTAATTATGTGTACACAACACATACCCAAACACGTATACAACCTCCATATACATCGTCACATCACGATGGTTAATCTTTTAAAAAGACACAGGCCAAGTATGCATCGATTCCACAACAAAACAATATTTTCCACAATACACGGTGTTTTACAAGCTAAAACCCCTAGAATAATAATACTAAACCCTATACATCATAAATCCTTAACAAGGAACCTTAAATCCTCCCCTAACAACCAAAAATCTCCTAAAATCCAAAAACTCAAACCCAACCCTACACATTCCCAAACTCTACAATACCACAATCAAAACGAAGATAAATGCGAGGGGAAGAAGATTACCAAATTATCTTCGAGAAATCTCGCTCCGAAATCGAGCCTCCATCGATTTTTTGCCCCAAGGGAAAAGGGGAAGGGGAAAGGCGAAGGGGGTCGGGCATGGGAGAGGGGAGAGAGGAGAGTGAGAGAAACCAAGCAATGACTGAACTACGAGTTCACTTGGTATATATAGTACCAAGACTCCAAAATCCCGAGTCTCGCACACTCGCTTCATGACTCATTAAAAAAATCATCTGTGTTCAATAATTATCTCCACTGACTATTTCATTCCCAACCTCAACCCAAAGTCCCCCCAGACTCCAGATCCACCAAAAACACAATTCCAAGGTTTATCACCAAAATGAGAATAAAATCTGTACCATTGGATCCGACAAACCCGATACCGGATTTAAAGTCATCGGGAGTCCCAATACCATAATTATCTCATAACTACCACAATTAAAATTCATTAAGAATCATAATCACTCCGAGATTAACATAATAATTTTTGGTTATCACATTTATCCCCCACTAATAAAATTTCGTTCTAGAAATTTCACACGCGTACTCCACGTACCGTCAATACCTCACAATCCAATTCGGATGTGCAGTGTCAAATCATGAACACATCATGAATACCGCGAGGACACCGACCTCGCACCAAATTCTGGAATGTAGTAAACCTCCAAAACCATCACAATCTTAAAAAGACGTTAACATACCTCGATGTTAACCACCAAAAAGCAGTCAGTCAACCGTAACTGCTAGACACTCGAATCATCCCTGATTCTACCGTAGAGATCACCTCCATGAAATCTCCACCACATTAGTCTACGATGTCAAACACACATCACTACGAAGGAAACCACCAGTATACAACAATATACACATACTAATCTCGGTTTTCGCTCCCTAATCCATCTCCAGCCAAGGAGTAGTTGCATCACTTGCAATTCGGATCAGGCAAACACACAGCCACTGATCCACAAAACATTCACAGATGTCAACATCTGTGTGTTACAAGAAATTACATCTTGGTCCAAACACACAATCGAGACTCCACAAGGTCTGAAGTTTCCATAGAGAACATGCAAGAAAAACAATTGTATTCTCACAACTTGTCGACAACAACACCCAACGAATTCGAATCCTGGTCATCGCTTGTTTACCCTTAGAAACAACTATTCTAACCACAAGAATAACTATCGAGTGAACTACCCACTACTTCCTTAACTCAAAATACGACAGCCTCTTATCAAAAGAGGGTAAACCAAAACCCCAAACTTTATTCCTTAGAATAAATTGTACCACTGAGATCACCAATCTCAGGGTACTACCATCTCTCACCAGAGATTTACCAATCTTACACACCAGTCCGTTGCTCGACAAGCATAACAATGCTGGCATTCGTATATACATACCGGTATATATGCTTGAGTACCAACACCACATGCATACTCAATGCACTCGGCTTGGGTATCTCAATCATACCCACAAGCCCCCAAAGACAACTGTCAATCCTCAGTTATTTTCACCCAGTGGAGAACGATGATTGACGAACCAACGACTAATGGTGTGAACTCAACATCAACACCACTCGTACCGACTCATAGAATGTCTTAAGATTCCCAACAGGTATATCAATACCTCCTCCCTCGCAAGGAAGGTGTCATGTATCCATGACCCTCCAATCTCGAACCACCGTTCGGAAAATCTGGACACATTTATACCGTAATGTATCCCTGAACCAAATACACAACTGGTTCAGGATATCGCATCCTTGCCACTTTCACTGATCATTCTCAAACGGTATACGACGTATACAAATTCCAAAGATGCTCCGTACTAACACCAAACTACTCAACATTCTCGAGCATCTCTCTAGGGACCTCTCATCGTACGTCTCACAATTACCCCAAAGCAATTACTAGGTCCATCACCAATAACGATTACTACGGTTGATTCACAATACCCTCAATCAATACCAACTGTATTCATGACAGTATGCTCCAAAAGTATCCAAGAGATACCACCGATATAGTAGTGTTACCACACTAACTATACCCCACAACTCTGGTGGTGTCTCACAATTGCATTCCTATATGCAAGGATTCTCAATCAGAGCTAACAATGACTTGTTGACACTCACGTTGGTACTTCCAACAAAATTGAGTTGTCTCTGCACAAGTCCCTCAATACAGTAACATAAATACATTCTCTTGGGGTACTCCTTACCTCAACCCAAGGTGTCCTAGTGACTACACTATACGATTCACCACACTAGGTTCCATCAAGCAGTATAATGGCTACATCAAGCTCATTATATTACTGCAACAATAACCATCTTACCTGGCTAGCAAATCGTAGCCTCCTTAGGTTTATAGGAAACCTACCAACGTATCATACGTTCGATCCCGGTATATCATAAAATACCATCAATTAGAGTAGTGGGTCATCACCCAATATTCCTCTAATACTGATACACAACGGACATCCCAGTGTCCTTACTTAACAACAATTCAATCCTAGCCCGTTAGGATTATTTCACACTCTCATGTATAGGTGTTGCCATGTCCACCATACGCCACATCGACATACTATGTAGTTCCCTCTACAACTACATACTCTACAAGCCGCTTGGCCGTAGCCAACTCAACGAGTATACCCAAAGGTACCACTACTCATAACACGTTTACCTCAAATACGTGCTGCAGTACACTTACCTGTACGACACATCTATTTATCCATCGAGCAAACCTGCTCGGTATAGTGGTCTCGTTATCCTGTGACGTACACAGCACCTTGTGTCAACTCGTGGCGCTCTTAATACATACATCCATATATGCATTATTCATCGCAACGGCGGCACTCTCAATCCTCGCCTGCCATATCGTAATTGTCAAATACCTAGTCAACCTGTGTCAGTACGGCTACCTTCTTACGACTTCACTCCAGTCACTAGCCCTGCCTTCGGCATCCCCCTCGACACATGTCAACACAGGACATCCACAATATCATCGTCAACTCGTGATGGTACATGTCAACACAAGACATCCACAATATCATCATCAACTCATGATGGTACATGTCAACATAAGTACATCCACAAAATCACCGTCAACTCGTGACGGTACACGTCAACATATGACGTCCACAATATCATCGTCAACTCATGATGGTACATGTCAACACAGGACATCCACAATATCATCGTCAACTCATGACGGTACACGTCAACACATGACGTCCACAATAATGCTAACACAATAGCAATATACTATAACTCATCGCTAACAAGATAGCGGCATACCTGTATTCATCGCCCAACAGCGGTACACAATCAATACCCATCACCCGAAGGCGGTATGATCCCTTGCTATGCACACTGTGGCATAACTCATCGTTATGTATACAGCGGCATAAACCATCGCTACGCATGCAGCGGCCTACGTATACATCGGCATAATCCATCGCTTCGTATACAACAGCATAATCTATCGCTACGTATACAGCGCCATAATCCATCGCTACATATATAGCTGCATAAACCATCGCTACATATACAGCTGCATAACCCATCGCTACGTATACAATGGCATAAACCATTGCTACGTATACAACGGCATAACTCATCGCTTTGTATACATCGGCATAAACCATCGCTATATATATAGCGGCATAGACCATCGCTGTGTATACAATGGACTCAAGAGGTGACTCAGATGTATGTAGCACTTTGTTCCTTTTGGACTCAATAGGTGACTCACATCACATGTAGCACTTTATTCCCGAACTCATCGCTTCGACGTGACAGTGGTATGTATCATCGCTTCGACACAACAGCGGCATCATCGCTTCGACATGACAGCGGCATCATCGCTTTGACGTGACAATGGAATATATCATCACTTCGACACGACAACGTCATCATCGTTTCGACATGACAGGGACATCATCACTTCAACATGACAGGGGCATGTACCATCGCTTTGACACGACAGCGGCATCATCGCTTCGACATGATAGCGGCTTCATCGCTTTCGACAAGCCAGCGGCATCATCGCTTCGATGTGACAACCGCATGTACCATCTCTTCGACACGACAGCGGCATCATCACTTTGACATGACAACGGTATAATCAGGAATGTATCACTTTGCTCCGCAAGCTCAAGAGTTACTCCATTGTACATGGCGCTTTGTCCCGTAGGCTCAAGAGGTGACCCGGTATGTAATGCCTTGGCGGTGAATCATATATGCTTAATATGATTATTGCGTAATTATGTGATAATTACGACATGATGTGGACTCGAGTTCGGGTTGAACCGAGTGTGATACATAGATATTAAGTATGATAATCATGTTTTAAGTTGAATTGAGAACATATGCTAATGGCATAGCTTGATATGTTGGTGGTGTATATAGATATTGTTGGTGAAGGTACATGGTTAAACATATAATTACATGCAATTGGTGTGTTATAGGATTTGATGAGAGGATGCATTTGAATTTGGTTAGATTTTACATGCATTTGGCTTTCATTTGGAGGTTAGTACATATAATCAAAATAAGACTGTTAAACACATACTTAACCATTTTGCACCTAGTAAATCTCTACACACTCTCCTCACTCTTCTTGCTCCTCTTTTGACTTGTGGTTGAGGGTGAGCTTGGAAATTCATTTCAAAGTTGTTGAGTAACAACATCAAAGTGAATTGGTATGAATTTAATGATTTATGAGCTTGTATACATATATATATATATATATGTAGGATAGGTTGTCAAGTTATTGTGAAGCAAGTTTGAATTACTTTAGAGGGAATTAAAGAGTATGAACTTGTGGTTTTATGAAATAAATGTGCATAGCATGCTTGAGTGTAACTTTGATGCAAGTTTAGAAGTGTGATAAGCATGGAGGTAGAACCATGGGGATAAACTTGAAAATCGCCAGAGTATGGAATTTTTGTTATCGACCGATCGATCGGTAGATGTACCAATCGATCGCTAAAACAGGGGAATGTGTAAGGCGGTTCATGTAGCGATCGATCGCTGAATGCGACCGATCAATCGCTAGAAGCCGTAGCTTTTTCTAAAATTCAGAACCGATCGATCGCTAGCTTTTTATCGATCGATCGCTAGGGTTGTATGATTGGACCGATCGATCGCTAGAGTGACCGGTCGATCGGTAGACTTAAAATGTTGAACAATGTTATGGAATTTGGTAGTGCAACCTCTTTTAACATGATATATTGTTGGTAATGTTGTAGCATCATCACAGGGGACGGGACAATGAGGCGGGTAACAATTGACGCCTGATCTAGATCTTTGTATCGCATGACAGGTACGTGTTGACGTACGAGTATTGATGTTATGTGATGATGATATTGAAAGTGGATATATGATTGATGATATCATATGTATATACATTCATGATGATCTACATGCATGTTGTTGAGAGTGATTCCACGATAGGTATGCTATTGTCGAGCATATGCTTTGGCATGAGAGGTATACTCCGGTTGAGTATATGATTTGGTTGTTATAACGTGTGAGGACGGTTATATGATATGTGCTGCCAATATGGGACGTGAAGGATGAGCCACTGACATATTGAGCTGATAGGCATATCATCGTCCCTTTATAACAGGTTGATAGTTGAGACATGTCATGACATATTTGCATTTGGTAATGCATAAAGAATAATCACTGTTGAACTTTTACGATGATAATTATCGTATTTTGTCTATCTTATTGATATAGAACTGAGATAGTTGATTATCAATACTCATGTTGTGTGATTGTTTATGTAGGGAACTCATTGACGTGGGAAGCCGGAATTGTGAGTGTATTCTGCTGCGAGCTGAACCACTGATTAGGAGTTGAACTTTGTTAGGTTGTGTATATGTAACATCTGATGTCCATGTGTTGTATGTTATGTCAGGGTTATTAGAATGTAGTAACGGTTGTAAGAACTGACATAGTAAAACTCTTAAATATGTGTGTATGATTACTTAACTCCTACTCACATGTGTATACGATTGAATATATAATGGATTAATTAACGAGGACCCCACATTAGTGGTATCAGAGCAGTGGTTCGAGAACTGGGTGAACAAGGGTAGATGAAGTGTATTAGGGAGTTGCCTAATCACTTGAAAGCTTGTTGAGATTTTTGATATGATGTTATATTAACATGCTTTATATCTTTGAATGTTCTTGTTAACCCTTGATGTGCAGTAATGGCAGACAGAGTACCTCATGATGATGTTGGGGATGCCATGAGTGGCAATGCTAGTGTTGGGTTGGTGTCTGTGCCACCACCACCAGTAGGCCAAGGGCCAGTAGAACATGTACTGTTACCTGTGGAGTTGACACTAACCTAGTTTCTGAGTTATCAACCACATCGCTTTGAGGGTACTAAATCAGGGGAACATGCGGAGGAATGGTTAGAACGTGTTGAACAGATCTTTTTGTCAGCACCATGTGCCAAGTCAGCCTGGCTGAGTTTCAATTGGCAAAGAAAGTGATGCTGTGGTGGAAGGCGACACTGATAGAATTGAGAGCTCAAGGACAAGTGCTTGACTTGGATGTGTTTCGACATCGCTTTTTGGAGCATTATTTCTCTGTTGCTGTGAGATAGATGAAAGAAGATGAATTCACTACTCTGAAACAGGGAACCATGACAGTAGCTGATTATGCTTTGCAGTATTCGTCATTGTTAAGATATGTACTGCATATCACTGCAAATATGAAAGCAAAGATCGGACAGTTTGTGAAAGGCTTAAGACCCAAGTTGTTTGATAGGTGATTGATGTGACTAGAAATAGACACATCTATTGCGCTTAATTATCTACGATTTGGTATATTTTGATGGATAAATTGATACATATGCTACCTAATCGTATATTTGTGTAAATGTAGGGAAAGGTGAAGAAATCAAGCTAAAATGATGAAAGAAGCAATAAAGTTGAAGAAAAGAGGAAAAAACCAGAATCCAAGACACATGTTGCTCCTTTCTCCGCAAATTTCTATATGTTCAAGCCATGTTTTAGAAATGTGGTCCATATAAAAGTTGTAGAACTTTGAGTTATCTTCGTGTGGACAGCTGACTCGTCGAATTCGGAGTTTACATGTGACAGTTATGGCCAAAATACGATACTCGCCAGAACATTGATGACAGGCGTAATTACGCCATTCTTAGGCGTAATTACGCCAATGCTATGGCATGGACAGGCGTAATTACGCCATTCGGAGGCGTAAAAACGCCAGAAACGTGGGAAGCCATATTTTTGACATGTCATCAGGCGTCTTTACGCCATTTTCTGGCGTAGCTACGCCTGCAGAGTTTTGGAAATTGTAAAGACTTGATTTCTTTCCTTCCCACATGGATTCTAACCTACTCCATCAGCCTCCCTATACATATAGGGACGAAAATCAGACTAAGGATCATCTAGACAGTTAGGGTAGAGTAGTTTAGGATAGTTTTATATATTTTTCTCTCAATTTTGTTGAAGAACGCTACAAAGATCGAAGCGAAGGCGGGATTGACACCTCGACGAGCGGAGATCGGATTAGTTTCTTTTCCTTGCTTTTATTTATTGTGTTTTCTTAGATTATGTCTAGCTAGTTTTTAATTCTTGGTTGAGGAAGACAAATCCTTGGATTTTATTTATCTTGGGGAGATTCTTACGCTTTAATTATCAATTTTATTGAGTATCAAGAGTTTTTCTGATTTTATTGATATGATTGTTGTGTTTGTTTAATGGATTGACAACCTAATAACTTGCATGAAATCTAACACTAAATTAGATAGCAAATACGGAATCGTTTGATCCTTCTAATTTACGAAGCAACTAAGATTGATGAATTTCCGCTTGTGAGTTTGTTAAATTCTTAGGAAGAACACTTGACTAGATTAAACATAGACGCTTGGATTATGTTGTTTAGCTTCATCGATCTCACTAGTTCATATGCTATCATCAATTTAAATCTTAATCGCTTGTATTTTGATTGATTGTTTGATAATGGTTAAACTAGAACGCTTGGGCTACTTAACTACGCGTAAGGTGAGATAGAACTTTGATTATTGGATTAAACGTCCAACGATGAATATTCATATGAAAAATTGAGTCTTTTGTGAATCGATGAAATAGATGATAATTCCAAGGAAGAGTCGGCCGATACCAAGAATCATTTTCATTAGTTTAATCTTAGTTTAATTTAATTAGTATAATTCATTCACAACCCCATTTTTTATTCTTTTGATTTTGATTTTCATTAACACAAAGATTCACACCTCCTCGTGGGATCGATCCCTACTCACACTACTACATTATTGTTATCAATCTTGAGGATTGAGTGGGGTTAATTTGGGCGTACACGATAAGCGCACACCAAATTTTGGCGCCGTTGCCGGGGAGGCGTGTTATATTTTTGTGTTAATATTTTATGTTTTAATCTCTCTCTTTCGTTTTATTTCTTTCTTTCCCCCACACCGCTACTCTTGTTTGTTCGTGCTTACAGGTTGATTTCTTAAAAATCGGATCTTATCATGGAGGACTATAGGCGACTAGACGAATTGGAGTATCTTGTGCAACAACTTGGCGTAGGGAGTGGACAAAGTGCATACAACTCAAGTTCGAGTGATCATCCCAATCTCAACTATGCAAATCAATGGATGAGCCCACCTTCACTCTATATGAAGTCCACCCTACCGCCATACATACCGCAATACCCGCCTTGGCCACAACAACCTCAATACCATACCCCTGGTGAGTCTTTAGAGGATCTTGTTTCAACACTTAATGATAGTACTTTGCAATTTCAACAGGAATTCAGGGCTAGCACTCAGAATTTGGGTAACCAAATGGAGCAACTAATAAGATCGGCCGATCGGATAGCAGCACAAAAGGAGACCATGATTGCATTCGAATCATGGAGTGATGAAGAAGAGGAGACTATGGAGAAGGTGGTACTGATGCCACCCGAGCTAGAAGAGGAGACACATGTGCCAATAGAAGAAAAGGAGCTTGTACATCCTACAACTCCGAATGGTATGTTTCCAACTAAGAACTATGTTGATTACTTAGATGAATCATGTGATGTGGAAGAGGAGTCGGTGAAAGAATATTGTGATGAAATGGATCATTGGGACTATTTTTTCGAAGACAACATCACCTTGGACAGTGGCAAAGAGGTAGAAACTCCAGCAACGATGGTACTGAGGCCATCAATACTTGAACAACAAACAGAGATCGAGGTGGATAACAAGGAATCTCACCAGAATGAGAGTCCCAAAGGCGAGCATAGGGGACAACAAGTTAAAGGATGCCATGAGGTAGATCTTGATCGACCTCAACTGACTTATTTGGAGGAAGGCGACATAGTGAAAAGACAAAAACCCTCCAAGAGGTGCAAGGCAATAGGCATCGCCTTAAGCGAGAGAACTAGCGTCGGGCCACCGACGTTAAACAGAGGCGCTGTTTGGGAGGCAACCCAAGGGGAGTTAGTTTCCTTTCTCCCTTTTATTTATTTTTTTGCTTTAGTAGTTAGATTCTCTTTTCTTGTATTTTTGCCTGACATTGGGGACAATGTAAGATTTAAGTATGAGGGAGGGATCTTATTTTATAAAATACAAAAAAATCAAAATTTTTGAAAATTTTGAGCTCATAGTTAGTAATGAACACATGCTCAGAATCACTAGCCCATGATGAAACCTATTGATATCATGCATGTTTTGGAACATAGGTGAATTGTTAACCTTGGAACACTTTGAACTCTAATGAAAATTTTACTTTAACTTAGTAGTTGAATATTTTGAGCACGATATTGTCATGACTTGTGAAGTGTGCATAGCTTAGTGAAGATTGTGTGAACTTTGTGATAGTCTTAAGAAGTCTCTAATACATGCTAGAACTTAACTACATGCTCTTTGAGGCGTATGTCTAGACTGCTTGCAAACATGAAAGTGATATAGGCCATCTTTGATGCGTTTGAGCCTTTCAAGCCTACCATGTAAAGAAAATCAATCACTAGTACCCTGTTTGAACTTTAATGCAAAAGAATGGTTGTATGCTAAGCATACAAACAACCACCATTCGACATTCTTTGACTAGCTTATCATCCTTCCCTAATGAGCCTAAATATGAGTTCTATCCATACCTTTGAAGGGAGTATGATGTGTTTCATTCACATGCACTTAAGTATTCAATGATTAAAATGTTTGTGAGCTTCATAAGGAAAAGAATGAAATGCATGAAATAAAAGGGATGCCTTGAGAAAATAGATAAAAATATGACTCCAATGGGAGCCAAGGCACAAAAGAAGAAAAATGTTGAAACAAAAGTTGAAAAATTCAAGCAAGAAGAGAAGCTTTTAGTGTGCATATCATCATACTCTCTTATTTGATATATCTTGTAAGGACCCCGATACCCTTAACCCGTTATTAGTGTATTAAGCCATACCATTAGTGCATATAATCATACTATCAGGGGGGACACCATATGCAAGTGCAACACCATATGCTATCCAGAAAATTTCTTGCATTTAATCCACATAATATTCGATTTCCCCAACCAAGATTATTCATATAACATGCACCCTCATAATACACTAGCATACTCTTAGTTCATTTAGCAATTCCATAACTAATTGCGTGCAAACCATGAATGAACAGAGAAGAGCCGTAGCCCATTTATACATCCCATATACACGTAAAATGTACTCACATGAGAGCACCCAATGAATGAGCGTGTATCTAATGTATAAGGATAGTCTACCAGATACCATGATTGATACTTCATTCCTTGAAGCACCTCCCAAGCACAGTTCGATCTCAACACTGGATCTGTGTACTTATTCAATCAGCTCTGGTACCTCAATCCTGGAAGTACTTCAAATCAACAGCCCGAGCTCAACTCCAAAGCTGCTGCTACACCTGTACTACCTGCCCCAACAGAGACAGCCCCCACACGGGGTGAGCATACCAATATCCCAAATCCCATAATCACAATAATGCAATTCATAATTTACAATATGTAAATGCTATGAAATATAAGAGATACTCCCTGGATGGCATCATCCTCATCCGGGATCCCCTGTACTGTCCATGTTCTCAAAATAACTGAAACCATCAAATTCTCAAATGCCAGTTAATCATTACATTGATTAACGAATTCACTTGCCACACACCGACATTATAACAATAACATCAAATCATTCAACAATGATCACAAATATCCCATATATCTCTTTTATGGTTCCATAGTTCTATTTAATTGCTCGCTCTACAATAGCGGCATTTCAGTCTCACGCATGCTCAACAGTAGTGGCGTCATAACGATGTTCGCTCAAAGACGACTACCTCCAATCATTGCTCGCTCAAAAGCGGTACCATGCAATTCCCAATGTATATACATCCATTTGTAGCAATCACCATTAAAATATGTATTTCAACATCCGTTAATACCCGTTTATTGCTAAAACCATATATCAGGCACTTCCATACATATTTATTGCAATACAGTGTGTCATGCACTCAACAATTGCATTTAAAATAAGGGGCTATGCTCGTACGTTATAACCTCGAGAAATATGTGCTAAAACACATAAACAACTCACAATCAAGTATAAGCATGCAACCACGTGTCCAAGCACGTTCAAGACTCCCAATCATATCGTCAATCCATGACGATTACCAAAATAAAAGCCCCCCCCCCCCCCCCCCGGCTAAGTATGCATAATACCCAAAATATCTCATTTTATATATTTAAAAGATAGCCAAGAATTCATCCGAGAATTCCATTTAATTTACTTGGCTCCAACCAAACCATTTAAAAAGTCTAGCATTCCCATTGGAATGAGAACATTGCCCCGGAAGCCGACCATTTAAGTCGCAAATCCAAAATCCCACGAAAAAGCCAAGAATTCCAAAAATTACCTGCTGGCGATCGATCGCTATACCGGGCGATCGATCGCTAGCCCCTTGGCGATCGATCGCTCGATATGGCGATCGATCGCCAGACCACTCTGGCGCGAGGCGATCGATCGCTCCAAAAGTGGCGATCGATCGCCACAATGCTGAAAAGCCCACTGCCTGCATGCGATCGGTCGCCTGCTACGGGCGATCGATCGCCATGCCCTGCAACTCGAAAACCACCATTTTTAAAAGCTTGAAACCTCCACAAATCATACCCCAACTCCTCCCAACTCAAAACCACAACAAAACAACACACAAGAACCTCCAACAAGGGTGTTAGACTTGGATTAAAACAAACCCAAAAGTTTTCAAGATTTTCATCAAAATCACCCAACCCTAACCAACCTCAAAACTCAACCAAAATCAACAAAACTACTATCAAATCAAAGCTACAAGAGAGGAGGAAGAGATTACCAGCTTTTCTTCAAGAGATCCGGCCCCTAAATCGAGCCTCCATCGATTTTTCTCCAAAGAGAAAGGGTGAGGGTTAGGGGAGAGGGGTTGGCGTGCAAGGAGGGGGAGAACGAGAGAAATGGATTCCGAATGACGGAATCCCGAGTCCAACTGGTATATATAGCAAAAATGCCCCAAAATACCAATACTCCCACAAATACATCATGATTCATTAAAAATCATCTGTTTTCAAAAACTCTCTCTCCAACATCAAATCCCCAAACTTGCCCCAACATAAGGTACCCCGGACTCTAAGTCCCACTAAAAACCCAACTCATAGGTGTTCACCAAAATGAGAATACAATCTCAATCTTTGGATCCAACGATCCCAAATGCCCGATTTAACAACCTCGGGAGACGCAAAACCGCAATTAATTCCTAATTGTCACAATAAAAATCCATCAAGGATTAATACCACACCGGGATTAACACCATAAATCCCCGGACATCACAATTATCCCCCACTAATAAAATTTCGTCTTCGAAATTTGCACCGGCATACTCTACGTAACACCAGGACTACACAAACAAAGTAAAGCCACAACCCCGATTCTGGACCACATTAGAATCGAATCATCAACTGCGAGAACACCAATCTCGCACCAAGCTCTACAATAGAGCAAACGCCAAAACCAATATAAACTCGAAAGATAACAACATACCTCGATGTGAATCGTCCCGGAATTCAGTCCACCATGACTGCAAATTAATCAAAACCCCATTGGTTCTAACATAGATATCTCTCCATGATATCCACCACTCGCCCACGATGCTTAACACACATCGTTATGATGGGAACCACTAGTATACAATCAGTATACTCCCAAAAAATCCGGTTTCGCTTTCCCGTTCATCTCCTCCAAAGGAGTAGTGTACCCCTTACAACCCGGGTCGGGTAAACCACGGTCACTAAACCACACAAAACACATCACTACCGATGACTACAACCATGTGTTCCAAGAAGTCCCATCTTGGTCCAAAACACACTATCGAGACTCTACAAGGTCTCAAGTTCCACAGGGGACATGCAAGACAATCAATTGCATTCCCAAACACGTGTCAACCGTGACACTAAACAAATCCGAATCCTGGCCATCCCTCATTTATCCTGGGATTCAACAATCCTAAAACAGGAAGGCTATCGAATTATCCAACAAGAACTACCATGGTTCCAAAACACGACAATCCCTCCTCAGGGGAAGTCAAACAACCCTCACCATCATTCATCAGAATGTATCGTGTCATCGAGATTACCGATCTCGAATTGCCACAATCTCCCACCGGAGATTCATCAAACCAAGCACAATAACCCGACGTTCAACAAGGAACGAAATAGAGTTGGCATTAGTATACACACACGGGTATACATGTCTAAGCACCAACACAACAGGCACACTCAAGCAATAGACTCGGGTATCTCCAAACATACCCAAAGTCCCAAAACCTAAGGCCAAACCTCGATTATTCTCACTCCACGGAGAATAGTGGTCGACAGACCAAAGCCAAAGGGTGTGATTTCAACATCAACACCACACAACCAACGCAACGAATCTCTCAAAAGCTTCAACCGGCAGGTGTATCAATACCGCCTTTCCTACAAGGATAGTGTCATGTATCCATGACCCTCCAACCTCGAACCACCGTCCGGAAAACTGGGTATATACATACCAACATATATCTTGGAACCAAAATATGCAACTGGTTCAGAATAGTGCATCGAAGCCACTATCATCAAATCGAAACTCGTATACGCCATGTATACTCAACCAACGATGCTCTGTACTATTGCCATAGTACCACACAACTCGAGCATCACCCCGGAGCGTCTCCTCAAGCGTCTCACTGGAAGTACGAAGCCATCACCTAGTCCAACACTAGTAGGGCTTACCCCGGTTGATTCACGATCAACCCTCAACCAATACTAGCTGTCTCCATGACAGTACAATCCAAATCTCTCCAAGATATAAAGTCAATATAGTAGTGTCACCCCACTAACTATACCACACAATTCCAATTGTGACTTCCATCGCATACCATATGCAAAGATGCTCAACCAGAGCTAACAACGACTTGTCGACGCTCACGTTGGTATTTCCAACAAAATTGAGTTGTCCCAAAACAAGACTCTTAAAACATTTGACGTATAAACGTCTCCGTGAGGTATTCCCTGCCTCAATTATCATGTCACAAAGAGACTACAAGAGTCTACTAAAAGTCCTCATCGTATCATCATACGATTCACTGAACTCGAATCACACGAGCAGTATAATGGCTAACACAAGCACACCAAAGGACTGAAACAATACCTGGCTAACGGTTCGTTGGCCCCATAGGCTCATACCAACTTATCAACGTGACACACGTCCCATTCCGGTATACCATACCGTACAAACCATTGGAGTTGTGGGTCATCACCCACATATCTCTTAACACACCAAAGCATAATGGACATCCCGGTGTCCTTGCTCAACCACAAAGCAATCCTAATCCATTAGGACTTATCCCACACCCTCAGGGCGGGTGTAACCATGACTACCACACATCACAATGACAAGCGAGTAGTTTCCTCAATGACTACTCTTACCACCAATCACTTGGCATCAGTCATCCCAACGAGTATACCCAAAGGTATCACTACTCGAAAATATCTACTTCTATTACATGATGCGGTACTCTCACCGGTACAATGCATCCAATAATCCATCGAGCAACTTGCTCGGCGAAAAGGTCTCGTCAACTAGTGACCCAGACTCTACCATGTGCTCACCATTGGCACCCAAACCACACAACCAAATACATAAACATGAATGTATTAATCATCAAAACGACGCTACACGTCTACATAGAACATCCACTATGTCATCGTCATCCCGTGACGGTACCTGTCAACATATGACTTTGAAATAACATCGTCGACTCGTGATGGTATATGTCGATACACGATGTCCATAGCCTCATCGTCAAACACATGACGGTATAAGTATATCAATGCATATCATCCACAATAATGCTAATAAAACAGCAATAAACCATACCTCATCGCTAATGAGATAGCGGCATACCTGTCTCCGTCATCCAACAGTGGTACGCAATCAGCACCCATCGCTCACAGGCGGCATAATCCAGTGCTACGTACATAGCGGTATAACCCCATCGCTATAGAATCAGCGGAATAATCCCTCGTCGTAGAGTCAGCGGCATGAAACATCGCGATAGAGATCCGGCGGCATGAACCATCGCCAATAGAATAGCGGAATGAACCATCGCTATGAATACCCGGCGGCATAAACCATCGCCAATAGAATAGCGGAATGAACCATCGCTGTAATGCCTCGATTTGTTTTATACACGTGTGATATGATTATGGTTTAATTATATCCATTGGCGGTATAATAATGGGGGTTTGGGTGGAACCAAGAATGAATGAATACATGTATGGAATGATATATGGTAAAGAATGAAACATGGTGGTGTATAATAATTTGAATAGGAACATATCAAGCAACATGAACTAGTAGGCCTTTGATTAAGCATGTGAATTTCATTGAAATTGGAGTTGCATTTGAATTTGGATTTCATTGTCATGTACATGTTCCTTAACATGTCATTACCTCCAAATGACATGATAGCAAGTGATTTAGGGAACTAATGATCTATATCAAGTGACTTAAGGATGAACTCACATACTACACCACTTTTCACCTAAAATTCTCTACAAAGCTCCTCTCCAACCCTTGAAGAATTTCTTAGTTGAAGCTTGTTTTTCACTTGTGACTTGAGCTAGGAAGTTGTATGAAGTGAAATTGTACAATCTTGGTAAGGAATTTATGCTTTTAGATTGCTTTGTGTAGTGGTGTATGAAGTATGTGAAATCAAATCCAAACTATGCAAGCTTAGGATCATAACATGTTTATATGCCAAGAATTGGATTCTAAGATGGTGGAAACACGTTGTTATGGTATTAGAGAATGCATGAAACTTGTTTACATGTTGAATTTCGAGTTGTAGGAGAAGAGCTAGGAAGATAAGCTCAAAATCGCCATGTTCTGAACTTTCTGGACATCGGCGATCGATCGCGAGCTTTGTGGCGATCGATCGCCGCGACCAGAGTAAAAATAAGGCGGTTCAATCATGTGGCGATCGATCAGTGAAAATGTGGCGATCGATCGCGAGCAACAGAACATTTTGGCGACGATCGCGAGGGAGTGGCGATCGATCGCGAGGGGGCAGAACATTATGGCGATCGATCGGTGAAAATAGCGATCGATCGCCAGTGCCAGAATGTTGAAAAATGTTATATTTGTGTAGAATTTGATTTTAATGCCTATGATAACATGATATATTGTTGGCATTGTTGTAGCATCATCTCAGGGGACGGGACAACGAGGCGCTTAGCCAGTGACGCCTAATTTAAGTGTCGCAGTACATGTACGTGTTGACGTACGGAGTATAGATAGTATGTGATGATGATGTTATGGTTTTGATATCATATGAATTATGTTAGCTTGTGTCATATGATTGGTAGTATCATATGCATGTACATACATGGATTTCATATGATTGGGATGGATGCCTTGATAGATATGTGTATATGCTTTGGTGAGATCATTGCCTTGATAGATATGCCCGGTTTGGTATATGCTTTGGCTGGGATCATTGCCTTGATAGATATACTACATATGCTTTGGCTTGAGAGATATACTCCTGGTTTTGGTATATGCTCTGACTATTATCACATATGGGTACGGTACTATGATATGTGCTGCTAATATGAAGATGTGATGTGGTTCCACTGACATATTGAGCTTAATAGGCATATCATATGGGGCTCGTGATAATAGGGTGATTGTTGAGACATGTCATGACATAGTGCATTTGTTGATGCATGATACAGAACATTCACTATTGATGATTTTATTGTGCTTTATCATTAATGTTATTATTTTGATATTGCACTGAGATAGTTGTTATCTATACTCACGTTGTGTGAATGTTTCTGTAGGGACTCATAGACGTGGGGAGACGGGATGTGAGTCATTTTCCGCTGCGAGCTGAACCACTGCCTAGGAGTTATCTTGTAATAGGTTGTTGTTTGTACATATGATGTGTAGTTGGTAGGTTTTTAGAAACCCTGTAACATCTTAACTAGTAAGGTACTCTTAATCAGTGTATGTTATTACTTAATTCAGACTCACAGATGTATGTTAATCGAATACATAATGGATTAAGTAACGAGGACCCCACATTAGTGGTATCAGAGCAGTGGTTCGAGAACGGGATGAACATGGGTAGAGGAAGTGTCTTAGGGAGTTACCTAAACACTTGAAAACATGTTGAGAATGGTAATATCATGTTAGGATTTGGAATATGATGTTATTCTAACATGTTATATAATTGTGAATATTATTGTTAACCTTGGATATACAGTTATGACAGACAGAGGGTATCATGAGGATGTTGGGGATGCCATGAGTGGCAATGCTAGTGTAAGAATGGCGCCTGTGCCACCACCACCGATTGAGCAAGGGCCAGTGGAATAGGTACTATTACCTGGAGAATTGACTTTGACGCAATTTCTGAGTTATCAACCACCCAGGTTTGAGGGTACTGAATCAGGGGAACTGGCAGAGGAGTGGCTAGAACGTGTGGAACATATATTTGTATCAGCACCGTGTGCCAAGACTGCTTGGTTACGCTTAGCTGAATTCCAGTTAGCTAAGAAAGCTATGATGTGGTGGAAATCCACAGTGCTTGAGCTGAGAGCTCAAGGACAGACAGTTAACTGGGATGTGTCTAGAACGAAGTTTCTTGAGCATTATTTCTCTGTTGCTGCAAGACAGAGGAAAGAGGATGAATTTACAAACTTGAGACAGGGAGCAATGACAGTATCGGACTATGCGGTACACTATTCTTCTTTGCTCCGGTATGTGCCACATATTGCTGTTAACACAAAGGCAAAGATCAGACAATTTGTGAAAGGTTTGAGGCCTGAATTGTTTGATAGGGTCATGTCCAATAACCCTACATCATATGAAGAAGCATTGACTAGAGCCGAGATGGCTGAGATTGTTGTAGGAGTATACAAAGATGTTGGACAAGCCCAACCACCTACATCTGACAGTATGAGACCTAGAGGAGAACCATTTAAATCACCACGAGGTGGTGCATCTTCATCTAGGTTTAGTGGGAAACGTTTTGGACCACGGAAAGGGGATGACCGAAAAGCTAAGGGACAGTCTCAAGGGAGTAGTAGTAGTAGTAGTGGACGAGGACTACAATGTTTTAAATGTGGAGGGCCACATTTTCAAAGAAATTGTCCACAGTTTGATACAGTGGTTTGTTTCCGTTTTGGGAAGCCATGACATGTGATCCGTGATTATCCTCAAGTGGGTGGACAACAGAGAAGAGGACCCATGTCAGAGAATACAGTGCAGCAGAGACCACAGGGTGTACCACAGTCTGGTGGAGGACAGAGGGCAGGACCACCTCAGGCTCAGGTGTATGCACTGAACAGGGAGGAAGCAGAGGCAGCTCCTGATGCTGTGATAGCGGGTAAGTGTACTTTATTAACTTATCCAGCTTTACTTTTGATTGATACTGGTGCATCACATTCTTTTATTGCACAAGCTTTTATTGATCAGTATCATATATGCTCGTCTCCACTGTTGATGCCTCTTTATGTTTCGACACCCATGGGAACTACTGTGATGACTTGTCAGAGTGTGTCTGATTGTGAGATTCAGTTTGAGACCGAGTATGGACTTCAAGCTGATTTGATTGTGTTAGATATGACAGATTTTGATTGCATCATTGGAATCGATGTGTTAAGTAAATATCAATCTGTTGTGGATTGTTGTCAGAAGATTGTGAGATTTCAGTCTGATACTGGAAATCAATGGTATTTCTATGGCCAGGGATCGAGGGCAAAGATTCCTTTGATATCAGCAATCCGAATGTCACGTTTGTTAGAACGTGGACATGCGGGTTATTTGATTTATGCCCTTGATGTAACTAAACAGAAAAGAGAAAGGAAAGTGGAGGAAATACCAGTGGTTGCAGAATATGCGGATGTGTTTCCAGATGAGATACCTGGATTCCCACCGAGTCGAGAAGTGGAATTTGGTATTGATTTGATACCTGGTACTTCTGCAATTTCACGAGCTCCTTATCGGATGGCACCAACTGAATTGAAAGAATTGAAAACGCAATTGCAAGACTTATTGGACAAAGGATACATATGTCCTAGTGTATCTCCTTGGGGTGCTCCGGTCTTATTTGTTAAGAAGAAAGATGGGACAATGCGATTATGTATTGACTATCGACAATTGAACAAGGTAACAATAAAGAATAAATATCCTCTTCCTCGTATTGATGATTTGTTTGATCAGTTGCAGGGATCAAGGATTTATTCTAAGATTGATTTGAGGTCAGGATATCATCAAATACGTGTGAGAGAAGGAGATATACAGAAGACAACATTCAGAACTCGTTATGGATATTATGAGTTTCTAGTGATGCCATTTGGAGTGACAAATGCTCCAGCTGTCTTTATGAGTTTAATGAATCGGGTTTTCCAGGAATACCTTGATCGATTTGTCATTGTCTTTATCGATGATATACTGATCTATTCGCAGAGTGATGCAGAACATGTCCAACATTTGCATATGGTATTGCAATTGTTGAGGACACATCAGTTATATGCCAAACTCAGTAAGTGTGAGTTTTGGTTGACTAGTGTCGGCTTTTTGGGACATGTAATTTCAGAAGAAGGTATATCAGTTGATCCGAAGAAAATAGAAGCAGTGTTGAATTGGTCAGCACCTACTTCTGTGCCAGAGATTCGTAGTTTCTTAGGTTTGGCTGAATATTATAGACGGTTTGTTGAAGGATTTTCAGCGATCGCCAAACCATTGACACATTTGACACAGAAGGGAGTATCATTTCAATGGTCAGAGGCTTGTGAGCGTAATTTTCAGGAATTAAAACATCGATTGACTACAGCTCCAGTCTTGATCATTCTATCGGAACATGACAGGTTTGCATTATATACGGATGCATCATTACTTGGATTGGGTTGTGTATTGATGCAGGACAAACATGTAGTGGTTTATGCATCACGACAGTTGAAGCCACATGAAATGAGATATCCAGTGCATGATCTGGAATTAGCTGCCATTGTCTTTGCATTGAAGATATGGCGACATTATTTATATGGTACGTCGTTTACCATATACACAGAGTTTAAAGTTTTTATTCACTCAAGCAGATTTGAATATGAGACAAAGAAGATGGATGGATCTGTTGAAAGATTATGATTGTGAGATTGAATATCATTCAGGAAAAGCTAATCTTACAGCAGATGCCTTGAGTCGGAAAGTACATCATACGGCTGATGAGATGATTCATTTATCAGCGTTGATGACTTCTTGTTGTACTTTGGGTTATGATTTTGATGTGGAAACAGTACCAGTACAGGTATCAACATTATTGGTTGAACCTGATATTTTTGACAAAATCAGAAAGGCACAAATGACTGATGATGAAGTACAACGTTGGACAGAAATGATAAGTCAAGGACAAACATCACAGTTGTACTTGCAAATGATGGAATTTTGAAATACAGGACTTGTTGGGTAGTACCTGCTGCGTTGGGACTACGCCAAGAACTACTACAACGTGCTCATTGTAGTAGATACAGTATACATCCTGGAGGAAAGAAAATGTATCATGATTTACGTACCCAATTTTGGTGGAAACGTATGAAACAGGATGTGTTGAGCTTTGTGAAACGATGTTTGATCTGTCAACAAGTGAAAGCGGAAAGACAGAAACCAGGAGGTGAATTACATAGTTTGGAAATTCCTCAGTGGAAATGGGAACATATCACGATGGATTTTGTGACTCATTTGCCACGGACGTCTTCTGGTTGCGATGCTATTTGGGTGATCGTTGACCGACTCACCAAAGTATCTCATTTCGTGCCATATTGTATGACATTTACATATCTGAGAATGGCACAGTTATACATTCAACATGTAGTGAGACTACATGGTATACCAGTTTCCATTGTATCGGATAGGGATCCGAGATTTACTTTTCATTTTTGGGAAGGGTTACAGACAGCGTTGGGAACTGAAGTGCGGTTGAGTACAGCATATCATCCTCAGACGGATGGACAAACAGAGCGTACGATACAGACACTTGAGGATATGTTGCGTGCCTGTGTATTAGAGTTTGATATCTCTTGGCAAGAGTCATTGCCATTAGTGGAATTTTCATATAACAACAGTTATCAGTCTAGTATACAGATGGCACCATTTGAGGCTTTGTACGGGCGACGATGTAGATCGCCATTATATTGGGATGATGTGGATCAGTCTTCCTTACATGGACCGGATATGATTCATGTCATGGAAGAGAAAGTAAAGTTAATTCGATTGAAACTTAAAGCTGCTCAGGACAGACAGGCTGCTTATGCCAATAAGCGACGTAGACCACTTGAGTTTCAAGTTGGTGACCGTGTGTTCTTGAAAATCTCACCGTTTAAAGGTGTAGTACGATTTGGTAAGCGTGGAAAATTGTCTCCACGGTATGTTGGTCCGTATGAGGTGTTGTAACGTATTGGTACGTTGGCATATCGATTGGCCCTACCACCGGCCTTGAGTAGTATTCATGATGTCTTTCATGTTTCACTGTTGAGGAAGTATGAACCAGATCGAGTCATGTATTACAGTTACCTGATGTACAGTTGGATACAGATGCGTATGAGGAACGACCGGTTATGATCTTGGATCGAGCTGAACGCAGGTTGCGTAATAAAGTGATTCATATGGTTAAGGTACAGTGGGACAGACGGGGTGTCGAAGAGGCAACGTGGGAGATGGAGCAGCATATGATGCAACGATATCCGGATTTGTTTTCTGGTATGTTGATATGTTATTTATACATGTTTCTTATGTTACATATATCATATATGTTCTTATGTGAAGCATGTATTATGATATTGGTATATGCAATTTCGAGGATGAAATTCAATAAGTGGGGGAGAATTGTAATGCCTCGATTTGTTTTATACACGTGTGATATGATTATGGTTTAATTATATCCATTGGCGGTATAATAACGGGGGTTCGGGTGGAACCAAGAATGAATGAATACATGTATGGAATGATATATGGTAAAGAATGAAACATGGTGGTGTATAATAATTTGAATAGGAACATATCAAGCAACATGAACTAGTAGGCCTTTGATTAAGCATGTGAATTTCATTGAAATTGGAGTTGCATTTGAATTTGGATTTCATTGTCATGTACATGTTCCTTAACATGTCATTACCTCCAAATGACATGATAGCAAGTGATTTAGGGAACTAATGATCTATATCAAGTGACTTAAGGGTGAACTCACATACTACACCACTTTTCACCGTAAAAATCTCTACAAAGCTCCTCTCCAACCCTTGAAGAATTTCTTAGTTGAAGCTTGGTTTTTCACTTGTGACTTGAGCTAGGAAGTTGTATGAAGTGAAATTGTACAATCTTGGTAAGGAATTTATGCTTTTAGATTGCTTTGTGTAGTGGTGTATGAAGTATGTGAAATCAAATCCAAACTATGCAAGCTTAGGATCATAACATGTTTATATGCCAAGAATTGGATTCTAAGATGGTGGAAACATGTTGTTATGGTATTAGAGAATGCATGAAACTTGTTTACATGTTGAATTTCGAGTTGTAGGAGAAGAGCTAGGAAGATAAGCTCAAAATCGCCATGTTCTGAACTTTCTGGACATCGGTGATCGATCGCGAGCTTTGTGGCGATCGATCGCCGCGACCAGAGTAAAAATAAGGCGGTTCAATCATGTGGCGATCAATTGGTGAAAATGTGGCGATCGATCGCGAGCAACAGAACATTTTGGCGATCGATCGCGAGGGAGTGGCGATCGATCGCGAGGGGGCAGAACAGTATGGCGATCGATCGGTGAAAATAGCGATCGATCGCCAGTGCCAGAATGTTGAAAAATGTTATATTTGTGTAGAATTTGATTTTAATGCCTATGATAACATGATATATTGTTGGCATTGTTGTAGCATCATCTCAGGGGACGGGACAACGAGGCGCTTAGCCAGTGACGCCTAATTTAACTCGTTTGTGTCGCAGTACAGGTACGTGTTGACGTACGGAGTATAGATAGTATGTGATGATGATGTTATGGTTTTGATATCATATGAATTATGTTAGCTTGTGTCATATGATTGGTAGTATCATATGCATGTACATACATGGATTTCATATGATTGGGATGGATGCCTTGATAGATATGTGTATATGCTTTGGTGAGATCATTGCCTTGATAGATATGCCCGGTTTGGTATATGCTTTGGCTGGGATCATTGCCTTGATAGATATACTACATATGCTTTGGCTTGAGAGATATACTCCTGGTTTTGGTATATGCTCTGACTATTATCACATATGGGTACGGTACTATGATATGTGCTGCTAATATGAAGATGTGATGTGGTACCACTGACATATTGAGCTTAATAGGCATATCATATGGGGCTCGTGATAATAGGGTGATTGTTGAGACATGTCATGACATAGTGCATTTGTTGATGCATGATACAGAACATTCACTATTGATGATTTTATTGTGCTTTATCATTAATGTTATTGTTTTGATATTGCACTGAGATAGTTGTTATCTATACTCACGTTGTGTGAATGTTTCTGTAGGGACTCATAGACGTGGGGAGACGGGATGTGAGTCATTTTCCGCTGCGAGCTGAACCACTGCCTAGGAGTTATCTTGTAATAGGTTGTTGTTTGTACATATGATGTGTAGTGGTAGGTTTTTAGAAACCCTGTAACGTCTTAACTAGTAAGATACTCTTAATCAGTGTATGTTATTACTTAATTCAGACTCACAGATGTATGTTAATCGAATACATAATGGATTAAGTAACGAGGACCCCACAATCGCTATGAACACCTGGCTGCATAAACCATCGCCAATAGAATAACGGAATGAACCATCGCTATGAATACCTGGCGGCATAAACCATCGCCAATAGAATAGCGGAATGAACCATCGCTATGAATACCTGGCGGCATAAACCATCGCCAATAGAATAGCGGAATGAACCATCGCTATGAACACCTGGCGGCATAAACCATCGCGGAATGAACCATCGCTATGAATACCTGGCGGCATAAACCATCGCCAATAGAATAGCGGAATGAACCATCGCTATGAACACCTGGCGGCATAAACCATCGCCAATAGAATAGCGGAATGAACCATCGCTATGAACACCTGGCGGCATAAACCATCGCCAATAGAATAGTCGGCTCCTAGTCATTGTTACGGTAGTGTATTTTAATGCCCCTCGCTTAAATAAAACATGCGGTACTCCCACCCCTCGCTTCACATATAGGCGGCATAGAATAACCTCGCTTAAATGGACATGCGGCGCTCCCACCCCTCGGTTCACGTTTTAGCGGCAAATATTCTTTCCTCGCCTCATATGATAACCACGCTTCAATGTGACATGCATCGCTCCCACCCCTCGCTTCACATTTTAGCGGCACAAAACAATAAATAGCGGCAAGCATTTAAAATCATCACTCATCCATAACAATGACTCATGGGATATTCACCAAGTATCCCGTCCATACCTGCAACACAAAGCATATTCCATATTCCAACATACATCATCATGAGTGTATTTTAATGCACCTCGCTCAAATGCGACATGCGGCACTCCCACCCCTCGCTTCAACATTTGGCAGCAGAGCATTAAAAGCATCACTCCATTGTACACATGCAACCACAATGCATAATTCCATGATGTATATAAAAAGTAGGTTACCGTTTTGTGTCTTTCAGCCCTGGCCTTAACCTTTCGCGTCATAGTGTCCCTACAGGAACAATCCCAAATCATGAGCATACCATAATCCATATTCCCCACAATATGATTACAATGAGTAAATGCATAAACTATGAGTACAAAGTACTTCTTGTATCCCAATGCATTTCAAAATGCTCCATTTGGTTGTCCCTGTATCACAACTCACAATCATAATCAACAGATTATATTATGATTCAATAGTTGTCATGACATATAATCGTTTCACTATGATCACATATCACAAATGCACATAAGCAAAATAGTTGTGTCACACAACACTAACTACTATCATGCATAAATATGTGCTACTCATCCCGATCAGCATGTTCCAGGCCTTCAACAGCCCCAAAGAGCTAACCACTGCTCTGATACCACTAATGTAAGGACCCCCGTGCCCTTAACCCGTTATAGTGTATTAAGCCATACCATTATTGCATATAATCATACTATCAGGGGGGGACACCATATGCAAGTGAAACACCATATGCTATCCAGAAAATTTCTTGCATTTAATCCACATAATATTCGATTTCCCCAACCAAGATTATTCATATAACATGCACCCTCATAATACACTAACATACTCTTAGTTCATTTAGCAATTCCATAACTAATTGCGTGCAAACCATGAATGAACAGAGAAGAGCCGTAGCCCATTTGTACATCCCATATACACGTAAAATGTACTCACATGAGAGCACCCAATGAATGAGCGTGTATCTAATGTATAAGGATAGTCTACCAGATACCATGACTGATACTTCATTCCTTGAAGCACCTCCCAAGCACAGTTCGATCTCAACACTGGATCTGTGTACTTATTCAATCAGCTCTGGTACCTCAATCCTGGAAGTACTTCAAATCAACAGCCCGAGCTCAACTCCAAAGCTGCTGCTACACCTGTACTACCTGCCCCAACAGAGACAGCCCCCACACGGGGTGAGCATACCAATATCCCAAATCCCATAATCACAATAATGCAATTCATAATTTACAATATGTAAATGCTATGAAATATAAGAGATACTCTCTGGATGGCATCATCCTCATCCGGGATCCCCTGTACTGTCCCTGTTCTCACTGAAACCATCAAATTCTCAAATGCCAGTTAATCATTACATTGATTAACGAATTCACTTGCCACACACCGACATTATAACAATAACATCAAATCATCAACAATGATCACAAATATGCCATATATCTCTTTTATGGTTCCATAGTTCTATTTAATTGCTCGCTCTACAATAGCGGCATTTCAGTCTCACGCATGCTCAACAGTAATGGCGTCATAACGATGTTCGCTCAAAGGCGACTACCTCCAATCATTGCTCGCTCAAAAGCGGCACCATGCAATTCCCAATGTATATACATCCATTTGTAGCAATCACCATTAAAACATGTATTTCAACATTCGTTAATACCCGTTTGCTAAAACCATATATCAGGCACTTCCATACACATTTATTGCAATACAGTGTGTAGAACTCAACAATTGCATTTAAAATAAGGGGCTATGCTCGTACGTTATACGTACCTTATAATTCCGTAGCTCGAGTCCAAACTTTGCTTGAGTTCCATACCTCGAGAAATATGTGCTAAAACACATAAACAACTCACAATCAAGTATAAGCATGCAACCACGTGTCCAAGCACGTTCAAGACTCCCAATCATATCGTCAATTCATGACGATTACCAAAATAAAAGCCCCCCCCCCCCCCCCCCCCCGGCTAAGCATGCATAATACCCAAAATATCTCATTTTATATATTTAAAAGATAGCCAAGAATTCATCCGAGAATTCCATTTAATTTACTTGGCTCCAACCAAACAATTTAAAAAGTCTAGCATTCCCATTGGAATGAGAACATTGCCCCGGAAGCCGACCATTTAAGTCGCAAATCCAAAATCCCACGAAAAAGCCAAGAATTCCAAAAATTACCGGCTGGCGATCGATCGCTATACCGGGCGATCGATCGCTAGCCCCTTGGCGATCGCTCGATATGGCGATCGATCGCCAGACCACTCTGGCGCGAGGCGATCGATCGCTCCAAAAGTGGCGATCGATCGCCACAATGCTGAAAAGCCCACTGCCTGCATGCGATCGGTCGCCTGCTACGGGCGATCGATCGCCATGCCCTGCAACTCGAAAACCACCATTTTTAAAAGCTTGAAACCTCCACAAATCATACCCCAACTCCTCCCAACTCAAAACCACAACAAAACAACACCCAAGAACCTCCAACAAGGGTGTTAGACTTCGATTAAAACAAACCCAAAAGTTTTCAAGATTTTCATCAAAATCACCCAATCCAAACCAACCTCAAAACTCAACCAAAATCAACAAAACTACTATCAAATCAAAGCTACAAGAGAGGAGGAAGAGATTACCAGCTTTTCTTCCAGAGATCCGGCCCCTAAATCGAGCATCCGTCGATTTTTCTCCAAAGAGAAAGGGTGAGGGTTAGGGGAGAGGGGTTGGCGTGCAAGGAGGGGGAGAAGGAGAGAAATGGATTCCGAATGACGGAATCCCGAGTCCAACTGGTATATATAGCAAAAATGCCCCAAAATACCAATACTCCCACAAATACATCATGATTCATTAAAAATCATCTGTTTTCAAAAACTCTCTCTACAACATCAAATCCCCAAACTGGCCCCAACATAAGGTACCCCGGACTCCAAGTCCCACTAAAAACCCAACTCATAGGTTTTCACCAAAATGATAATACAATCTCAATCTTTGGATCCAACGATCCCAAATGCCCGATTTAACAACCTCGGGAGACGCAAAACCGTAATTAATTCCTAATTACCACAATAAAAATCCATCAAGGATTAATACCACACCGGGATTAACACCATAAATCCCCGGACATCACATATCTTTACCTTTTCTTTCATAAGCCAATACCTAGGCCACACTACAAGCTAATAAAGACCTACTTGATTTGTGTTTGCAAAGTGGCTAAGATAGTGGAGAAGAGTGTGCAAGTGAGCCTATACTTATGTTGGTGTATGACTTGAACTATTATGAATTTACATTAATTGGATCTATAACTTGTACAAGACACTTGTTTATGACCACACACGCACGTTCACCACTTTGGTGGGTACGAAATGTTTAGGGATTGAACTTGTTCCACTGTTAACTTTTCACCGCCTTTCATTACTATGCATGTTTAAAATTGTTGAGGCATAAAAGTGAGAACAAGTTAGTTTGTTATGAATCTATGAGCCAAAGTAAAAAGATTATAGTTTTGTCTGATTTACTCGAGGTCGAGTAAAGAGTAAGTATGGGGGTGTTTGATGTGACTAGAAATAGACACATCTATTGCGCTTAATTATCTACAATTTGGTATATTTTTATGGATAAATTGATACATATGCTACCTAATCGTATATTTGTGTAAATGTAGGGAAAGGTGAAGAAATCAAGCTAAAATGATGAAAGAAGCAATAAAGTTAAAGAAAAGAGGAAAAAACCAGAATCCAAGACACATGTTGCTCCTTTCTCCTCATATTTCTATATGTTCGAGCCATGTTTTGGAAATGTGGTCCATATAATAGTTGTAGAACTTTGCGTTATCTTCGCGTGGACAGCTGACTCATTGAATTCAAAGTTTGTATGTGAAAGTTATGGCCAAAATACGAAACTCGCCAGAAATATTGATGACAGGCGTAATTACGCCATTCTTAGGCGTAATTACGCCAATGCTACGGCATGGACAGGTGTAATTACGCCATTCGGAGGAGTAAATACACCAGAAATGCGGGAAGCCATATTTTTGACACGTCATCAGGCGTCTTTACGCCATTTTCTGGCGTAGCTACGCCTGCAGAGTTTTGGAAAGTGTAAAGACTTGATTTCTTTCCTTCCCACATGGATTCTAACCTACTTCATCAGTCTCCCTATACATATAGGGACGAAAATCAGACTAAGGATCATCTAGATAGTTAGGGTAGAGTAGTTTAGGATAGTTTTATATATTTTTCTCTCAATTTTGTTGAAGAACGCTACAATGATCGAAGCGAAGGCGGGATTGACACCTCGACGAGCGGAGATCGGATTAGTTTTCTTTTCCTTGCTTTTATTTATTGTGTTTTCTTAGATTATGTCTAGCTAGTTTTTAATTCTTGGTTGAGGAAGACAAATCCTTGGATTTTATTTATCTTGGGGAGATTCTTACGCTTTAATTATCAATTTTATTGAGTATCAAGAGTTTTTCTGATTTTATTGATATGATTGTTGTGTTTGTTTAATGGATTGACAACCTAATAACTTGCATGAAATCTAACACTAAATTAGATATCAAATACGGAATCGTTTGATCCTTCTAATTTACGAAGCAACTAAGATTGATGAATTTCCGCTTGTGAGTTTGTTAAATTCTTTGGAAGAACACTTGACTAGATTAAACATAGACGCTTGGATTATGTTGTTTAGCTTCATCGATCTCACTAGTTCATATGCTATCATCGATTTAAATCTTAATCGCTTGTATTTTGATTGATTGTTTGATAAGGGTTAAACTAGAACGCTTGGGCTACTTAACTACACGTAAGGTGAGACAGGACTTTGATTATTGGATTAAACGTCAAACGATGAATATTCATATGAAAAATTGAGTCTTTTGTGAATAAATGAAATAGATTATAATTCCAAGGAAGAGTCGACCGATACCAAGAATCACTTTCATTAGTTTAATCTTTAGTTTTAATTTTAATTAGTATAATTCATTCACAACCCCATCTTTTATTCTTTTGATTTTGATTTTCATTAACACAAAGATTCACACCTCCTCGTGGGATCGATCCCTACTCACGCTACTACATTATTGTTATCAATCTTGAGGATTGAGTGGGGTTAATTTGGGCGTACACAATAAGCGCAACCAGTGATTTCTCAAAACCCTACTTCGTTTGAGGAAGCGCTGACTAGAGCCGAAATGGCTGAGATTGGAGTTGGAGTTTATAAGGATGTAGGACAATCCCAAAAACCTACATCAGATAGCATGAGACCTAGAGGGGAGCCGTTTAAATCATCACGAGGAGGTGCATCTTCCTCTAGATTTGGTGGGAAGCGGTTTTCGACGCGGAAAGGCGGCGAGCGAGGTGCCAATGGACAGTCCCAAGGCAGTAGTAGTAGTAGTAGTAGCAGTGGTCAAGGTTTGCAATGTTTTAATTGTGGAGGACCCCACTATAAACGAGATTGCCCACATATTGATGGTCCAATCTGTTTCCGATAGCGGAAGGGCGGGACACGTGATACGAGATTGTCCTCAAGGTGGAGGACAACATGGTAGAGGAAATGCGTCAGAGAGTACAGTGCAACAGAGACCACATTTATACCACGGACTGGTGGAGGACAGAGAGCAGGACCTGTTGGGATATGCCCTAAGACAAGTCATTGGATGATTGTTTTGACATACAATGTTTATGATTTTATGAATGGCAATTCATTATTATAAATTATTCGTTTAACTGTGCAATGTGAATTAATATATATGTTAATGTCCTTAGAATAATATTGTATTATTCTTAAACATTGTCCCTAGTCAAGTATTATCATGAATATGGATAATGATAATACGTAGATACTAGTATGTGTTGATTGATGAATTGTTCATTGATATGAGATATCAAATCAACACATGGGTATGTTAGAGAACGATGTACTGGACAGACCCACCATGAGAATGCTATATGGATAGTTATATGAGTGTCATAAGCAATTCTCATAGTGATAATAATGTATGTAATCCTTACGACTTGTGATCATCAGAGATCCCAACATAAGGAGTTATGTATCTTGATATTGTCAAACGTTACCCGTAACAGGGTAAACTATAAAGGCGACTATTGGATACACTACGAATTATGTAGAGGGATGTTGACTGATCGAGATAGGATTTGTCCCTCCTATATAACAGGAGATGTGTTTGGCCATTGATCAAGTGAGAACTAAAATGCATGGCCATGCTCGAATGAGTCGATATGAGATATCGAGCTTATTCGTTTATTCTATTTCTACTTGGGGATCAAGAAATAAAGATTGAATATACGAGTATGACTATTCCATGACTCGTGTTCAATCTAAACACAAAGGACAAAGGGATTAAGTTACATGGTTAATATTATCACAAGTTCTAAAGGTTATGTCGAGTCATTGACATTCTTGTAATTTGGGTAGCCTTGATGTGTTGCTAGACACCGCCCCTTGCTTGTAACGTAAAATGAGATTTTATGTCACTGCCAACATTACAAGATCCTATCGGGTCGCACAAAAGATTAAATCGATAAAGGGAATTAAATTCATTGGATGAATTAATTAATTAAGAAGAGTCTTAATTAAATGATTATAAGGATTTAATTAAATCATGGGTTTGGGCCCATGAGGCTTTGTGAAAGCCTTTAATTAAATCATATATAATTAAATAGCAAGGTTAATAATTGATGAAGTTTTCATAACATAACCTAGCCTTCCACTCCAAAGAATCGGCCGCCTCTTTTCTCTCAAAGGCTCACGGTCGCCGTCGACTTTTAGGGAGGAGAGATTGGTAGTCGTTGATCGGTTTTGAACCGGGAGTTCAGTTTTGGTTCAAGAATAAGTCTAGCAACTTGTTCTTGAACATCCCTTTCGATTTGATCGTGTGGATACCGTTGAGGCAAGACCTTGGAGGTGTTGCTCGTGACTCGGGATCGTTGGACGTGGTGCTCCGTGGAATCTGCTCAAACACGCTACAAGGGTGAGACTTTTGTAATCCCTAATCCGATATGACAACCTATGTATAGATTCGGTGTCATGTAATCCATAATTTTTTTTATATTCCGCTGCGTACGATGCTTGATGGATTACTTACAGTGGTATCAGAGCTAGGTTCAAGGCTCATATCGGATTTATGTGATTAAATTGTTTTAATCATATTAGAACTAATATTGCATGCTATTTAAAACTGTATGAACATATATGATATGTTAATATTAAGTTTGTGAAATTATCATGAAATTATATTTGATATAATTGATTTTGATGTATACGATACACGAAGCGAATAATCAAATTAATTGAGTAATGTTTCGGCCACCACCTAGTACACTTGACCCACGACTTAGCCACATGAGGGCTAGGGTTTTCGAACCCTTGGCTCGAGATGGCCTAGTCGTTGTGGCTCATGTTGGTGCATGGAGGTTTCGAGACGTGGATGAGTTTTGAACTCTTTGGCTCGAGAATGGTTCACGCATGCATGGATAAGTGGCTTCACCACGTGAGAGCTAGGGTTTTCGAACCTTTGGCTCGAGATGGTTGAGCCACCACCGTGCATGGCCTGACCGTGACTCGTAGCTAACAAATTCCAATGTTTCGAACAAGTTGGCTCGAAGGAAACACAAACAAGGAGCAAGGCGGCTAGGGTTAGACCCTAGCGCCGCCGCCGCTCGCTCAATGGTTCGGCCATGGGCTAGGGTTTCGAACCCTAGGCCCATAATTGGTCCTACCGTGGTGTTTGGTTGGTTCGAACCATGGTGGTTCGTGACTTAGTCGCTTAAGTTCGTGGCATGTGATGTCCCGAGCGTACGATAATTTTTCAAAAATTATTTTACAGTTTTAATTAGAATTAAATTTTAAATTGTTTAGATTTAATTAATTAAATGTTAAAGCATGTTTTATTTGTTGTTTGAGCATGGTGCATGGTTATAGCCCTTTGACCTATTAGATAGGATTTGTGAATGTTTGTAATTTTATAATACGACCTGCGAGTCATGCCTTCTCTATTTTATTCTAAATGTTATCCCTCCCCTATGTTCCCCTCGAATGTGAATCGAGGAATTCTATATCTTGTAAATAGTATAGTTTATTTGTTGATGGTGATCAATGAAGATGGAGCATCGTGCCGGGATGAGGAGGCCATTCACAAATTGGAGCCAAAGGAAGGTGCTTGTGAAGTTACCTTAGATTGACTCTTAGGATTTTCTCATTGGCTTGAGAAAATCGCTAGTATGGGCTATAACCATGTCACATTTAATTATGTATGTTGATGCATGATTTATCTTATGTTTTAGATTGATAATTGTATTACACATATATGTAGATATGTATACACCTATATGTAATGGACATAATTTAAATTATCAAACTAATCATGAGATCAATAAATCCCTCTAAAATATTAAGTTTTAGATGCCTTCCTAAATTAAAAGTACTTGTCAAAACTTCGATTGTACATGTGTGGGTTTGCCAAAGCAAATCACCGTGGCAATCTTAGTAAGGCGCGAAAGGATAAAAGTGATATCCGTTATACTTTAAATTGGATACGACTTAACTAGGTTATCTCAATAGGATTGGGAACCTAGAGGCATGGGTTGTATAATAATTCATTTGATGAATTGAACAAAGTGTTGTTCGTCCAACTATCCAAGAATTACATGTGATGAAATTGACAAAGTGTTGTCTACCTAAATAACCGAGTCTTGGGCAATTAGCCAAAGCTAACTCAAGATTAGGTGAAATATGGATCTTGGCCCACTAAAGGTTTCGAGGGTTGATATTTTTTAAACAAAATAGTGGGAGTATCATTTAATATAAGACCATGTTAAATGATTAAATCATAAACTTATTTTGCATATTTATATTGTAGATATCCATGGCAACTAACAATACAACAAGCACATTATCACTGCGATCGGTCCTTGAGAATGACAAATTAAATGGGACAAACTTCCTAGACTGGTATAGGAATCTGAGGATAGTCCTCAAGCAAGAAAAGAAACAATATGTCCTAGAGGAACCCTTACCTGTTGAGGAACCTCCCCTGACGGCTACTAGAGCCGATAAAGATGCTTACAAGAAGCATCAGAATGACGCACTTGATGTTGGCTGCCTTATGCTTGCCACCATGAACTCTGAGCTTCAGAAGCAACATGAGGAAATGGAGGCGTTCGATATGATCGAACACTTAAAGCAACTGTACCAACAACAAGCTAGACAAGAGAGGTATGACGTCTCTAAAGCGTTGTTCCAGTGCAGGATGGTAGAGGGAAGCCTAGTTGGAACTCATGTGCTCAAGATGATTGGGTACATTGAGAATCTAGAGAAGCTGGTTTTTCCATTGGACCAAGAGTTGGCCACCGATGTGATCTTGCAATCGTTGCCTGAGAGCTTCAGTCAATTTGTAGTAAATTACAATATGACTGACATGGAAAAGACTCTACCACAATTGCTTGGTATGTTGAGAACATATGAAGCGAATACAAAGAAGACTAGGGCCACAAATGTTCTTATTGTGAATAAGGGCAAAGGAAAGGCCAAAGCTAAAGGCAATAAGAAAGCAAAGAAGGTCTTTTAATCTAAGCCAAAGTCTTATGCACTGAAGCCAAAGGGAGGGATAGCAAAGGAAGGGAACTGTTTCCATTGCGGTGAGACCAGCCATTGGAAAAGAAACTGCAAAGTATATCTGGAGGATCTAAAGAAAGGAAGTGTGACTTCCGCTTCAGGTATTTTTGTTATAGAAGTCAATTTATCTACTTCTTCATCATGGGTATTAGATACTGGATGTGGATCTCACATTTGTGTAAATGTGCAGGACCTCAAAAAGAGTAGATTGTTGGCGAAAGGCGAAGTTGATCTCCGAGTTGGAAATGGAGCAAGAGTTGCTGCATTAGCTATAGGAGATTATCATTTATCTTTGCCTTCTGGTTTATCGTTGATTTTAAAAGATTGTTATTTTGTGCCTTCAATTACCAAAAACATTATTTCTATTTCTTGTTTGGACAAGTAGGATTCTCATTTATTATAAAGGACAACTGTTGTTCCATTTATTTAAATGATATGTTTTATGCAAGTGCACAAATGGTGAATGGTCTTTATTTATTAAATCTTGATATGCCTGTCTATAACATATATACTAAAAGGATTAAAAATAATGATTGTAATCCGACTTATCTCTGGCATTGTCGCTTGGGCCACATAAACGAGAACCGCATATCTAAACTTCATAAGGATGGAGTATTAGATTCATTTGATTTTGAATCATATGAAACATGTGAGTCTTGTTTAATGGGCAAGATGACTAAAGCCCCTTTCAAAGGACATGTTGAAAGGTCAAATGTTTTATTGGGACTAATACGTAGTGATGTATGTGGACCAATAAGTACACAAGCTAGAGGTGGTTTTCAATACTTCGTTACATTTACTGATGACCTCAGTAGATATGGGTATGTGTACCTAATGAAGCATAAGCATGAAACCTTTGAAAAGTTCAAAGATTTCAAGAATGAAGTACAAAAACCAACTTGGCAAAAGTATCAAAATCCTTCGATCAGATCGAGGAGGTGAATACTTAAGCCAAGCGTGTCATGATTATCTAAAGGAATGTGGGATAGTCCCACAACACACTCCTCCGTATACTCCACAATGGAATGGTGTATCCGAGAGGAGAAATCGAACCTTGTTGGACATGGTTAGATCAATGATGAGTCATGCAGATCTTCCGATATCGTTTTGGGGACACGCTCTAGAAACAGCGATTTTGTTACTGAACCGCGTTCCATCTAAATCAGTGGAAAAGACACCATATGAGATATGGACTGGGAATCGTCCTAGTATGTCTTTTATGAAGATTTGGGGTTGTGAGGCTTTCGTTAGACGTCATGCCACTAACAAACTTGGACCCAAATCTGATAAGTGTTTATTTGTGGGGTATCCTAAGGAAACGAAAGGATACTATTTCTATTATCCCACCGAGAACAAAGTAGTTGTTGCTCGGACTGGTGTATTTCTTGAAAGAGAATTTATTTCTAGAAAAACCAGTGGGAGAAAAATAGAACTTAGTGAAGTTCAACCACAAGAAAACACTGAACCTGAGATTGAGATGGAAACAGAGCAGGCACCGCAAGCCGTTGTGGAAGAAGTACCTGCTCAAGAGACACAAGCCCAGCGTAGGTCTGTAAGAGAACACCGGGAGCCACAGAGATATGGATTTCTTGTGACTCAACAAGGTGACTTACTACTTATTGATGAGGATGAGCCGTCATCTTATCAACAAGCTATAATGGGCACTGACTCTGAGAAATGGCAAGAGGCCATGAAATCTGAGATGGAATCCATGTATGCAAACCAAGTATGGACTTTGGTTGATCCACCTGAAGGGGTACGACCCATAGGGTGCAAATGGATTTTCAAGAAAAGACCGATATGGATGGTAATATACAAACCTGTAAAGGTCGGCTGGTTGCAAAAGGATTTAAACAAATTCATGGTATTGACTATGATGAAACCTTTTCACCAGTGGCCATGGTTAAATCCATAAGGATCTTACTTGCAATAGCTGCATTTCATGATTATGAAATCTGGCAGATGGATGTCAAAACAGCTTTCCTTAATGGAAATCTGCTCGAGGATGTGTACATGACACAGCCCGAGGGTTTTGTCGATCCGAAGGATGCTGGAAAGATATGCAAGCTACAACGATCCATTTATGGATTGAAGCAAGCTTCTCGGAGTTGGAATCTTCGTTTTGATGATGCAATCAAAGAGTTTGGTTTTATCAAAAACGTAGATGAACCTTGTGTCTACAACAAGGTCAGTGGGAGCATAATCATTTTCCTAGTGTTGTATGTAGATGACATACTTCTCATTGGGAATGATATCCCTGCCTTACAATCTGTAAAGATTTGGCTAGGGAACTGCTTTTCGATGAAAGACTTGGGAGAAGCCACCTATGTATAGGAATCAAGATCTATAGAGATAGATCGAGAAGGCTTCTCGGCTTAAGTCAAAGTACATACATAGATAAAGTGCTTAAAAGGTTTAGCATGCAAGAATCAAAGAAAGGATTTGTGCCTATGACACATGGTATATATCTCTCGAAGGAACAGTGTCCTTCAACACCAGATGAAAGACAACGCATGAGTAAGATGCGTCAGCTATTCGATCTATCATGTATGCCATGATATGTACTCGTCCCGATGTATCGTATACTTTGAGCATGACGAGCAGATATCAAGTTGATCCAGGTGAAGGTCACTGGATTGCTGTCAAGAATATCCTGAAGTACTTGAGAAGAACTAAGGATACATTCTTGATTTATGGAGGTGAGGAAGAGCTCAATGTAATGGGTTACACTGATGCAAGCTTCCAAACCGACAAAGATGATTTTCGATCGCAATCTGGATATGTGTATTGCCTAAATGGAGGTGCTGTGAGCTGGAAGAGTTCAAAGCAAGAGACAGTAGCCGATTCTACAACAGAAGCTGAGTATATTGCTGCCTCGGATGCATCAAAGGAAGCTGTTTGGATTAGGAAGTTCATTTCTGAACTTGGAGTGGTGCCTAGCATTAAAGATCCGATAGAACTCTATTGTGACAACAATGGAGCGATCGCATTGGCTAAGGAACCTAGATCTCACCAAAGATCCAAGCACATACTTAGGCGTTTCCATTTCATTCGAGAATCGTTGAAAGGGGAGATGTTAAAATATGCAAAGTACCAACAGATGATAACGTATCTTACCCATTGACGAAGCCACTGTCACAGCAGAAGCATGATCGTCATACTAGATCTCTAGGCATTAGGTATATGTCTGAGTGTTCTTAGTGCAAGTGGGAGATTTGTTGGGATATGCCCTAAGACAAGTCATTGGATGATTGTTTTGACATACAATGTTTATGATTTTATGAATGGCAATTCATTATTATATATTATTCGTTTAACTGTGCAATGTGAATTAATATATATGTTAATGTCCTTAGAATAATATTGTATTATTCTTATACATTGTCCCTAGTCAAGTATTATCATGAATAGGGATAATGATAATACGTAGAGACTAGTATGTGTTGATTGATGAATTGTTCATTGATATGAGATATCAAATCAACACATGGGTACATGTTAGAGAATGATGTATTGGACAGACCCACCATGAGAATGCTACATGAATAGTTATATGAGTGTCATAAGCAATTCTCATAGTGATAATAATGTATGTAATCCTTACGACTTGTGATCATCAGAGATCCCAACATAAGGAGTTATGTATCTTGATATTGTCAAACGTTACCCGTAACAGGGTAAACTATAAAGGCGACTATTGGATACACTACGAATTATGTAGAGGGATGTTGACTGATCGAGATAGGATTTGTCCCTCCTATATAACAGGAGATGTGTTTGGCCCTTGATCAAGTGAGAACTAAAATGCATGGCCATGCTCGAATGAGTCGATATGAGATATCGAGCTTATTCGTTTATTCTAGTTCTACTTGGGGATCAAGAAATAAAGATTGAATATACGAGTATGACTATTCCATGACTCGTGTTCAATCTAAACACAAAGGACAAAGGGATTAAGTTACATGGTTAATATTATCACAAGTTCTAAAGGTTATGTCGAGTCATTGACATTCTCTTAATTTGGGTAGCCTTGATGTGTTGCTAGACACCGCTCCTTGCTTGTAACGTAAAATGAGATTTTATGTCACTGCCAACATTATAAGATCCTATCGGGTCGCACAAAAGATTAAATCGATAAAGGGAATTAAATTCATTGGATGAATTAATTAATTAAGAAGAATCTTAATTAAATGATTATAAGGATTTAATTAAATCATGGGTTTGGGCCCATGAGGCTTTGTGAAAGCCTTTAATTAAATCATATATAATTAAATAGCAAGGTTAATAATTGATGAAGTTTTCATAACATAACCTAGCCTTCCACTCCAAAGAATCGGCCGCCTCTTTTCTCTCAAAGGCTCACGGCCGCCGTCGACTTTTAGGGAGGAGAGATTGGTAGTCGTTGATCGGTTTTGAACCGGGAGTTCAGTTTTGGTTCAAGAATAAGTCTAGCAACTTGTTCTTGAACATCCCTTTCGATTTGATCGTGTGGATACCGTTGAGGCAAGACCTTGGAGGTGTTGCTCGTGACTCGGGATCGTTGGACGTGGTGCTCCGTGGAATCTGCTCAAACACGCTATAAGGGTGAGACTTTTGTAATCCCTAATCCGATATGACAACCTATGTATAGATCCGGTGTCATGTAATCCATAATTTTTTTATATTCCGCTGCGTACGATGCTTGATAGATTACTTACAGGACCGCCCCAGGTTCAGGTGTATGAACTGAACAAGTAGCAAGCAGAGGCAGCTCCTGATGATGTGATGGCAGGTAAGTGTTGTTTATATACTTATCCAGTTTTTGTGTTGATTTATACTGGTGCATCACATTCATTTATTGCACAAGCTTTCCTTGACCGGTATCATATATGCTCATCTCCACTGTTGATGCCCTATATGTCTCGACACCCATGGGAACCATTGTCATGACTTGTCAGAGTGTGTCTGATTGTGCTATTCAGTTTGATACTGATTATGGAATACAGGCCGATTTGATTGTGTTAGATATGACTGATTTTGACTGTATTCTCAGTATTGATGCATTGAGTAGATATCAAATTGTTGTGGATTGTTGTCAGAAGACAGTGAGGTTTCAGTCTGAGAGTGGAAACCAATGGATCTTCTATGGACAGGGATCGCGTGCAAAGATTCCTTTGATATATGCTATTCGAATGTCACGTTTGTTAGAACGTGGACATGTGAGGTATATGATTATGCTATGGATGTAGCGGAAAAGAAAGTGGAAAGAAGAGTAGAGGATATACCAGTGGTTGCAGAGTATGCGGATGTATTCCCAGATGAGATTCCTAGATTTCCACCAAGTTGAGAGGTGGAATTTGGCAGTAAAATTGGTACTTGGTACCTCTGCGATATCACGAGCATATATTTTATGGCACCAACTGAACTGAGAGAGTTGAAAACTCAGTTGCAAGATTTATTGGACAAGGGATACATACGTCTTAGTGTGTCGCCTTGGGGTGCTCCTGTATTGTTTGTCAAGAAGATGGGTCAATGCGATTATGCATTGACTATAGACAGTTGAACAAGGTAACCATAAAGAATAAATATCCTCTTCCCAGAATTGATGATTTGTTTGATCAGTTGCAAGGATCGTTGATCTATTCGAAGATTGATTTACGATCTGGTTATCATCAAATACGTGTGATGGAAGTAGATGTGCAAAAGACAACATTCAAAACTCGCTATGGACATTATGAGTTTCTGGTGATGCCATTTGGTGTGATGGATGATCTAGCTGTCTTTATGTGTGAGGTCCGGGAATTAATGGTGTTAATCCCGGTGTGGTATTAATCCTTAATGGATTTTTCATTGTGGCAATTAGGAATTAATTGCGGTTTTGGGTCTCCCGAGGTTGTATAATCGGGCATTTGGGATCGCTGGATCCAAAGGTTGAGATTGTATTCTCATTTCGGTGGAAAACCTATGAGTTGGGTTTTCGGTAGGACTTGGAGTCCGGGGTGCTTTATGTTGGGGCTGGTTGGGGATTTGGTGTTGGAGAGAGAGTTTTTGAAAACATGTGATTTTTAAAGAATCATGATGTATTTGTGGAGGTATTGGTGTGTTGGGGTATTTTTGCTATATATACCCGTTAGACTCGGGATTCCGTCATTCGGAATCCATTTCTCTCCCTCTCTCTCTCTATCGATCCAAACCCTCTTCCCCATTTCCCTCTTCTCCCTTGATGGGAAATTTGATCGTAGCTTGGCTCGGGAGCCGGTTTTCTCGAAGATAAACAGGTATTAATCTTCGCCTCGTCATTGGCTTCGATTTGATAGTAGTATGGTAGCTTTTGGTTGAGGTTTTGGTTGGCTATGGGTTTTGGGAATTTTTGGCTAAAATCCTATGTTGAGTTTTTAAAGTTTTTATTGACTTTAAATGTTGTATTTGAGGTGTTGGTGGTGTATGGGGTGTTGGTTTTGAGTTTGGGTGTGAAAAACACCATGGAAGCTCGAATTTTTCGGAAAATCGCAGGTGGCGATCGATCGCCGAGGTGGGGCGATCGATCGCGACGAGCAGTCCAATTTTTTGAAGGCGATGAACAGTGCTGGCGATCGATCGCGAGGTCTCGGCGATCGATCGCGAGCGTGTTGGCGATCGATCGCGTGGATGGGCGATCGATCGCGAGAAGGCACTGGTTGGCCACTGGAGTGTGGCGATCGATCGCGGTAAATGTGGCGATCGATCGCCACCCGAAGGAATTGGTTTTTTTGGAATTTTTGGAAAATGTTGGGATTTTGGAACCGAGGTTTAAAGGGGCCGTTTCGGGGGCAATGTCTACATTCCAATGGGAATGCTATGTTTTTAAAATGGTTTGGTTGGAGCCAAGTAAATTAAATGGAATTCTCGGATGAATTCTTGGTTATCTTTTAAACTTGTTAAATGAGATATTTTGGGTATTATGCATGCTTAGCCGGGGGGCTTTTATTTTGGTAATCGTCATGGATTGACGATAGGTTTTGAGGTTGCAAACGTGCGTGGGCACGTGATCGCATGCTTATTCTTGATTGTGAGTTGTTTATGCGTTTTAGCACATATTTCTCGAGGCATGGAACTCAAGCAAGGTTTGGCTTGGACTACGGGGACTTAAGGTACGTATGACGTACGAGCATGGCCTATTATAGTGTTGCAACTGTAAAATGTATGGTGTGTGAGAATTGTACTAAATGGGTATTGGAACACACGGTGTGTGATAATTGCGTTATATGGACATTGAAATATGTGGCATGTGGTAATTGCATAGGATAGGTATTGAAATGCATGGTGCATGATATTTGCTATAAATGGATAACATATGCATGGTAAATAGTATTTGCGTCAAATGTACATTGGGAACCATACGGTGCCGCTATTGAGCGAGCAATGATTTGGGATGCGATCGCCGTTGAGCGACCATCGGTTATGACGCCGCTATTGTTGAGCGTGCGCGAGGTTTAGTATGCCGCCATTGTGGAGCGAGCAATGAAACAAGAATATGGAATTATTGGTTAGATATATGTGATATCTATGGTCCTTTCCATTATGTTTTTACCATATTGATCATGGATCAGGCATGATAGAATGATATTAGTTAATCTATGTGACGATTAACTGGCTTTGGGAATTTGATGAGTTTGGTTATTTTGAGAACAGGGACAATACAGGGGATCCCGGATGAGGGTGTTACCATGCAGGGAGTATCATTTAAATTATAGCATTTACATTCTGTATTTGAATTGCGATGTTATGCTTATTGGATTGGTGGGATCGGTATGCTCACCCCGTGTGGGGGCTGTCTCTGTTGGGGCAGGTAACGCAGGTGCAGCAGTAGCTTTGGAGTTGAGCTCGGGCTGTTGATAGAGGTACTTCCAGGATCGAGGTACCAGAGCTGGTTGAATAAGTACACAGATCCAGTGTTGAGATCGAGCTGTGCTTGGGAGGTGCTTCCAGGGTTGAAGTATCAGTAACGGTAGAGTGTTTTATACATCAGATACACGTTTATTCATTGGGTGCTCTTATGTGAGTACAATTTTACGTGTATATGGAATGTCTAAATGGGCTACGGCTTCTCTCTGTTCATTTATGGTTTGCATGCATTAAATGTGGAATTACTAAATGAACTGAGAGCATGTTAGTGTATTATGAAGGTGCATGTCATATATGTAATCTTGGTTGGGGGGATTTGCATATTATGTGGGTTGAATGCAAGAAATTTTATGGATCACAAATATGGTGTAGCACTTGCACATGTCTTTTCCCCATGAATTTATGATTATATGCACTAATGGTATGGATTAATACACTAATAACGGGTTAAAGGCACGGGGGTCCTTATATTAGTGGTATCAGAGCAGTGGTTAGCTCTTTGGGACTGTTGAGGGCCTAGGAAACTGATAATGGGAATGAGAAGCACATACTTATGCATGATGGTAGTTAGTGTTGCGTGGCACAACTATATTGCTTATGTGCGTTTATGATATGTGTTCATAATTGGAATATGTTATTGCTAACCATGGTGGTTGCAGGGTCTTATGAGACATGGACTATGCATTACGGTTGCATAGATATACATCGGAGTGATGATTCTAATGCTTTGCCGCTAAATGTTGGAGCGAGGTGCATTAAAATACACTCATGGCGATGTTTATGGGAATACGGGTTATGCATTACGGTTGCATGCACGTCGAAGCGATGATGCCGCTGTCGTGTCGAAGCGATGGTAAATGCCGCTGTCACGTCGAAGCGATGATGCCGCTGTCGTGCCGAAACAATTATTGGGACACGGGATATGCATTACGGTTGCATGCATGGCGTAGCGATGTGAATACTTGCCGCTTTATGGCGTAGCGATGTGAATACTTGCCGCTGTCATACCGTAGCGATGAGAGAATATTTGCCGCTAATATGAAGCGAAGAACACGGCCGCTGTCATATTAATAGCGAGGGATATTATTTTCCACTGGTATTGTCGAAGCGAGGGGTATTTCCGCTGTCATGTAAAGCGAGGGGTATTTTCGATGTCATGCCAGAACGATGGTACCACCGTCACGTCGAAGCGATGATGCCGCTGTCGTGTCGAAGCGATGATACATGCCGCTTGTCACGTCGAAGTGATGATGCCGCTATCATGACGTAGTGATGCGATCGGGAACAAAGTACTAAATGAGTGTGAGTACCTCTTGAGTCCGTGATTATTCCACTATTCTATTGGCGATGGCTCATGCCGCCGGGTATTCTATTGGCGATGGTTCATGCCGCCGGGTATTCTATTGGCGATGGCTCATGCCGCCGGGTATTCTATTGGCGATGGTTCATGCCGCCGGGTATTCTATTGACGATGGCTCATGCCGCCGGGTATTCTATTGGCGATGGTTCATGCCGCCGGGTATTCTATTGGCGATGGTTCCGCCGGGTATTCTATTGGCGATGGTTCATGCCGCCAGGTGTCATATAGCGATGGTACATTCCGCTACATCTATGGCGATGCTTCATACCGCCGGATATTCCTTGGCGAGGTTTTATGCCACTGATTCCATAGCGATGGATTATACAGCTATGTGTGTAGCACTGGATTATGCCGCCTACGAGCAATGGATGCTGCTTATGTACCGCTGGTGGATGATGGATATAGGTATTCCGCTATTTTGATAGCGATGAGGTATGGCAAATTACTTTTGATATCATTATTGTGAATTCCATGTGTTGTTTTATACCGTCATGTGTTTGACGATGTTTTTTTGGGATGTCTACGTGGACGCGTGGCGTCGTTTTGGCGAATAATACATTTGTGTTTATGTATTTGGTTGTATGGGTTGAGTGCCGATGGTGGGCACATGGTGGAGTCTGGGTCACTAGTTGACGAGACCTTTTCCGAGCAGGGTTGCTCGATGGAGCATTGGATGCATTGTACCGGTGAGTGTACCGCATCATAGTATAGAGGTAAATATTTGTCGAGCAATGATACCCTTGGGTATGCTCGCTGGGATGGCTAAGGCCAAGTGATTGGTGGTAAGAGTAGTCATTGAGGAAACTACTCGCTTGTTATCGTGATGAGGAGTAAGCATGGTTACACCCACACTGAAGGTGTGGAATAAGTCCTAATGGATTAGGATTGCATGGTAGTTAAGCAAGGACACCTGGATGTCCATTGTGCTTGGTGTTTTATAGATATGTTGGGTGATGACCCACAACTCTAATGGTTTGTACGGTATGGTATACCGGGTTGAGACGTGTGTCACTTTGGTAGTTGGTATAAGCCTATGGGGCCAGCGAATCGCTAGCCAGGTATTGTTGCAGTACTTTAGTGTGCTTGTGTTAGCCATTATAATGCTCGTTGGATACGAGATGGGTGAATCGTATGGCGATACGATGAGGGTTATGATAGACTCTAGTAGTCTCTATGTGGCATGGTATTTGAGGTAGGGAATACCTCACGGAGACGTTTATACGTCAAATGTTTTGAGAGACTTGCTTTGGAGCAGCTCAATTCTGTTGGGAATGCCAACGTGAGTGTCGTCAAGTCGTGGTTAGCTCTGGTTGAGCATCCTTGCATATGGAATGCAACGGGAGTCACAATGGTTTGTGAGATATAGTTAGTGGGGTGACACTACTATTTTGACCTTATCTCTTGGAGAGATTTGGATTGTACTGTCTTGGAGACATCTTGCATCGGTTGTGGATTGTTTGTGAATCAGCCATGGTAAGCATTACTGGTGTTGGAGCGAGTAATGGATTTCTTACCTCGGTGAGACGTTTGAGGAGACGTCTCCGGGGAGATGCTCGATTGTGTTGTACTATGGCATTAGTACAGAACATCTTTAGTTTGAGTATGCATGGGATATACAGGTTTCGATTTGGTAATGGTTGCTTTGATGCGCTATCTCGAACCAATTACATACTTTTGGTTCCGTGTTATGTTTTGGTAAAGTATATCCAGTTTTCCGAACGGTGGTTCGATGATTGGAGGATCATGGGTTCATGACTTTTCCTTGAGAGGAAGGCGGTATTATTATACCTACCGGTTGAATCTTTTGGGGAGATTCGTTGTTTTGGTTCGTGTGGTGGTGATGTTGAGATCACACCCTTTGGTTTTGGTTTGTCAACCATCATTCTCCGTGGGGTGAGAATAATCGAGGTTTGACATTTGGTTTTGGGATTTGGGTATGGTTGGAGATACCAAGTCTATTGCATTGTGTATGCATGTTGTGTTGGCGTATGGACATGTATGCCATGTGAGTATACGAATGCCAACCTTATTTTGTTCCTTGTTGAACGTCGAGTTTGTATGCTTGGTTTGGTGAATCTCCGGTGTGAGATTGTGGAACCTCGAGATCGGTAATCTCGATGGCATGGTGAGTTCTGATGAATGATCGTGAAGGTTGTTTGACTTCCCCTGAGGAGGGATCGTCGTATTTTGGAACCATGGTAATTCTTGTTGGATAATTCGATAGCCTTCCTGTTTTAGGATTGTTGGATCCAAGGATAAATGAGGGATGGCCAGGATTCGAATTTGTTTAGTGTCATGGTTGACACGTGTGTAGGAATGCAATTGATTGTCTTGCATGTCCCCTGTGGAACTTGAGACTTGTGGAGTCTCGACAGTGTGTTTTGGACCAAGATGGGATTTCTTGGAACACCTTGTTTTAGACTTCTGTGGTGATATGTTTTGTGTGGATCAGTGACCGTGGGTAACCCGGTCCGGGTTGCAAGTGGTGCAACTACTCCTTTGGAGGAGATGGACTGGGAAGCGAGAGCCGGATTTTCTGTGAGTATACTGTTGTATACTAGTCCCCATCATGACGATACGTGTCAAGCATCGTGGGCAAGTGATGAATGTCACGGGATGATATCTATGTCAGAACCAATGGAGATTTGGTTGGTTTACAGTCGTGGTGTGACTTCTGGGACGTTCACGTCTCGGTATGTTGCTATCTTTCGGATTTGTATTGGTTTTAGCGTTTGCTCTATTTTAGAGCTTGGTACGAGATGGGTGTTCTCGCGATTGTTAATTCGATTCTAATATGGACCAGAATCGGGGTTGTGGCTTTGTTTTGTTGGTGTAGTCCTGGTGTTACGTGGAGTACACCGGTGCAATTTCGAGGACGAAATTTTATTAGTGGGGGATAATTGTGAGGTCCGGGAATTAATGGTGTTAATCCCGGTGTAGGTATTAATCCTTAATGGATTTTTCATTGTGGCAATTAGGAATTAATTGTGGTTTTGGGTCTCCCGAGGTTGTATAATCGGGCATTTGGGATCGCTGGATCCAAAGGTTGAGATTGTATTCTCATTTCGGTGGAAAACCTATGAGTTGGGTTTTCGGTGGGACTTGGAGCCCGGGGTGCTTTATGTTGGGGCTGGTATGGGGATTTGGTGTTGGAGATAGAGTTTTTGAAAACAGATGATTTTTAAAGAATCATTATGTATTTGTGGAAGTATTGGTGTGTTGGGGTATTTTTGCTATATATACCCGTTAGACTCGGGATTCCGTCATTCGGAATCCATTTCTCTCCCTCTCTCTCTCTATCGATCCAAACCCTCTTCCCCATTTCCCTCTTCTCCCTTGATGGGAAATTTGATGGTAGCTTGGCTTGGGAGCCGGTTTTCTCAAAGATAATCAGGTATTAATCTTCCCCTCGTCATTGGCTTCGATTTGATAGTAGTATGGTAGCTTTTGGTTGAGGTTTTGGTTGGCTATGGGTTTTGGGAATTTTTGGCTAAAATCCTATGTTGAGTTTTTAAAGTTTTTATTGACTTTAAATGTTGTATTTGAGGTGTTGGTGGTGTATGGGGTGTTGATTTTGAGTTTGGGTGTGAAAAACACCATGGAAGCTCGAATTTTTCGGAAAATCGCAGGTGGCGATCGATCACCGAGGTGGGCGATCGATCGCGACGAGCAGTCCAATTTTTTGAAGGCGATGAACAGTGCTGGCGATCGATCGCGAGGTCTCGGCGATCGATCGCGAGCGTGTTGGCGATCGATCGCGTGGATGGGCGATCGATCTCGAGAAGGCACTGGTTGGCCACTGGAGTGTGGCGATCGATCGCGGTAAATGTGGCGATCGATCGCCACCCGAAGGAATTGGTTTTTTTGGAATTTTTGGAAAATGTTGGGATTTTGGAACCGAGGTTTAAAGGGGCCGTTTCCGGGGCAATGTCTACATTCCAATGGGAATGCTATGCTTTTAAAATGGTTTGGTTGGAGCCAAGTAAATTAAATGGAATTCTCGGATGAATTCTTGGTTATCTTTTAAACTTGTTAAATGAGATATTTTGGGTATTATGCATGCTTAGCCGGTGGGCTTTTATTTTGGTAATCGTCATGGATTGACGATAGGTTTTGAGGTTGCAAACGTGCGTGGGCACGTGATCGCATGCTTATTCTTGATTGTGAGTTGTTTATGTGTTTTAGCACATATTTCTCGAGGCATGGAACTCAAGTAAGGTTTGGCTTGGACTACGGGGACTTAAGGTACGTATGACGTACGAGCATGGCCTATTATAGTGTTGCAACTGTAAAATGCATGGTGTGTGATAATTGTACTAAATGGGTATTGGAACACACGGTGTGTGATAATTGCGTTATATGGACATTGAAATATGTGGCATGTGGTAATTGCATCGGATAGGTATTGAAATGCATGGTGCATGATATTTGCTATAAATGGATAACAATATGCATGGTAAATAGTATTTGCGTCAAATGGTTATACATTGGGAACCATACGGTGCCGCTATTGAGCGAGCAATGATTTGGGATGCGATCGCCGTTGAGCGACCATCGGTTATGACGCCGCTATTGTTGAGCGTGCGTGAGGTTTAGTATGCCACCATTGTGGAGCGAGCAATGAAACAGGAATATGGAATTATTTGTTAGATATATGTGATATCTATGGTCCTTTACATTATGTTTTTACCATATTGATCATGGATCTGGCATGATAGAATGGTATTAGTTAATCTATGTGACGATTAACTGGCTTTGGGAATTTGATTAGTTTGGTTATTTTGAGAACATGGACAATACAGGGGATCCCGGATGAGGGTGTTACCATCCAGGGAGTATCATTTAAATTATAGCATTTACATTCTGTATTTGAATTGCGATGTTATGCTTATTGGATTGGTGATATCGGTATGCTCACCCCGTGTGGGGGCTGTCTCTGTTGGGGCAGGTAACGCAGGTGCAGCAGTAGCTTTGGAGTTGAGCTCGGGCTGTTGATAGAGGTACTTCCAGGATCGAGGTACCAGAGCTGGTTGAATAAGTACACAGATCCAGTGTTGAGATCGAGCTGTGCTTGGGAGGTGCTTCCAGGGTTGAAGTACCAGTAACGGTATCCGGTAGAGTGTTTTATACATCAGATACACGCTTATTCATTGGGTGCTCTTATGTGAGCACAATTTTACGTGTATATGGAATGTATAAATGGGCTACGGCTTCTCTCTGTTCATTTATGGTTTGCATGCATTAAATGTGGAATTACTAAATGAACTGAGAGCATGTTAGTGTATTATGAAGGTGCATGTCATATATGTAATCTTGGTTGGGGGGATTTGCATATTATGTGGGTTGAATGCAAGAAATTTTATGGATCACAAATATGGTGTAGCACATGGCTTTTCCCCATGAATTTATGATTATATGCACTAATGGTATGGATTAATACACTAATAACGGGTTAAGGGCACGGGGGTCCTTACATTATGAGTTTGATGAATCGAGTTTTTCAGGAATACCTTGATCAATTTGTCATTATGTTTATCGATGATATACTTATCTGTTCTCGGAGTGAAGTAGAGCATGTCCAACATTTGCATCTGGTGTTGCGACTATTGAGAACACATCAATTATACGCCAAACTCAGTAAGTGTGAGTTTTGGTTGAACAATGTAGGATTTTTGGGGCATGTGATTTCTAGAGATGGTATATCAGTAGATTCAAAAAAGATAAAATCGGTGTTTAATTGGGCAGCACCTACTTCCATGCCAGAGATTCGTAGTTTTTTGGGTTTGGCAGGATACTACAGACGGTTTGTTGAAGGCTCTTCAACAATTGCCAAACCATTAACACAGCTGACGCGAAAGGGAGTACCATTTAGATGTTCAGAGGCATGTGAGCATAGTTTTCAGGAATTAAAAACATCGGTTAACTACTGCTCCGGTGTTGATTATTCCATCAGAGCATGACAGGTTTGCTATTTATACTGACGCATCATTACTTGGTTTAGGTTGTGTACTGATGCATGATAAATATATTGTGGATTATGCATCAAGACAACTGAAGCCACATGAAATGAAATATCCAGTGCATGATCTGGAGTTGGCAGCCATAGTCTTTGAAATGAAGATATGTCGACACTATTTATATGGTACGTCGTTTACCATATATACTGATCATAAAAGTTTGAAGTTTTTATTTACACAAATAGAGTTGAATATGAGGCAAAGGAGATGGATGGATCTCTTAAAAGATTATGATTGTGAAATTGAATAGCATCCCGGAAAGGCCAATCTAACAGCAGATGCCTTAAGTCGAAAGGTACAAAACACTGCTAATGACTTGATTCACTTGTTAGCTTTGATGACTTCTTGTTGTACATTGGGATATGAGTTTGATGCAGTGACAATGCCAGTAAGGGTCCCACCCGATATCTTTGAGAAGATCAGAATGGCACAAACCACTGATGATGAAATACAACACTGGAAAGAAATTATACGTCAAGAACAAACATCTCAGTTTGTGATAGCAAGTGATGGAAGTCTGAAATATATAAAATGTTGGGTAGTACCTGCCTCTTTGGGACTACGTCAAGAAATACTACAACATGCTCATTGTAGTATATACGTTATACATCCTGGAGGAAAGAAAATGTACAACGATATGCGTACACAGTTCTGGTGGAAACGCATGAAACATGATGTGCTTGAGTTTGTATGATGATGTTTAATTTGTCAACAGGTGAAAGCAGAGAGACAATGACCAAGAGGTGAATTGATGATTTTAGAGATTCCTCAATGGAAATTGGAGCATATTACAATGGATTTTGTAACCCATTTACCACGGACTTCTCTTGGCTTTGATGCGATTTGGGTAGTCGTTGACAGACTGACGAAAGTAGCTCACTTCATACCATATAGTATGACGTTTACCTACCTGAGGATGGCTCAGTTGTACATTCAAAATATTGTGAGACTACATGGAATACAAGTTTCAATTGTATCGGACCGAGATCCGAGATTTGCTTATCATTTTTGTGAAGGATTACTGTTACCACTGGGAATTGAAGTATGATTGAGTACCATGTATCATCCTTAGACATATGGACAGACAGAGCGTACGATACAGACGCTTGAGGATATGTTACGGGTCTGTGTATTGGAGTTTGATAACCCTTGGCAAGACTCGTTGCCATTAGTGAAATTTTCATATAATAATAGTTATCAAACTAGTATACAGATGGCACCGTTTGGGGCACTGTATGGGCGACGATGTAGAACACCATTGTATTGGGGTGATGGTGATCATTCTTCATTAAATGGACCATATATGATACGTGAAATGGAGGAGAAAGTGAAACTGATTAGATTGAAACTAAAAGCTGCTCAGGATAGACAGGCCGCTTATGTGAATAAGCGACGTAGACTACTTGAATTTCAAGTTGGTGACAGGGTGTTCTTGAAAATATCACCTTTTCGAGGTGTGGTACGATTTGGTATGCGTGGAAAGTTGTCACCACGATATATTGGTCCCTATGAGGTGTTGCAACGTATTGGTACGTTAGCATATCGATTGGCACTACCGCCAGCATTGAGTAGTATCCATGATGTATTTCACGTTTCGCTATTGAGGAAATATGAACCAGATCCAAGTCATGTATTACAACCATCTGAAGTGCAGTTGGACACAGATGTGTCGTATGAGGAATGACCAGTCAGGATCTTGGATAGAATAGAGCGCAAATATAGAATAAAGTGATACAAATGGTGAAGGTACAGTGGGACAGACGGGGTGTCGAGGAGGCAACATGGGAGATGGAGCAGCATATGATGCAACAGTATCCTGGGTTATTTTTTGGTATGTTGTTTACGTTTTGATCACACTACTGGTGAGTAATTACTGCATTGTTGAGTCTATGATTTGTTTATTGCAGTAATGTTATGTATTTTCAATTCCGAGGAAGAAATTCATTGAGTATGGGAGAATTGTAATGCCTCGACGTGAATAATAGATGCTTACTATGATTATTGCGTAATTATGTGATAATTATGATATGATGTGGACTCGAGTTCGGGTTGAACCGAGTGTGATACATAGATACTAAGTATGATAAGCATGTTTTATGTTGAATTGAGAACATATAGTAATAACATAGTTTGATATGTTGGTGGTGTATATAGATATTGTTGGTGAAGGTACATGGTTAAAAATATAATTACATGCAATTGGTATGTTATAGGATTTGATGAGATGATGCATTTGAATTTGAGTTAGGTTTGACATGCATTTGGCTTTCATTTGGAGGTTAGTACATGTAATCAAAATCAGACTGTTAAACACATACTTCACCATTTTGCACCTAGTAAATCTCTACACACTCTCCTCGCTCTTCTTGCTCCTCTTTTGACTTGTGGTTGAGGGTGATCTTGGAAATTCATTTCAAAGTTGTTGAGTAACAACATCAAAGTGAATTGGTATGAATTTAATGATTTATGAGCTTGTATATATATATATATATATATATATATATATATATATATATATATATATATATATATATATGTAGGATAGGTTGTCAAGTTATTGTGAAGCAAGTTTGAATTACTTTAGATGGAATTAAAGAGTATGAACTTGTGGTTTTATGAAAGAAATGTGCATAGCATGCTTGAGTGTAACTTCGATGCAAGTTTAGAAGTGTGATAGAAAGCATGGAGGTAGAACCATGGGGATAAACTTGAAAATCGCCATAGTATGGAATTTTCGTGACCGACCGATCGATCGGTAGATGTACCGATCGATCGCTAAAACAGGGGAATGTGTAAGGCGGTTCATGTAGCGATCGATCGCTGAATGCGGCCGACTGATCGCTAGAATGCCATAGCTTTTGTATAAAATCAAATTTAATACCGATCGATCGCTAACTTTTTATCGATCGATCGTTAGGGTTGCATGATTGGACCGATAGATCGCTAGAGTGACCGATCGATCGGTAGACTTCAAATGTTGAACAATGTTATGTTGTTGTGGAATTTGATAGAGCAACCTCTTTTAACATGATATATTGTTGGTATTGTTGTAGCATCATCACAGGGGACGAGACAACGAGGCGGGTATCCATTGACGCCTGATTTAGATCTTTTGCGTCGCACGACAAGTACCTGTTGACGTACGAGTATTGATGTTATTATGATGATGATAATGAAAGTGGATATATGATTGATGATATCATATGTGTATACATTCATGATGATCTACATGCATGTTGTTGAGAGTGTGCCACGATAGGTATGCTATTGTCGAGCATATGCTTTGGCATGAGAGGTATACTCCGGTTGAGTATATGCTTTGGCTGTTATAACGTGTGAGGACGGTTATATGATATGTGCTGCCAATATGGGACGTGAAGGCTGAGCCACTGACAAATTGAGCTGATAGGCATATCATCGTCCCGTTATAACTGGTTGATAGTTGAGACATGTCATGACATATTTGCATTTGGTAATGCATACAGAACAATCACTGTTGAACTTTTAAGATGATAATTATCTTATTTTGTCTATCTTATTGATATAGAACTGAGATAGTTGATTATCAATACTCATGTTGTGTGATTGTTTCTGTAGGGAACTCATAGACGAAGGAAGCCGGGATTGTGAGTGTATTCTGCTGTGAGCTGAACCAATGATTAGGAGTTGAACTTTGATAGGTTGTGTATATGTAACATGTGATGTCCATGTGTTGTATATTATGTTAGGGTTTTATTAGAATGTAGTAACAGTTGTAAGAACTGGCATAGTAAAACTCTTAAATATGTGTATGATTACTTAACTCCTACTCACATGTGTATAAGATTGAATATATAATGGATTAAGTAACGAGAACCCCACACCGTACATGTGCACTTTGCCCATTGGACTCAAGAGGTGATGCCCATTCCGCATAATCTCAACGATATCTCAACCTACCTACATCAATACAATGATATTAATATGCACAGTTAATACAACAGTTCACAAGTCTTACTATGTTATATCAGCGGCTCAATAATATCCCTCGCTTCGAATTATCAGCGGCTCAATGGTATCCCTCGCTTCAACATATCAGCGACACCCGCGCTACGATATTACAGTAGCAAATATCCTGATCCATCGCTTGATAAGACTGCGGCAAATATTGTGATCCATCGCTTGATCGATATACCCGTAGCAGCACAATAATTGCAACACATTTGCACGCATAATAACAATAGTAAACTCAGCTCATGTGTACACCATACATACCTGTATTCTCATAATCATAAGGTAATCATACCCGATTATTCCATTTCCCGTCGTCGCATATCAACAACGCACATTATCCACCATTTCCTGTCCTCAGACAACATATCAAGTTTCTCATTCCCTGATTTTCCTACAAAATCAGATTTCTTAACACTCATTACGTCAAGTGCAAAACATTCCCAAAAATGTCATCCCCTCGTATTCCATACGATCCTGCAACCACAATTGTTAACAACAACACATTCCATTTATATTATCACATCATAGATGCACATAAGCCAAAATAGTTGTGTCACACAACACTAACTACCATCATGCATAAGTATGTTCTACTCATTTCTATCAACATATAACTAGGCCCTCAACAACAAAAAAGAGCAAACCATTGCTCCGATACCACTAATGTAAGGTCCTCGCCACCTTAACCCGCTATTAGTGCATTATCACATATATAAGTGCATACAATTATGCCGTTAGGGAACTCTACACATTCTACCTTAGCATTAACATGGCATCTATAAAATTTCTGACATTAATTCTCTTGATGTCCAATTCCCAATACAACTCAACGCATATATGTATGCACCTCATAATACACTAACATGCTCTCAATTCATCATGTAATGTCCCATAATTAATTGCATGCACCACATAAGTGAAACGAGAAAAGCTCATAATCTTTATACAACTCATATACTCATGAAAATGCTCACAAGCTATCATAAAATAAGTGAATGTGTATCCAATGTATAAAGCAAACTTCCCAATACCGATGTTGGTACCTCAGCTCAGGGAGCGTTTCCAATCAACAACTCAAAGTCTACTCCAGAGCAAATGTTGTACATGTTCTACCTGTCCCAACAGAAACAGCCCCCCACACGGGGTGAGCATACCAATAATACCATTTCCATAACCGCAATATCATAATTCATAATTTACATAATATAAAGTTGTAAACTTAAAAGATACTCCATGTATAGTATCATCACCATATAGGATCCCCCATGTTGTTCCTGTTCTCACAATAATCGAAATTATCAAACTCCAAAGTCAGTTAATCATTTTGGTGGTTAACTTTACACATGCTCAAACCGATAATAGAATCCAGGCTAAATCATTACTCTAATGATTTACAGATAACACATATATCTCTACCATGATTTCACAATTCCATTTCCCGCACGATCAACAGCGGCGGCATAATAACCGATGTTCGCTCCATAGTGACAACATCCTATCATTGCTCACTCCATAGCAACACCGTAAGATTTGCAATACATACCAATTCATTGCAACCTAGTATATTATTCATTCTACGATGACAATAATATATAACACTATGCTCGTACGTTATACGTACCTCATAATCCAGTAGCAAGAGTCAATCTTTGCCTTTGCCGCAAAATCCAGTGAGTTATATGCTAAACACAATTAATGACTCAAAATTAATTACGTGTACACAACACACACCCAAACACGTAGACAACCTCCATATACATCATCACATCACGATGGTTAATCGTTTAAAAAGACCCGGGCAAAGTATGCATCGATTCCACAACAAAACAATATTTTGCACAATACACGACCTCTCAATCAATCGCCCAAGAATGCTCGATCGATCGAGAGTCCCAGAAAAATTATGCCCAAAATTCATCTTCGCTCGATAGATCGAACAGACTTCTTGATCGATCGCCCGACCTTCTCAATCGATCGGCCGTTTTGCTCGATCGACCGAGCATTCTATTTATCGTCGTCAAATTCTGCTAACGACGAGCGATCGATCGATCCCATTTTCCGATCGATCGGCGAGCTTTGCAACAGTCAAAAAAGGCGTTTTACAAGCTAAAACCCCCAGAGTAATAATACTAACACCCTATACATCATAAATCCTTAACAAGGAACCATAAATCCTCCCCAAAACATAACAACCAAAAATCTCCAAAATCCAAAAAATCAAACCCAACCCTACACATGCCAAAACTCTACAATACCACAATCGAAACAAAAATAAATGTGAGGGGAAGAAGATTACCAAATTATCTTGGAGAAATCTCGCTCCAAAATCGAACCTCCATCGATTTTTTGCCCCAAGGGAAAAAGGGGAAGGGGGTTGGTCGTGGGAGAGAGGAGAGAGGAGAGGGAGAGAAACCAAGCAATGACTAAACACCGAGTCCACTTGGTATATATAGTACCAAGGCTCCAAAATCCTGAGTCTCGCATACCGCATCATGACTCATTAAAAAAATCATATGTCTTCAATAATTATCTCCCACTCACTATTTCATTACCAACCTCAACCCAAAGTCACACAGACTCTAGATCCCACCAAAAGATAATTCCAAGGTTTATCACCTCAATGAGAATAAATCTCTACCCTTGGATCCGACAACCCCGATACTGGATTTAAAGTTCTCAGGAGTCCCAATACCGTAATTATCTCATAATTACCATAATTAAAATCCATTAAGGATCATAATCACTACGAGATTAACATAATAATTTCTGGTTATCACAGCGTGGGTTGCGTGGCACCCACACCATGAGGAATAAGTCTCTTTCATTGGTATGCACGGGATTTGGAAAAATTATGTGCATCATTTTGCGTGGGAATGGATTGTCGTGCGGGTTCTCCCTTTTGCTGCTTTTATCTAATCTATCTAATATTCTAATTCTATCATTTATGTGTCGTCATGTATATATGGTTTTGTTCGTTGTTGGCTTGTGCGGTATTATATTGGCTGACTATTAAGTGGAGGTTATTTGGTGTTGGTTCATTGAGGAGGCTTCACTTGGCTAAGGTTGTTGGTTATTTCGGTTTCATGTGTCATATAGGATTGTTCATGGGTTGTTGGATTTCAGTGAGGACTTTGGAGACGATGTCCTGTTCGTTTATTTATCTTTTATTAGTTAATGCTTCTCGTTCTTTCTTATATGTACCTTTAGCTTTGTTGGAAGGCGATATCCTTGCTCGTCCTTTCCGTAAACTATATGTTTTGAGGGGACCTGAATTAGTTTCAGTGGGCTCTGCGCTCTTGGTCAAGGTCTTCTGCATCTTTGTGAATACAATTATCATCTCACCTCTTCGAGAGACCCTTACTAGATTTGTATTAAGCAGTGTCAATGTTAGACCTGTGTATTTGTAGTTGTTATTCGATGTTTTGTATAGTCTTCGGCATATTTGGCTAGATAATCGTTGTACATGTTTATTATATTACTATGTTACTTCTTTATGTTAAAAAAATAAAATAATTCTTTTTGCAATATCACTCTCGTTGCGTGCATGGACAGGTTGTACTGGTTCTTCATCATGCCCACGAACTTCTTCGTATGGTGGGAAGTTCATGTCTCGTCGTTCACGAGCCACTTGCATCACATTTTGCGATATTGCCATGTGATGCTCTCTCATCGGCTCCATAAACGTTATAACAGATTCCCCATCAGCAGGATAGCGATCACAACTAACACTTAACTATTGCATCTGATCAATCTGAAAAGTAAATAACAATAATTAAATTTTAAATTTATAAATCCATATGATAGCTTCTTTAAAACAATGTTCAAACCTATTAACTTACCACATGATGCCACGCTGGGCCGTCACCATATTGGTATCCAGTCTGTACAGATTGTCTTTGATGGCCAATATACCTATGGGTGACTCGTTCATACGACTCACTATATACAACCACTACATCACAATATAGTGGTATGTCCACACATAGATCATGTGCCATCTCTCATTTCTGTATATACGCAACATGGTGTGCACTTCAATCCTTATTGATAATACCCCTTCGGTCAACTGAATGTAATCTATCATCCCGTAATCGTGGATCTGTGGGGATGTATTGAAGAATTCCAAATTGACGAAGAACCCTATCAGGACGGTACATTTCAACAATATCATAACAAATTAATTGGTCAGTATATGTCCATAATTGGTGGCTTAGATGTTCAGTGCACTCATCAGGGTATGACTGCCAATTAAAATACAAATACAAAATTGCATTAAAATAATATAAACAACATTATTTATTTTTCATAACAAACACAACTAATATATTGCTTACTTGAGTTGATGAATGCTCATCAAGAATGTCCCTAATGATGCGTACAGAATGCCTCCCTGTTTCCGTAAACCTTAAATGACATGCCCATCTGTAGAACCACAATTACAAATCTATAAATATATTAAAACATATAAAATAACACAAAACATAATTACATTATTACCTTGCACCATATGAAGCAGCAGGTAACATATTCTCCTCATCGATAATGATTGGGCCATCGAATCTAGCCTCGCCCATTTGAGGGGTTAAACCTGGTAGTCTTGACCATGCAATCTAAAATATTGTCATGAATAATATTAGTTAATTATGACGATAAAAATATTCCAAACATTTGAAAAGCTCAAACGTAAAGTTTACATGTACGACCTGTAATGCACCACTAGGGGTGCTTATCGGACCGGGTCGATCCGGACCGGGTCCAAAACCGGACCGGTTAGTCCAGTCCGAAACCGGAATCGGACTAACCGGTCCCGAACCGGTTTGATACCGGACCGGATCGTTATACCGTTCCGGATCCGGTATCTTACCGGTTCCGGACCAAACGGATCCGGTTCTGGATTGAACCGGAACCGGATCCATTTAAAAAAAAAAATTCAATAAACCCTTTCCTTTTTTCCTTTTTAAAAAAAAAAAAGAAAAAAAGAAAAATCCGGTTCCGGGTTGGAACCGGTCCAACCCGGAACCGATGGAATCGGAACCGGATCCGATCCGGTTCCTTATCGGATCGGACCGATTCCGCCCATAACGGGCCCGGAACCGGCCGATTCCGGTCCGAACCGGACCGGTTCGAACCGGTAACCACCCCTATGCACCACCTATCACTTTTTTTCCTCTCATCGAGGAAGTGCATAACTCACAGTACAAATATGCCAACAAGGCACTACCCCAACTATAATTTGCCAACAGAATCAATATCCTCTAACTTCTGTAAAAAAAATAAAAATAAATAACTTTACAGTTTTGCCGGAAGAATCAGGGCACAAAATTCCACCTAACATCAATAATACACAAGCCCGAGTATATCTGACTACATCTTCTGCGTACTGTGCTCATAAGAGCATTATTCACCAAATGATTCTTTATTGCAGATAGGTAACACTTTACACATTTAAAGTGTGCAGTATCCGATGTAAATCCCAAAAGCATATGGCAATATGCTTGCCACTCAGGCATACTTCTATCATAAGCAACACCAGATAATACGATATCATCTACTGCAATGAACATATCACTGCAATGTCTTGCAGTGTGGTGGTTGCCTCTCCGGATCTGAAGTGGAAAGTATGTGTTTCACGGCGCCATCTCTCAACTAAAACAGTGATGAGGTGAAAGTCAAGTGCAATTTTACCTGACCTATAAACACCATAAAAACCAATACTCTCCAACAGACTCACAACACGTGTATCGAGGGGACAAAGATCCCAAAAATGTTTATCAGGGTTTCTGCCTCGAAGTGTAGTATCAATATCACCTGCCCAAACATTATCAGATCGAAGAGATCTGCAATGATAGGAGATGACTGTCAATCGGGCCTGGTGCCCTGGTGTGCGCTTATCATGTACGCCCAAATTAACCACACTCTTAGTAATACTATTGTAGTAGTGACAGTAGAGATCGATCCCACGAAGAAGTGTGTTCTCTTCTGTTAACAGAAAACAAAATAACAAAGTATCAATTAGGGGTTTTTTTTGCAATTTTTAACTCTAACTTAATTAAACTAAAGCAAGCAAAAATCACTATATTATCAAGATTAAAAAGCAATTCTTGGTTTTCGGTCAACTTTAGCTTTGGAAATTATTCACTTGATCATCAAATCACTAAATAATCGATTTCATTCAATTATTCATCAACTGGAAACTTAATTCCTCTCTCACCTTAATTGTAGTCAAACAGAATTAAGATTAATTCAATGATAGCTTCAAAAACTAGTGAGTTGGATGAATCTAATCAATAAAAACTACAGCCGTTAGAATTAATCATCCAATCGTTCTTCCTAAGATTTTAACAACACCAGCAGCAGGTAATTATCAATCTTAGTTGCTACTTAATTAGCATTAGATTGTGTATGTTATTACTAGGTGATCAATCTATCAATCAAACACAACAATCATAATAATCATAATCTGAAAAACAAATTGAAATTGAATTAAAATCCAACAATCAAACCAAAATCTTCACAAGTGTTTTGATTCCAAAGGCAAGTATCCCTCAAACAAGAATCAAAAGATTTAGCTACTCATAATCAAACTAAAAACAACAAAATCTAGTGTATGAAACATAAAATAATCAGTAGAAAAGAGTTACTAAAGAGAAACATGATTCCGGCTCGTCGATTCCGTCTTCTTGTTTTGATCCTCCAAAGCGTTCTTCAAAAGTTCTCCAAGAGTTTTAGAGTAAAAATCTATTCTTCTAAATTATGTTCTAAAGTCTGAATTATGGTCCAAGGAGGTTGATAATTCGAGTTATAGCAAGTGAATATGGTAGGACAGGGTAAAATCTTCCCAAAGATGGTAAAATACCTTATTTCCTAATTTTCTCGGACTCTTAGCGATCGATCACTCCAAGCTAGCGATCGATTGCTAACTTTTTTTTTCGGACAGATTCTTTGGGCGATCGATCTCCTCTTTGTACCGATCGATCACGTGGCTCCAGTAGACTTTGGCAATCGATCGCTCATATTTACCGATCGATCGTTGACCTGGATAATTTGTTGCTCAAGTTTCTATCCAAAGGCGATCGATTCCTCTTCTATGCGATCGATCTCTTCTCCAAAATTACATTTTAAGCCATTTTCTTGATCTACCTTGAGTCCTTATCATCTTCAAAGCTTTCCTTGGTCTTTATACGCATTTTTTAGCTCGATTTCTTCAATTTCACCTATATTTACACAAATAGGTAGCCTATGTAACGAATTATCCATCAAAATATAACGAATCGTAGCCAATTAAACGCAATAGATGTGTCTATTCCTAGTCACATCAAACTCCCTCATACTTACTCTTTGCTCGACCTCGAGTAAATCAGACAAAACTACATGATTTTTGCTTGGCTCATGTAAGGACCCTAATCCTTAAGTGCGGATTAAAGGCATAATTAGAGCTAATATAAATGATCAGAGTAAATTAATCGTGTTGAGTCTATGAGCTTTAAGAATTACATGCCAAATATAAGGACTATCCCTGGATTAGTTACATTCCCAAATCAAAAGAATGTTATCATTATAGTTTTACACTACTCCTAGAGTAGATACTATACAAAATTAATCATGTCCTTCCTTCCTCAAAAGAATTCTTCATAAGCTCACCACCTCAACCCGTCTAGCCCTTCTTATCATGCCAAAAATGTACCTACAAGGACAACCCCCAAACATGAGCAATGATATCATTCATATACAACACAATATGAATATAAAGCGTAAATGCATAACCATAATAAAACACTTCCTGTTTTTCCCATGCATTTCAAACGCTTCCCGTTTGGTTGTCCCTGTACCATAACCCATGAGTATAATCAATAGATTATTTTTAATGGTCTACACATGTCATGACATAATACCAGCTCATCAATACCAAATACCAATCGCCAATCCCTAGTCTGTCCATCGCAATGTATTTTAATGCCCCTCGCTTATTTACATATAGGCGGCATAGAATAACCTCGCTTCAATGGACATGTGGTACTCCCACCCCTCGCCTCACATTGAGCGGCAAATATCCTTTCCTCGCCCTATATGATAACCACGCTCACATGTGACATGCGGCGCTCCCACCCCTCGCTTCACATTTAGCGGAACCAAAACAAATAGCGGCAAGCATTAAAATCATCAAGGGATGACCACGACTCATGGGATGTGCACCAATAATCATATGCATCTACAATCATCATGCATAATTCAACATGTATTTGCATCCACAATGCATAATCACATATATACTCGCATCCACAATGCATAAACAATGAGTATATTAGATACATGTACCGTTGGGTGCCCGTACGTCCTCTACGTACCTTTCCAAAAGTGGAATTGATATGGCTTCAGTTCCTTGGTTGCGTTGCTACCTGGGATGGTTCTACACAATCACACAACCCCATATTAGAAGCCAAATAATAGTCAAATATCCATCAATCATGCCAAAAAAATAAATTCAGCAAAAATGCTCTACCGATCGATCGGTAATCTGTTCATAATTTTCATTTTAAGCTACGGCTTTTACCGATCGATCGGTCCAAGATACCGATCGATCGCTAGCCATCCACCGATCGATCGGTCGCTTTTACCGATCGATCGGTCGCTTTTACCGATCGATCGGTAAGCATAGAATTTTTACCCCTCGCTTCGCACTTGCACCGATCGATCAGCCCTGCTACCGATCGATCGGTCGCCGCGACATTTTCGAGCAAACTCCATTTTTTTGGCACAAAACTCCCAAATAACCCAAAACATCTTAAACCAAAGACATCCCCACAACATATCATCACAAAAACCTCATAAAACCCACATTCAACCAACATAATACCAATCCCAACAAACCCATTTCAAAAACCCTTCAAAACCAATCCAAAATCAAATAAAACACTACAAAATCAACAATGAGGTATCCATACCTCTTGGGGACCTCAAATCTCCCAATAGACTTCACAAATCAACTTTTTGCAAGGGTTTCTCTCCACCTTTTTGCTCCAACTCGAAAATAAGGGGGAAAAGGGTTTGTGGGAAGTGATTTGGGGAAAGTGAGGTAAAGGTGGGGGGTTTGGGGTATAAAAGGGGTTGGGTTATAATTAAAAGCATTCCACAATCCCATGGTGTATAAAACACCTCAACATGATATTTTCAAAAGCATTAATCCAAAATGCACCAACATACCAATTAAACTCATGATTTCCAATTAATTGCTAACCATGGCAAATAAATCATGCTAATAACAATTTTCCAACATGTACAACATGCACCCTGAAATGCATTCCCGGGTCACCCTTTCCATATGACCATGCATTTCCATAAGATTAATAAATCCAACACATAATTAATTACCACCATAATTAATCATATAAACACAATTAATGCCCAAATTGCAATTAATCATTTCGGGGATATCACAATACTCCCCTACTTATAAGATTTCGTCCTCGAAATCACATGCACTTACCCCAAAAGGAAATTAAACATAATCACATACCAGAGAATAGTTCCGGGTAGTGCTGCACCATATGCCGCTCCGTCTCCCACATAGCCTCCTCGACACCCCTGCGATCCCACTGAACCTTGATCATAGGTATCACTTTGTTCCGAAGTCTACGGTCTGCCCGATCCAGAATTCTAACAGGCCGTTCCACATAAGACACATCGGATTCTAACTGAACCTCGGAAGGCTGTAACACATGAGATGGATCCGGCTCATACTTCCGCAACATCGATACATGAAACACGTCATGTATACCAGATAAAGAAGGCAGCAAAGCCAGTCGGTAAGCTAAGGTGCCAATGCGCTGCAAAATCTCGTACGGTCCAACATACCTCGGAGACAGTTTCCCGCGCATCCCAAATCGCACAACGCCTCTGAAAGGCGAGATCTTCAAAAAGACCTTATCTCCCAACTGAAATTCCAACGGTCTCCGCCGTTTATTCGCATAAGCTGCCTGTCTGTCCTGGGCTGCTTTCATTTTCTGCCTTATCATCTTTATCTTCTCTTCCATTTCCCGAACCAACTCCGGTCCTCCGACCGATCTACGGTCCAAATCATCCCAACACAAGGGTGATCTACACCGTCTGCCAAGAGCTTCAAAAGGAGTCATCTGAATACTCGCCTGGTAGCTGTTATTATAAGAGAACTCTACCAAAGGCACTGAATCTTGCCAAGAAACATCGAACTCCAAAACACAAGCTCTCAACATGTCCTCGAGCGTCTGGATAGTACGCTTGGTCTGGCCATCCGTCTGAGGATGATATGCAGTGCTCAATCTAACTTCAGTTCCCAAGGCTGACTAAAGGCCCTCCCAAAAAATGAGATGTAAATCGTGGATCTCGATCCGACACTATGGAAATGGGGATCCCATGCAATCTCACCACATCTCGGATATACAGTTGAGCCATCCTCAAAAAGGTGAAAGTCATGCTATAGGGGATAAAATGAGCTACCTTAGTCAATCGATCCACAATCACCCAAATAGCATCAAAGCCTGAAGTACTCCTCGACAGGTGAGTCACGAAGTCCATGGAAATGTGTTCCCACTTCCACTTCGGTATCTCCAAGCTTCTCAATTCGCCGCCAGGTCTCTGTCTCTCTGCCTTAACCTGCTGGCAGATCAAACACCTCTTAACAAAAGTGACGACATCACTCTTCATCCTTTTCCACCAAAACTGACCACGCAGATCTTTATACATCTTCTTCCCGCCTGGGTGGATTCTAAGTCTGCTACTATGAGCTCGCTCCAAGATCCCTCTACGCAACTCCGGTGTACTCGGAACCACCCAACGGTTACCAAATCTCAGGGATCCGTCATCGGCCACTCTGAACTTCGTTGGCTGACCGAGATGTACTAAAGATAACCACCTCTGAACCTCATCATCTGACCTCTGAGCTCTCCTGATGTTCTCATAGATATCTGGCTCAGCTAACAAGGTCGATACATACACAGGTGATGCATCTATGTCGAAGTATAGCCTAACTGGCAATAGGAGGTCATCATGGCTGACAAATGGATGACGTCCTCAGCAGAACTCCTCACTTTCCGGCTCAAAGCGTCTGCTGTCAAATTAGCCTTCCCGGGATGGTACTCAATCTCACAATCATAATCCTTGAGTAAGTCCATCCACCTTCTTTGCCTCATGTTCAGCTCCGCCTGAGTGAATAAAAACTTGAGGCTCTTGTGATCCGTGTAAATGGTAAACGAAGTACCATACAAGTAATGTCTCCAAATTTTCAGGGCGAAGATGATAGCCGCCAATTCCAAGTCATGGACTGGGTATCTAGTCTCATGCGGCTTCAACTGCCTCGATGCATAAGCTACCACATGCTTATCTTGCATCAGTACACACCCAAGGCCCTGAAGTGATGCAACGGTATACAAAACAAATCTGGAGTTCTCCGAAGGGATCACTAACACTAGCGCCGTCGTCAAACGGTGCTTCAACTCCTGGAAGCTCTCCTCACAAGCTTCTGACCAAAAGAATGGTACTCCTTTCTGGGTCAACTGTGTCAACGGCTTGGCAATCTTCGAAAAGCCCTCGACGAAGCGTCGATAATAACCGGCCAAACCAAGGAAGCTCCGTATTTCAGGTACAGAAGTGGGTACAGCCCACTCCATCACAGCTTCAATTTTCCTGGGATCCACTGATATTCCGCTGCTCGATATGACATGTCCCAGAAATACTACACTGCTCAACCAAAACTCACACTTACTGAGCTTGGCATACAACTGGTGATCTCGGAGAATCTGGAGCACTGTCCTCAAGTGTTTCACGTGCTCTTCCTCGCTCCGGGAATAGATGAGAATGTCGTCGATGAACACGATGACGAACTGATCAAGATACGTGTGATGACCAGGGATTATAGATGTTAATCCCGTAGTGTTAATAATCCCTAAAGTGGTTTTACGTAGCGATTTGGAGTTTAATCGCGATGTTGGGCCTTCTGGGCTCGTTTATTTGGGTAGTTGGGATCGTTGGATCCAGAGGTTGAGATTGTATTCTCATTTGGGTGAAAAACCTAAGGGTTGGGTTTTTGATGTGTCTCGGGATCTCGGGTGCTTGTGTGAGCACCGGTAGGGGGTTTTGGGGTTAGAGAGAGAGTTTTTGAAAACAGATGATTTTTAATGAATCACGATGTATTTGTGGGGCTATTAGTTTTTCGGGGTATTTTGCTATAAATACCAATTGAACCCGAGATTTTTATTAAAATTTCATTTCAACCCACTTTTTCCTCTCTCTCTCCCGCGCGCCCCTCCCGTCTGCCCAGCCCCCTCCGCGCGCTAAAACGCTTCGGCCGCCGCCGTCCCGCTGCCGTTCGGCGCGCCCGACCTACCCATGGCTTCGTCTCGTCCAGGCGCTCCTTTCCCCTCCGTCAATTGAAAGTTTCATCGCGTTTTGAAGTCGGATTTTGCAGGTAAGCGTCGATCCCCAATTTCTAGGGTTTAACGAATTTCGATCGATTTACTTCCGATTTTCGATTGAATAACCTTCCTTACCCCTTTTCCATGCTTGTCATGTATTTCCCTGCTTAACTTGATGGTATTGTGAATTATTGTTTCGATTTTTCCCAAAATTCGTAGGGTTTATGTTCGAATTTTTGGGGGTTTTAGGCAAGGGGTGTTGATCCTTGCTTTAATGGTTTAATTCACATTTTAGATGTATTATGATGCTTAATTGGGATCGAATTAAGATGTTATGGTTCGAATTTACCCTAATTTGGTGAGGGTTTGATTTTGAATTTTGGGGATTATGGCTATGGGTTGATAATTCACGTTAGGGATCGTTTATTACATGTTTTAGATGATTTACGATGCTTGGTTGGGTTCGAATTGTGATGCTAGGGTTCGAATTATTGAAGGTGTTCTTGGGCAATTTTCGATATTGTCTCATTCGTTCCCCTCCCTGCATGTACCCTGCCCCGGGTCTTTTAAATGATTTATTGTCGTGTGTTGACAATATTTTGAGGGTTATGGATGTGCTTAAGCATGGGTTACATGTTCGTAAATAATTGTGAATTATTTATCGTGTTAGCACATCATTCCTCGGGGCATGGAACTCGAGCAAGGTTTGGCTCGGACTTCGAGGATTTAAGGTACGTTTAGCGTACGAGCATAGTTTAAATGATGTTTTACAAGTATGATGCATGATCTAAAATACATGAAATGCTTTGCTATGATGATATCGGGACTTGGTTATGTTGTGTTGATTCACATGGTGGAATGCTTAGTGCCGCTATGAAGCGAGCAAATGATGAGGTGTGGTTGCTACGGAGCAAACACCGATAGTATGACGTTACCTTGAAGTAAGAAATGAAAATGTGGTATTTGATTAGATATCTAGGATATCTGTATTTTATTCCCTATTGGTAATAAATAGGAACAGAGACGTAGTTAATCAGAGAAGTGATTAACTAGGATCGGAAGTTAAGGAAATCTCAATATGATATCTAGAATTATGATAATTGCTAGATAAAGTAAGATGTTATGAAATGTTGCTAATCATTACTAGATAAAGTAAGATGTTATGAAATGTTGCTAATCATTGCTAGTTAAAGTAAGATGTTATGAAATGTTGTTAATTTGAACTGGCTAGGGTTAACCAATGTGATGATTAACTGCATATTCAGGATTTGATGATTTATCTGTTTTGAGAACAGGGTTATTACAGGGGTACGCTATGATGAGGGTGATACCATCCAGGAAGTATCACATATGTTCCACAATATTTACATTTTCGTAAATTATGTATTATGTCATTATGATTATGAAATTGTGGAATTGGTATGCTCACCCCGTTGGGGGCTGTCTCTGTTGGGGCAGGTGAACAGGTACATCGATGGCTTTGGAGATGAGCTCGAGCTGTTGATTGGGTGTACTTCCAGGATCGTGGTACCAGGGCTTGATGGAGCACGGTATCGTATAAAGTACCTATATACCCATGATGGTTATATACATATTCGTGATGCTCGCATGTGAGCACGATTATACTTGTATATGGGTTGTATATGAAGGCATGAGCCTTTCTCTCTTTCATTCTATGTTGCATGCAATTAGAGGTAGAATTGCTAAATGATATGAGAGTCATTGGTGTATTGTGGGTGTTGAAACCCACTTTTGTTGTCATATGTGTGATGTCATCCCTGGCTGGGAATTTACTTGATATTGCTGTATTATGATGAGTATTATGTTTCCATGGCCGGGAATTATGTTATGTGTTGTGCTTTTATTTCGGGATAGCTCTATTTATGGGGAGACTCTGCCCAAATTTTTATGAAAGTCCACAATGTAAAAAGTGGTGTAATGGGCGAACTCTATGACTCTATTGTTGTTAGGATGATGAGCTTATAACACTGAATGTAAAGAAAATTTTGTATTTGCCATTCAATGGTAAAGTATCATCTGAGTTTCCCGAATAATTTTATAGAAAGCATGTGCCACACATAATGATTAATACACTAATCAAGGGTTAAGTATATGGGGTCCTTACATTAGTGGTATCAGAGCAGTGGTTGCTCATTGGGGCTGTTGAGGGCCTAGGAAGTTATTGATAGCACATATTTATGCATGATGGCATTAATGTTATACGACATGACTAATTGTTTATGTGCTTATATGATATGAAAAGTGGTATTGCTAACCATTGTGGTTGCAGGAATCGTGTGGAACACGATAGGATGGCATTAATAGCGATGTCTAACGCTCTATATGCTACGTGCCAAGGAATCTGATTTTGGAAGAAAATCAGGGAAAAGAAAGATATGATGTATTGTCTGATGACAGAATGGGTAGACAACCGACAGTGGAATACTTCGGTATGGTCTCAATTATTATTGAATATACTAATGCGTTTGTTCATGTGATGTTCAAGCAAGGAAGGTACGTAAGAGACGTACGGGCATCAAACGGTAACGTATTCTTAAACTATGACTTTGCATTGATTGCATAAGTAAGTTTATGATGATGTTTATGATAAGTAAAGATGATATGATGTTTATGATGACGTTTAATAATAAGTAAAGATGATATGATGATTATGATGATGTTTATGATAAGTAAAGATGATATGATGTTTATGATGATGTTTATGATAAGTAAAGATGATATGATGTTTATGATAACGTTTAATAATAAGTAAAGATGATATGATGTTTATGATGATGATTATGATGATGATTATGGGGAATAAGTTTATAATGATGGTGTTTACACGATGAAATGACGATGTTTATATGATATTTATATGATGATGTTTATGCGATATTATTGTGGTAAGGTGCCACGGGGTAAGGTGCCCCACATGGTAAGTAGCCATGCGATATTATTGTGGTAAGGTGCCACGGGGTAAGGTGCCCCACATGGTAAGTAGCCATGCGATATTATTGTGGTAAGGTGCCACGGGGTAAGGTGCCCCACATGGTAAGTAGCCATGCGATATTATTGTGGTAAGGTGCCACGGGGTAAGGTGCCCCACATGGTAAGTAGCCATGCGATATTATTGTGGTAAGGTGCCACGGGGTAAGGTGCCCCACATGGTAAGTAGCCATGCGATGTTATTGTGGTAAGATGCCACGGGGTAAGATGCCCATATGGTAAGAGGCCATACGATATTATTATGTGGATTTACGATGACTCGTTCTTTTATGAGGATTGGCGATGGTTTATTCCGCCAGGTATGTTGATAGCGATGCCTCATTCCGCTATATTGATTGGCGATGGTTCTTTCCGCCAGATGTATTGATAGCGATGTCTCATTCCGCTATATTGATTGGCGATGGTTCTTTCCGCCAGATGTATTGATAGCGATGTCTCATTCCGCTATATTGATTGGCGATGGTTCTTTCCGCCAGATGTATTGATAGCGATGGTTCATTCCGCTATATTGATTGGCGATGATTCTTTCCGCCAGATGTATTGATAGCGATGGTTCATTCCGCTATATTGATTGGCGATGGTTCTTTCCGTCAGATGTATTGATAGCGATGTCTTCCGCTATATTGATTGGCGATGGGTTATACCGCCGGGTATTGATAGCGATGCCTCTTTCCGCTATTATGTGGACGATGACTCATGCTCAGGTGTATAGCGAGGTTTCATGCCACTTATTATATGACGATGTATCATGCCATCGATTCTATAGCGATGGACTCTGCCGCTATATAATCAGCACAGGATTTTGCCGCCTTCGAGCGATGGGTGCTGATTACGTATTATTATTGAGCGACGGAGATAGGTATGCCGCTATCTTGTTAGCGATGAGGTATGAGATATTGCTATTCTATTTAGCATTATTATAGCTGGCATGCGTTGTTATACATGTTTTATTATGACTATTTTACTAGCATGATGATGGATGACATATGTTGATGTACATGGACCGTCACGAGTTGACTGGGTTGTTTAGATGTCATTGTTGACATGTATCGTCACTAATTGACGATACCTTAGATGCCATGAGTGGGCATGTGTCGTCACGGGATGGCGATGACGATGGTATAGGAGATGTCAGATGTCTTATTAGACATGCATCATCGTTACGATGAACAATGCGTTGAGTATACGTTTTCAGTTGTATGCCTTGGGTGCCAGTGTCGGGCACAAGGAGGTGTGTGCGTCATCAATTGACGTGACCCTTATACCGAGCGGGTTGCTCGAAGAATGGATGGACGCGCTGTACATGTGATTGTACCGCAGAAATTGTTTGAGGTAATCATATTTCGAGTGGTGATACCCTTGAGGTATGCTCGTTGGAATGGCTTTTTGGCCATGTTTTTGACGACAGGAGTAATCGTGGAGGAATTACTCGCTTTCTATTGATATGACATGTAGTAGACATGGTCACACCACCCATGAGGGTGTAAGATGGGTCCTAAGGGAGTAGGATCAGGTTATGTTAAGTACATGGGGACATTGGAGTGTCCAGGGTATGTCAGCATTGGAGGAATGTTGGGTAAAGACCCACTACTCTATTGATTTTTCTTCCCATGGTATGGTATGCCGTGCGGAAACGTCCATCTGATTGGTAGGTTTGAGGTGAACATAGTGAGGCAGCGACTAGTTTGTCTGCCGCGTGTGTGCAGCACCATGATGGGCTTGCTAGAGCCGTTATACTGCTCGTTGGAACCATGTTTGGCAAATCGTAAGGTGATACGAGGTGGATTGTGGTGGACTCTGGTAGTCACCACGTCATTTGAAGTTGGGGTTGAGTATGCCTCACTGAAACGTATATATGTTTATGTTTAAATCTTGGTGAGACTGGTCTGGGACAGCTCATGATGTTGAAGTACCAACAAGAGAGTCATCAAGTCGTCGTTGATTCGATCTGGGAATCCATGTATTTTGGGATGCAATGGGTTTATTGCATGTCCTTTCAAATTTGAAACTCTGAGGAGTCTCGATTGTTTATTTATGACAAAGATGTGGTTCTTGGGATATCCGGAGGTGGACATCTTATGAGATATCTTTTGTGTGAATTTGTGGCCGTGAGTTGCCCAATTTGAGTTGCGATGATGCGACTGCCCCTTCGATAGAGGAGGTTTGAAAGTGGAAACCAGGTTTGGTATGTGTACACCGTGGAATACTAGTGTTTCCCTCGTAACGATGTATGTTAGACATCGTGAGTCATGATAGAGATGTCTTTGAATGATGTCTACGATGGAATCGGGAGCGATTCGGATCCTTACCGTTTCAGTTGACTAACTGCTTTTGGATTATTAGCGTTGAGCTGTGCTGACGTTCTTTGACGTTATAATAGATTTGGAAGTCTATTCCACTCCAGAGATTGACACGAGGTCAACGTTCTCACGGTTGAGGTGTCTTTCAGGATGCGTTCTTACTAGTTGTATTAGAACTAAGGATGACTGTCCGATCTACAGTCGTAAGTATAGGTTGTTTTGCAGTCATGAGAGACTGACTTTTGGGATGACCCACGTCGAGGTACGTTTTGCCTCTTGAGTGATATGTTGGTTTTGGTAAGTCGCTCTGTTTCAGAGTTTGATGAGAGGTAAGTATCCTCGCGTTTATTAATACGATTCTGATATGGTCAAGAATCGAAGTTATGGCTTCATGTTGTTATGTAGCCTGGGTGTTATGTGATACACCAGTGCTAATTTCGAGGACGAAATTCTTTTAGTGGGGGATATTGTGATGACCAGGGATTATAGATGTTAATCCCGTAGTGTTAATAATCCCTAAAGTGGTTTTACGTAGCGATTTGGAGTTTAATCGCGATGTTGGGCCTTCTGGGCTCGTTTATTTGGGTAGTTGGGATCGTTGGATCCAGAGGTTGAGATTGTATTCTCATTTGGGTGAAAAACCTAAGAGTTGGGTTTTTGATGTGTCTCGGGATCTCGGGTGCTTGTGTGAGCACCGGTAGGGGGTTTTGGGGTTAGAGAGAGAGTTTTTGAAAACAGATGATTTTTAATGAATCACGATGTATTTGTGGGGCTATTAGTTTTTCGGGGTATTTTGCTATAAATACCAATTGAACCCGAGATTTTTATTAAAATTTCATTTCAACCCACTTTTTCCTCTCTCTCTCCCGCGCGCCCCTCCCGTCTGCCCAGCCCCCTCCGCGCGCTAAAACGCTTCGGCCGCCGCCGTCCCGCCGCCGTTCGGCGCGTCCGACCTACCCACGGCTTCGTCTCGTCCAGGCGCTCCTTTCCCCTCCGTCAATTGAAAGTTTCATCGCGTTTTGCAGTCGGATTTTGCAGGTAAGCGTCGATCCCCAATTTCTAGGGTTTAACGAATTTCGATCGATTTACTTCCGATTTTCGATTGAATAACCTTCCTTACCCCTTTTCCATGCTTGTCATGTATTTCCCTGCTTAACTTGATGGTATTGTGAATTATTGTTTCGATTTTTCCCAAAATTCGTAGGGTTTATGTTCGAATTTTTGGGGGTTTTAGGCAAGGGGTGTTGATCCTTGTTTTAATGGTTTAATTCACGTTTTAGATGTATTATGATGCTTAATTGGGATCGAATTAAGATGTTATGGTTCGAATTTACCCTAATTTGGTGAGGGTTTGATTTTGAATTTTGGGGATTATGGCTATGGGTTGATAATTCACGTTAGGGATCGTTTATTACATGTTTTAGATGATTTACGATGCTTGGTTGGGTTCGAATTGTGATGCTAGGGTTCGAATTATTGAAGGTGTTCTTGGGCAATTTTCGATATTGTCTCATTCGTTCCCCTCCCTGCATGTACCCTGCCCCGGGTCTTTTAAATGATTTATTGTCGTGTGTTGACAATATTTTGAGGGTTATGGATGTGCTTAAGCATGGGTTACATGTTCGTAAATAATTGTGAATTATTTATCGTGTTAGCACATCATTCCTCGGGGCATGGAACTCGAGCAAGGTTTGGCTCGGACTTCGAGGATTTAAGGTACGTTTAGCGTACGAGCATAGTTTAAATGATGTTTTACAAGTATGATGCATGATCTAAAATACATGAAATGCTTTGCTATGATGATATCGGGACTTGGTTATGTTGTGTTGATTCACATGGTGGAATGCTTAGTGCCGCTATGAAGCGAGCAAATGATGAGATGTGGTTGCTACGGAGCAAACACCGATAGTATGACGTTACCTTGAAGTAAGAAATGAAAATGTGGTATTTGATTAGATATCTAGGATATCTGTATTTTATTCCCTATTGGTAATAAATAGGAACAGAGACGTAGTTAATCAGAGAAGTGATTAACTAGGATCGGAAGTTAAGGAAATCTCAATATGATATCTAGAATTATGATAATTGCTAGATAAAGTAAGATGTTATGAAATGTTGCTAATCATTACTAGATAAAGTAAGATGTTATGAAATGTTGCTAATCATTGCTAGTTAAAGTAAGATGTTATGAAATGTTGTTAATTTGAACTGGCTAGGGTTAACCAATGTGATGATTAACTGCATATTCAGGATTTGATGATTTATCTGTTTTGAGAACAGGGTTATTACAGGGGTACGCTATGATGAGGGTGATACCATCCAGGAAGTATCACATATGTTCCACAATATTTACATTTTCGTAAATTATGTATTATGTCATTATGATTATGAAATTGTGGAATTGGTATGCTCACCCCGTTGGGGGCTGTCTCTGTTGGGGCAGGTGAACAGGTACATCGATGGCTTTGGAGATGAGCTCGAGCTGTTGATTGGGTGTACTTCCAGGATCGTGGTACCAGGGCTTGATGGAGCACGGTATCGTATAAAGTACCTATATACCCATGATGGTTATATACATATTCGTGATGCTCGCATGTGAGCACGATTATACTTGTATATGGGTTGTATATGAAGGCATGAGCCTTTCTCTCTTTCATTCTATGTTGTATGCAATTAGAGGTAGAATTGCTAAATGATATGAGAGTCATTGGTGTATTGTGGGTGTTGAAACCCACTTTTGTTGTCATATGTGTGATGTCTTCCCTGGCTGGGAATTTACTTGATATTGCTGTATTATGATGAGTATTATGTTTCCATGGCCGGGAATTATGTTATGTGTTGTGCTTTTATTTCGGGATAGCTCTATTTATGGGGAGACTCTGCCCAAATTTTTATGAAAGTCCACAATGTAAAAAGTGGTGTAATGGGCGAACTCTATGACTCTATTGTTGTTAGGATGATGAGCTTATAACACTGCATGTTAAAGAAAATTTTGTATTTGCCATTCAATGGTAAAGTATCATCTGAGTTTCCCGAATAATTTTATAGAAAGTATGTGCCACACATAATGATTAATACACTAATCAAGGGTTAAGTATATGGGGTCCTTACAATACGGCTGAAACACTCTGTTCATCAGACTCATAAAGACCGCTGGAGCATTCGTCACGCCGAACGGCATCAATAGGAACTCGTAATGTCCATATCGAGTCCGGAATGCTGTCTTCTATACATCTTCCTCTCTGACTCGAATCTGATGATACTCGGACCTCAAATCAATCTTGCTATAAAGTCTGGTACCTTGCAACTGATCAAATAAATCATCAATCCTTGGGAGAGGATACTTGTTCTTTACTGTGGCTTTATTCAATTGCCGGTAATCGATGCACAACCGCATCGAACCGTCCTTCTTCTTCACAAAGAGAACCGGTGCGCCCCATGGCGATACGCTCGGGCGTATATATCCCTTGTCAAGGAGATCCTGCAACTGTTCCTTCAATTCCCTCAACTCTGCCGGTGCCATCCTGTAAGGTGCACGAGAGATAGCGGATGTCCCCGGTAACAACTCGATCCCAAACTCAACTTCCCTAGCCGGTGGGAATCCTGGGATCTCTTCTGGGAATACATCAGCGAACTCTGCTACCACTGGTACATCCTCAACTCTAAACTCTTTATTCTTCCCAGATGTGTCCACGGCATAGATGAGATAGCCCGTGTGGCCACGTTCCAACAGCTGAGTCATCTTGATCGCTGAAATTAACGGAATCTTCGCACGAGAACCGTTGCCATAAAAAGTCCACTGAACTCCCAAATCAGGTCTGAACTTCACTGTTTTCTGCCGGCAATCTACCACTGCCTGATATCTGTTCAGAATATCAATACCCACAATGCAGTCGAAGTCTGACATGCCCAACACGATCAAGTCTGCCTGCAACTCGTTGCCCTCAAAATAAATGAGGCAATCTGCCATAAACTGATCAGCAACGACATTTCTTCCAGTGGGTGTCGAGACCAAGAGAGGCGTGGGTAAAGAAGACGCGCGCATATGGTGTCTTTCCACAAAGCCCACAGATACAAAAGAGTGGGAGGCACCTGTATCTATCAAAATAAAAGCAGGGTACGTAAATAAATGACACGTACCGGCGATCACCTCCTCTGGGGCTGCCTGAGCCTGCTCTCTGGTCAGTGCATACACCTGTCCCTGGGACGGTCCCACTGTCTGACCTCCCGATGGTCGAGGCCCAAACTGCTGCCTCTGGTGTACTGTCCTGTCATCAAATCTCGGCCTGTTGCCCTGAAACTCTGACTGTCCTCCCCGGGTGGGGCAATACCGAGAGATGTGGCCCATCTTGCCACAGCTATAACAGGCAGGGCACTTGTTCGAAGAATGTGGCCCTCCACAATTGTCGCACCTTGGCTCCCCCGATCTATTTCCTTGCGTAGACCCTCGGTTGGAGGACCAATTGCTCTTCTTGTTCTCCTGCTTCTGACCAAAGAATTTCTTCCCACCGAACCATGAAGATGAAGAGGCACCACGAGGTTTAAATGGCTCTCCTCGGGGCCTTAAGCTATCAATAGCTTGTCTTTGTTGTGGTACTTGTGGTGGCACAGCACCAGGGTAAGCTCCAACTCCAATTTCGGCAAGCTCCGCTCTTGTGAGAGCATCATCAAAAGAAGTTGGGTTATTGGTGATAACCCGGTCAAAGAGCTCCGGTCGCAACCCCTTCATAAAATTCTTCATCTTTGCGTGTCCATTGGTGGCAATATGGGGAACATACCTCAGCAACGAAGAGTACCGCATGGCATAGTCTGACACTGTCATGTTCCCCTGTTTCAAACTTGCAAACTCATCCTCCTTTGTCTGTCTCGCCGCTGCGGAGAAGTACCGGTTCAGAAACCAGGTCCTGAAGAGTGTCCAATCAATCAAAGCACCCAGTGCTCTCAGTTCCATTACCGTGCTCCTCCACCACATTAGAGGTTTCTTTGCCAACTGGAACTCTGCAAGCCTCAGCCAAGCTGTAACAGCACAAGGAGCCGACACAAATATCTGCTCAAGTCTTTCCAGCCACTCCTCAGCTTCCTCTCCTGATTCTGTTCCCTCAAACCGGGGCGGGTGGTAAGACAGAAACTGAGTCAAGCTAATCTCACCGGGTAGCAATAACTGAGCCACTGGCTCCATGCCTACTGCTGGTGGAGGTAGAGGGTTTGCCTGTCCAATGCTAGCGTTCACGCTCCCAACATCACCAACCTCTTCGTTAAGGTTCCCCGCATTCATAGCAGCCATGCTGTAACACAAAGGTTAACATCAATTCCAAAACAAATATACATGTTATGCCGTTAGATAACAGGAATGATAATAAGCATGTTAGTATAACAGAATATAAATCAATATGCACCACATGCATAAACATGCTTCAAATGTAAGCACCTAGCCAATCATGCTAAGGCTACCCTTCTCTCGTTCCCGGGTTCTCTAACCTGGCTCTGATACCACTAATGTAAGGACCCTAATCCTTAAGTGCGGATTAAAGGCATAATTAGAGCTAATATAAATGATCAGAGTAAATTAATCGTGTTGAGTCTATGATCTTTAAGAATTACATGCCAAATATAAGGACTATCCCTGGATTAGTTACATTCCCAAATCAAAAGAATGTTATCAATTATAGTTTTACACTACTCCTAGAGTAGATACTATACAAAATTAATCATGTCATTCCTTCCTCAAAAGAATTCTTCACAAGCTCACCACCTCAACCCGTCTAGCCCTTCTTATCATGCCAAAAATGTACCTACAAGGACAACCCCCAAACATGAGCAATGATATCATTCATATACAACACAATATGAATATAAAGCGTAAATGCATAACCATAATAAAACACTTCCTGTTTTTCCCATGCATTTCAAACGCTTCCCGTTTGGTTGTCCCTGTACCATAACTCATGAGTATAATCAATAGATTATTTTTAATGGTCTACACATGTCATGACATAATACCAGCTCATCAATACCAAATACCAATCGCCAATCCCTAGTCTGTCCATCGCAATGTATTTTAATTCCCCTCGCTTATTTACATATAGGCGGCATAGAATAACCTCGCTTCAATAGACATGCGGTACTCCCACCCCTCGCCTCACATTGAGCGGCAAATATCCTTTCCTCACCCTATATGATAACCACGCTCAAATGTGACATGCGGCGCTCCCACCCCTCGCTTCACATTTAGCGGAACCAAAACAAATAGCGGCAAGCATTAAAATCATCAAGGGATGACCACGACTCATGGGATGTGCACCAATAATCATATGCATCTGCAATCATCATGCATAATTCAACATGTATTTCCATCCACAATGCATAATCACATATATACTCGCATCCACAATGCATAAACAATGAGTATATTAGATACATGTACCGTTGGGTGCCCGTACGTCCTCTACGTACCTTTCCAAAAGTGGAATTGATATGGCTTCAGTTCCTTGGTTGCGTTGCTACCTGGGATTTCTACACAATCACACAACCCCATATTAGAAGCCAAATAATAGTCAAATATCCATCAATCATGCCAAAAAAATAAATTCAGCAAAAATGCTCTACCAATCGATCGGTCATCCTTACCGATCGATCGGTAACTGTTCATAATTTTCATTTTAAGCTACGGCTTTTACCGATCGATCGGTCCAAGATACCGATCGATCGCTAGCCATCCACCGATCGATCGGTCGCTTTTACCGATCGATCGGTAAGCATAGAATTTTTACCCCTCGCTTCGCACTTGCACCGATCGATCGCAGCCCTGCTACCGATCGATCGGTCGCCGCGACATTTTCGAGCAAACTCCATTTTTTTGGCACAAAACTCCCAAATAACCCAAAACATCTTAACCAAAGACATCCCAACAACATATCATCACAAAAACCTCATAAAACCCACATTCAACCAACATAATACCAATCCCAACAAACCCATTTCAAAAACCCTTCAAAACCAATCCAAAATCAAATAAAACACTACAAAATCAACAATGAGGTATCCATACCTCTTGGGGACCTCAAATCTCCCAATAGACTTCACAAATCAACTTTTTGCAAGGGTTTCTCTCCACCTTTTTGCTCCAACTCGAAAATAAGGGGGAAAAGGGTTTGTGGGAAGTGATTTGGGGAAAGTGAGGTAAAGGTGGGGGGTTTGGGGTATAAAAGGGGTTGGGTTATAATTAAAAGCATTCCACAATCCCATGGTGTATAAAACACATCAACATGATATTTTCAAAAGCATTAATCCAAAATGCACCAACATACCAATTAAACTCATGATTTCCAATTAATTGCTAACCATGGCAAATAAATCATGCTAATAACAATTTTCCAACATGTACAACATGCACCCTGAAATGCATTCCCGGGTCACCCTTTCCATATGACCATGCATTTCCATAAGATTAATAAATCCAACACATAATTAATTACCACCATAATTAATCATATAAACACAATTATAACGAATCGTAGCCAATTAAACGCAATAGATGTGTCTATTCCTAGTCACATCAAACTCCCTCATACTTACTCTTTGCTCGACCTCTACATGATTTTTGCTTGGCTCATAGTATCATAACAATTTAACTTATCCTCACTTTAACGCCTCAACAATCATAAACATGCATAATAATGAAAGACGGTGAAATGTTAACATTGGAACAAGTTCAATCCCTAAATATTTCATACCCAACAAAACGATGAAAGTGCATGTGTGGTCATAAACAAGTGTGATGTACAAATTATAGATCCAATAGATGCAAAGCCACAATAGAGCAAGTCATGCACTAACACAAGTATAAGCTCACTTGCACACTCTTCTCAACTATCTTAGCCCCTTGTAAACATGAATCATGCATGTAGGTCTTAATTAGCTTGTAACTTGGCTTAGGTGTTAGCTTATGAAAGAAAAGGAAGGATGTATCATGCAAAAGAGTATGATGATATGCACAATATAAACTTATCTTTTTTCATGATTTTTCTCATATATTATTCTTTTGTGCCTTGGCTCCCTTTGGAGTCATGTTTTTTATCTATTTTCTCAAGGCATCCCTTTTCTTTCATGCATTTCATTCTTTTTTACAATGAAGCTCAAACATATAGATCATTGAATACCTAAGTGCATGTTAATGAAACACATCATACTCCCTTCAAAGGTGTGAATTAAAATCACATTTAGGCTTATTAGGGACGGATGATAAGCTAGTCAAAGAATGTCGAATGGTGGTTTTTAGTATGCTTAGCACACAACCATTCTTTTGCATTAAAGCTCAAAATGGGTGCTATTGATTGATTTTCTTTACATGGTAGGCTTGAAAGGCTCAATCGCATCAAATATCGCCTATATCACTTTCATGTTCGCAAGTAGTCTAGACATACGCATCAAAGAGCATGTAGTTAAGTTCTAGCATGTATTAGACTTCTTAAGATTATCACAAAATTCACGCAATCTTCACTAAGCTATGCACACTTCACAAGTCATGACATATTCGTTCTCAATATATTCAATTACTACGTCAAGGCACACGTTGCATTAGAGTTCAAAGTGTTACAAGGTTAACAATTCATCTATGTTTGAAAACATGCATGTCCTCAATTAGGTTTCATCATGGGCTTGCATTCATACTAACTATGAGCTCAAAATTTTCAAATTTTTGATTTTTTTTTGTATTTTTGTAATAGGTACCACTAATCCCTCCCCATACTTAAATCTTACATTGCCCCCAATGTAAGGCAAAAGTACAAGAAAAAGAGAAAAATCTAACTATGAAAGCAATAAAAAAATAAATAAAGGGAAAACTAACTCCCCTTGGGTTGCCTCCCAAGCAGCGTCTCTGTTTAATGTCGGTGGCCCGACTCTAGTCCTCTCGATCATGGTGGGTCAAGAGATGTTGCTATATCCTTCCTCTTCCACCTTAATATCTTCTCCAGATCTTTGAACTTTGGTTTGTTTGCCTTTGAGTGGTCGTCCTTAGTCTTTGTTCCTCCTTCAGCATTTGTTGATTGTTATGGTCTATCTGGAGGGTGTTTCCTTTCACCAGTACGACCCTGTGAGAGAGAAGAGAGAGATTCAGCAATATCATGAATAGATAAGGCAGCAATAGTATGAAAATTATGTACAAAATTTGAGTCCATACCTCTTTTGCCTTCAAGGCCATCAGCTCTCCCATCTCCCACAAATCATCATTATCAAAATCAGATTCAACTTCATCATTGATAGCAATAGCATAACCAGATTGTTCATGTGTTTTAATGGTTTCATATATATTGAATCTTGCAACCTCACCATTAAACTCCATTGTTAACATACCGCTATTTACATATATCACAGATTTAGAGGTTTTAAAGAATTGTCTCTCTAATAGAATGGGGCTAGACGGATCACCAATTTTCATGCTAAAACATAGAAATCGGTGGGAAAAACCAAATTCTCTACGTGGACAAGTACATCATCTACTATCCCCCTAGGTATAACCGTGGACCTATCAGCTAATTGTATCACAGTATTATTTCTTTACAAAGGTCCCGGTTTCAGTTGAGTGTAGATTGAGTAAGGCATGACATTAAATGAAGATCCTAAATCTAGCATTGCATTCTCAATTCTAGTGGTTCCAATCACACATGGGATAGAAAACATACTAGGGTCCTTACACTTTGTGGGGATGCTTCTTTGGATGACCGAGGAAACATTTTCCTCTAGCTCAATCTTGGGCCACCCTTTTCGTTCTTTGCTCCTATCCGCTTTCCAAACTTCCTTAAAAAATCTAGCATATTGAGGCACTTTCTTCATGGCATCATACATTGGAGATTTTTCCTCACAGCGTCGAAAAGTCTCATAGAGTCCCTTCATGCCCTTGTCCTTCCAGTTCACCTTCAATGCAAGGGGAATCGGGGATTCAATTTATATTCATGGAGTGGATGGACTTACCTCGTGGTTCCTCCTCTTGTATTGGCTCCTCTATGTTCGTCTCGGTCTTCTTCTCTTCGTCTTGTCCAGGTGGCGTCAGTACCACCTTCTCCTTAGCTTCATCGTCACTCCTCTTCAAAGTGATGGCGCTCACATTTTCTCTTGGGTTCACCACTAGCTGTGAAGGTAGTCCATTTTATATTCTCGTTTCAATCTTGTTGAGCGAAGTCACCAATTGCCCCATTTTTGCGTAGTCAAGCTTTGGATGCTTGCCCTCGTTTCCTTTTGAAATTACAGGCTAATTTCAGCAATGACTTTAACATCTCTAACCTGTTAGAAGGAGCATGCACTGGAGGTGGTGGAGGTATTTGATATGGCGGTCTATAGGGTGAAGGTTGGTTCGTTTTTTGATTCCCATAGCCCTGGTTCGGATGGTCCCTCCAACCTTGGTTGTAGTTGCTTTGTGATACCCCGAAATAATTATATGCAATTTGGGCATTCATTATGTTTATGTGATTAATTATGGTGGTAATTGATTTATGTGTTGGAATTAATTATCTTGTTGAAATGCTTAGTCGCATGGTAGGTGTGACCCGGGGATGCATTTCAGGGTGCATGTTGTGCATGTTGGGAAATTGGGTGTTAGCATGATTTAATTGTATGGGTTGGCAATTATTTTGGAAAGCATGAAATTATTGGGAGTTTGGTGCATTTTTGTAAAATGCTTTTAAAATACCATGTTGGGGTATTTTATACATCATGTCAATTATTGGGGTACAAATTTAATTATAACCTTTATAACTCCACTATACCCCCCACTTTACTTCACTTTACCAATCACTTTATTAAAATCCCCAACTCACTCTCCAAACCCTACTTTCCCCTCCATTTTCGATTTTTGGCTTCTAGGAGAGGAGAAATCCTTGCACAAACTTGATTTGTGGGATTATTTGTGAGATTTGGAGCCCCCAAGAGGTATGGATACCTCCTTGGTATTTTTATGGTGTTTGGTTTAGTTTTGATATAGTTTTGAAATGGGTTTGTGTAGGGTTGTTATGGGTATTGGTTGGGAGTTGGATTTTTGGGTTGTTAATGGTGTATATTGAAGGTTAAAAGTGTTTTTATGTTTTTGGTTTGTTGGTATAAGTGTTGGTGAGGGTGGTGAAGAATTTATGGTGCAAAAATGGTGTTTCTCGCAACACAGGCAGCGGCGATCGATCACCCATTGGAAATGCTTGATTGTTCCGGTAGTTGTTATATACGAGCGAGGGAAGTACTTGCCGCTGTCATATGAAGCGATGGTAATATGATATTTGCCGCTGTCATGTCGAAGCGATGTACATGCCGCTGTCATTGTCGAAGCGAGGGATATCATATGATGCCGCTATATGTCGAAGCGAGGGGTCCTAAAATTCCACTGTTGTAACAGGACCGGAATAGTCACATTTCTAGTGATTAATGTGGATTATTATGGTTATAACTGGAACGTGGTATCGATCATTATATTGTGAATTAATGATTTGTACATGAGTTTCTGAAACAGGAACAACAATAAAAATGTGCTAATGTGGTAAATCAGGGAGCATACATACATATATATCTCATGCAATTAATTATGTTATTGTGCTTGGATTTGTTGAATGGTAATGTATATGCTCATGGTGAGTTGTTCCTGTAGGTACACCTTTGGACTTGGAGGGCTATGGGCCGGGTTGAGGCAGTGAGCTACGAGGAGCATTAAGAAATTAGGATACAGGATTTTGGATAGTCTCTACTCTAGGAGTTGTGTAAATCTATATTATCAACATTCATTATTGGGAATGTAATTAATTAGCTTTTGGAATTTTATTTTTGGCCTGTAATCCTAATAGCTCAAGGCTGCAACCGGAACCATAAACTGTCTTTAATGCATGTTAGCCCTATTTATATTCTTATTACACTGTTAAGGTAGAGAGGCCTTACATTAGTGGTATCAGAGCAGTGGTTAGAGAACCCGGGAATGAGTGAAGGGTAGCCTTATCAATAGGTTGGTTAGGTGCTCTTTTTAAACATGTTTAGTGCATATGGAGTATAAAAATGTTATACTAACATGTTTTGGTTATTGTTACTCATGTTATCTAACGGCATATTATATGAATTATTTTTGGTATTATTGTTAACCATTGTGTTACAGCATGGCAACAAATATCGATATAGGAGACGCGGTGAATGTTAATGCAAGCGTTGGGAGTACAAATCCTCTACCACCGCTAGCTTTGGGCGAAGAACCGTCTGAACAGCAGTTGTTGCCCGGGGAACTGAGCTTGACTCAATTCCTTGCATACCGACCCCCGATGTTTGAAGGAACTGAGACAGGGGAACAGGCCGAAGAATGGTTAGAAAGGATAGAGCAAATCTTCGCGGCGGCTCCTTGTGCGAAGTCGGCCTGGATAAGGTTAGCAGAATTCCAACTGTCCAAGAAGGCACTAATGTGGTGGAAGACCACGGTGTTAGAGCATGAGGCTCAAGGTCATGATATAAACTGGAAGCTGTTTAGAACTCAATTTCTGACCCGGTATTTTTTGGCTGCTGAACGGGAAGCTAAGGGGGATGAATTTACTAACCTAAAGCAAGGTACTATGCTGGTGTCAGACTATGCTCTCCACTATTGTTCTTTGCTCAGATATGTACCTCATGTCGCCACAAATACTCAAGCGAAGATGAGGCACTTCATGAAAGGCTTGAGGCCTGAATTGTATGATAGGGTGATCACTTATGGCCCTACTTGTTTTGATGACGCCCTTGCATGGGCCGAGCTGGCATAATTGGGAGTGGGTGCATATCCGACTGTAACGCCACCTCCAGTACCACCACAGAGGTCGACCCCGGAAAACTTGAATCCAAGGGGCGACCATTTTAAGCCAAGGGGGAACTCATCAGCTTCCCGGTTCAGTGGTAGACGGCCTGATGTTCGTGGAAGGGGAAATCGTGGGAATAATGGCCCGTCAAATAGGGGACAGTCGCAAGCAAGTAACCATGGGAGATTTAGATGTTTTCTTTGCGGGGGACCCCACTCGGTGAAAGAGTGTTCTGCTTGTTTTGAATGTGGTAAGCATGGCCACTTTGCTCGAGAATGTCCTAATCGGGGAGGACAACAGAACACTATGGGGAGACCTTTAGACAGGGCAGTGCAACAAAGACCACCGTTTGTACCAAGACCATTGGGAGGTCAGCCGTTGGGGCCACCTCAAGGGCAAGTGTACGCTCTGACCAGGGAGCAGGCTACAGCAGCTCCAGAGGAAGTGATAGCGGGTACGTGTCATTTACTTACGCACCCTGCTTTTATTTTGATACACACAGGTGCGTCACACTCCTTTGTGTCCACGAGTTTTGTGGAGAGGCACAACATATGCACGTCTCCGTCGCCCACGCCTCTTCTGGTCTCGACACCCGCTGGAAAGAGTATGATTGCTGATCGGTTTGTTGTTGACGGCCTCATTTATTTTGAGGGCAACGAGTTGAAGTCAGATTTGATTATTCTGGGAATGTCAGACTTTGACTGCATTGTGGGCATTGATGTACTGAACAGGTATCAGGCAGTGGTGGACTGCAGACAGAGAACAGTGCGGTTCAGATCTGATTTGGGGGTTCAGTGGACTTTTTATGGGGATGGTTCCCGCTCAAAAATCTCATTGATATCGACTATCAAGATGGCTCAGTTATTGGAACGTGGGCATATGGGTTATTTTGTTTATGCCAATGATGTTGCTGATAAGAAGGAAGAGTTAAGGGTCGAGGATATACCCGTAGTCGCCGAGTTTGCCGATGTATTCCCGGAGGAGATTCCCGGATTTCCACCGGCTAGGGAAGTCGAGTTTGGGAATGAATTACTACCGGGAACACCCGCTATTTCTCGTGCCCCTTACAGGATGGCACCGGCAGAGTTAAGGGAGTTGAAAGAGCAACTACAGGAACTCCTTGACAAGGGTTACATACGCCCCAGCGTATCGCCTTGGGGTGCGCCTGTATTATTTGTGAAAAAGAAAGATGGATCTATGCGTCTGTGCATCGATTACAGACACTTGAACAAGGCCACAGTGAAGAATAAATACCCTCTTCCGTGGATCGATGACTTGTTTGATCAGTTGCAGAGCACGAGATTGTATAGTAAAATTGATTTGAGGTCGGGGTACCATCAGATTCGAGTTAGAGAGGAAGATGTGCAGAAAACAGCATTCTGGACCCGTTATGGTCAATATGAATTCTTGGTCATGCCGTTTGGAGTGACAAACGCCCCGGCTGTCTTTATGAGCTTGATGAACCAAGTGTTCCAACCATACCTTGATTAGTTCGTCATAGTGTTTATTGACGACATACTCATCTACTCTCGGAGTGAGGAAGAGCACAATAATCATTTGAGAACAGTGCTTCAGATTCTTAGGGACAATCAGTTGTACGCCAAGCTCAGCAAGTGTAAATTTTGGCTGAGCAGCGTTGTATTTTTGGGGCATGTAATCTCTAGAAATGGGATATCTGTGGATCCCAGGAAGGTAGAGGCAGTGATGGATTGGTCTGCGCCTACATCTGTGCCCGAAATTCGGAGCTTCCTTGGTGTAGCGGGTTATTACCGACGTTTCATCGAGGGTTTCTCTAAGATCGCTAAGCCGTTGATGCAATTGACTCAGAAAGGAGTTCCGTTCTTGTGGTCTGAGGCATGTGAGCAGAGCTTCCAAGAGTTGAAGCACTGGTTGACTACAACACCTGTATTAGTGATTCCTTCGGAGAACGAGAGGTTTGCTTTGTACACGGATGCATCACTGCAGGGTTTGGGCTGTGTACTGATGCAGGATAGGCACGTGGTGGCTTATGCTTCGAGGCAGTTGAAGCCTCATGAGACCAGATACCCAGTTCATGATTTGGAACTGGCGGCTATCATTTTCGCCTTGAAATTTGGCGGCATTACCTATATGGTACATCATTTACCATTTACACGGATCATAAGAGCTTGAAGTTCTTATTCACCCAAGCGGAGCTGAATATGATGCGGAAGAGATGGATGGACTTGCTCAAGGACTATGACTGTGAAATAGAGTACCATCCGGGGAAGGCGAACCTGACAGCTGACGCCTTGAGTAGGAAGGTGAAGTATACCGTGGAGGATGTTATTCAGCTATCAGCCATGATGACTTCCTGTTGTCATCTGGGATATGACTATGATGTAGATACATCACCGGTACATGTATCGACCCTATTGGCAGAGCCGGACATCTTTGAATCTATCAGGAAAGCTCATATGTCAGACGTTGAGGTGCAGAGATGGTTATCATATTTACGTCTGGGTCAGTCATCAAAGTTCAGGGTGGCAGAAGATGGTTCTTTGAGGCTTGGTAACCGTTGGGTAGTGCCGAGGGCACCGGAGTTGCGTCAAGGAATCTTGCATCGTGCTCAAAGCAGCAGGTTTAGCATACATCCAGGTGGGAGAAAGATGTACAAGGACTTGTGCGACCAGTTTTGGCGGAGGCGGGTGAAAAGAGACGTCATCACCTTTGTCAAGAAGTGCTTGATTTGTCAGCAAGTAAAAGCGGAGAGGCAGAGGCCTGGTGGCGAGTTGAAGAGTTTAGAGATACCGGAATGGAAGTGGGAACAGATATCTATGGACTTCGTGACCCACTTGCCAAGGACTGCCTCGGGATATGATGCGATCTGGGTGATCGTGGATAGATTGACGAAGATGGCTCACTTCATCCCTTATTGTATGTCGTACACATACTTAAAGATGGCCCAATTGTATGTACGGGACTGTGGTAAGGTTGCATGGGATTCCAGTCTCGATTGTGTCTGACAGAGACCCACGGTTCACATCACATTTTTGGGAAGGTCTTCAGTCACCTCTTGGCACGGAGGTGAGACTGAGTACAGCTTATCACCCTCAGACAGATGGTCAGACAGAGCGTACCATACAGACGCTCGAAGATATGTTGAGGGCATGTGTATTGGAATTTGATACTCCGTGGCAAGATTCAGTGCCACTAGTAGAGATCTCTTATAATAACAGCTACCAGACGAGCATTCAGATGGCTCCATTCGAAGCTCTTTACGGTCGACGTTGTAGGTCACCGTTGTACTGGGAGGACTTGACTAGTAAGACGGTCGGAGGACTGGATTTGATTCGAGAAATGGAAGAAAATCAAAGTGATCCATCAGAAAATGAAAGTGGCTATGGATAGGCAAGCAGCCTACGCTAATAAACGGCGGCGACCGTTGGAATTCCAAGTGGGAGATAAGGTCTTTTTGAAGATCTCACCTTTCAGAGGTGTGGTTCGTTTTGGTATGCGCGGGAAGTTGTCACCGAGGTATGTTAGGCCATATGAGATATTGCAGCGCATCGGTACTTTGGCTTACCGTTTGGCTCTACCACCGTCATTGTCTGGTATACATGACGTCTTCCATGTCTCTATGTTGTGGAAGTATGAGCTAGATCCTGTCTCATGTTTTACAGCCCTCAGACGTTCAGTTGGGTTCAGATGTGTCCTACGTGGAACGACCGGTTAGAATTCTGGGTCGAGAGGATCGCAGACTTCGGAGCAAGGTTATACCGATGGTAAAGGTTCAGTGGGATTGTAAGGGTGTCGAGGAGGCCACGTGGGAGACGGAGCAGCATAGGGTGCAGCATTACCCGGAACTATTTTCTGGTATGTGATTTATGTTTAGTTTCATTTTGGGTAAGTGCATGCGATTCCGAGGTCGAAATCTTGTAAGTATGGGAGTATTGTGATACTCCGAAATAATTATATGCAATTTGGGCATTAATTATCTTTATGTGATTAATTATGGTGGTAATTGATTTATGTGTTGGAATTAATTATCTTGTTGAAATGCTTAGTCGCACGGTAGGTGTGACCCGGGGATGCATTTCAGGGTGCATGTTGTGCATGTTGGGAAATTGGGTGTTAGCATGATTTAATTGTATGGGTTGGCAATTATTTTGGAAAGCATGAAATTATTGGGAGTTTGGTGCATTTTTGTAAAATGCTTTTAAAATACCATGTTGGGGTATTTTATACATCATGTTAATTATTGGGGTACAAATTTAATTATAACCCTTATAACCCCACTATATCCCCCACTTTACTTCACTTTACCAATCACTTTATTAAAATCACCAACTCACTCTCCAAACCCTACTTTCCCCTCCATTTTCGATTTTTGGCTTCTATGAGAGGAGATATCCTTGCACAAACTTGATTTGAGGGATTATTTGTGAGATTTGGAGCCCCCAAGAGGTATGGATACCCCCTTGGTATTTTTATGGTGTTTGGTTTAGTTTTGATATAGTTTTGAAATGGGTTTGTGTTGGGTTGTTATGGGTATTGGTGGGGAGTTGGATTTTTGGGTTGTTAATGGTGTATATTGAAGGTTTAAAGTGTTTTTTATGTTTTCGGTTTGTCGGTATAACTGTTGGTGAGGTTGGTGAAGAATTTATGGTGCAAAAATGGTGTTTCTCGCAACACAGGCAGCGGCGATCGATCGCCTATTTTTGGCGATCGATCGCGCGCAAGCAGTAGGCTCCAGAAGCATTCGGCGATCGATCGCCACTTTTGGGCGATCAATCGGTGAGGCTGACGATCAATCGCGCCAAATGTGGCGATCGATCGCCGAAGGATAAAAAATTTGGCATCGGGCAGAATGATCTCGCGATCGATCGCGCCCTTGCGGTGATCGATCGCGAGATGCAAAATATTGTGTTTTTGGATATTTTTGTGGGATTTTTTATATTGGACTATAATTGACTTCTAATATTGATTTGCATGGTTGTGTAGAACCATCCCAGGTACCAACAACTTCAAGGAGATAAAGTTCTTCAACTTCTCCACTTTTGGAACTAAGGTACGCAGTGAGACGTACGGGCATCGGACGGTAAAATGTGTTCTTGCGCTTTTGGCTATATATATTGTGGAAGTGTGGATTATGAAATGTGTTGATATATATTGAGATAATGGTGATGCATTACGATTGTGGACTCAAGTATTGTGGTTATTTATATGTGGTTGGAAATGCTTGATTGTTCCGGTAGTTGTTATATACGAGCGAGGGAGGTACTTGCCGCTGTCATATGAAGCGATGGTAATATGATATTTGCCGCTGTCATGTCGAAGCGATGTACATGTCGCTGTCATTGTCGAAGCGAGGGATATCATATGATGCCACTATATGTCGAAGCGAGGGGTCCTAAAATTCCGATGTTGTAACAGGACCGGAATAGTCACATTTCTAGTGATTAATGTGGATTATTGTGGTTATAACTTGAATGTGGTATCAATCATTATATTGTGAACTAATGATTTGTGCATGAGTTTATGAAACAAGAACAACAATGAAAATGTGCTAATGTGGTAAATCAGTGAGCATACATACATATATATCTCATGCAATTAATTATGTTATTGTGCTTGGATTTGTTGAATGGTGATGTATATGCTCATGGTGAGTTGTTCCTGTAGGTACACCTTTGGACTTGGAGGGCTATGGGCCGGGTTGAGGCAGTGAGCTATGAGGAGCATTAAGGAATTAGGATACAGGATTTTGGATAGTCTCTACTCTAGGAGTAGTGTAAATCTATAGTATCAACATTCATTATTGGGAATGTAATTAATTAGCTTTTGAAATTATATTTTTGGCCTGTAAGCCTAATACCTCAAGGCTGCAACCGGAACCATAAACTATCTTTAATGCATGTTAGCCCTATTTATATTCATATTACACTGTTAAGGTAGAGAGGCCTTACATGCTTGATGGGTGGTCATAGCTCCTTTGTTTATGGGCCTGGGAATCCTCCCGCTGCATTTACGTGCTCAGTGGATGTCTCTTGTAGGGATGAACATGCATCAGTGGGATGGTATACGCTTAGATAGATTCCACATGGTTTCATCTTCCCCACATTGCCACCTGCAAGATTACGCATAAGAAACGTTAAATCAATCAGTTGTTGTTCGAGATTGGATACGTTTACCTCTTGTCTTGACGGTTGTCCATGGCGAACATGTCCAAATTGCTGGGAGTTGGTAGCCATGTTTGCTATCAGGTTCCTTGCCTCCTCCGTTGTCTTGTCAATGAAAGCTCCTCCGCTCGCCGCATCCACTAAGTTCCTTCACCATAAAGTAAACCTTCATAGAAATATTGAATTTAAAGGTGTTCACTTATCTGATGTTGTGGGCAGCTTGCACACAACTTCTTAAAACTTTCCCAGTACTCGTACAACGACTCCTCGTGGTATTGCTTCACACCATAGATCTCCTTCCTTATGTTAGTCGCCCTCGAAGCTGAAAAATACTTCTCAAGGAAGAATCTTTGCAAATCAGTCCACGTCATGATGGATCCGGAGGGTAGGTAGAATAGCCAATCTTTAGCAGCATCCTTTAGAGAGAATGTAAAGGCTCGCAGTTTAATTTTCTCATCCGTTACGCCAGCTGGCTTCATAGTAGTGCATACCACGTGGAATTTCATCAAATGCTTGTGCAGGTTTTCACCTGCAAGACCATGAAAAAAATGTAATAAATGAATTAATTCAGATTTAAGTTCAAAATTTACATTGTTAGCAAGAGCAGGGAAAGTGATGCAGAGAGGTTGTTGATCCAAGTTAGGATTCACCAACTGTCTCAAGCTTTGATTCGCAGCCATCGTGTTCCTATCTTCTTCTTCCTCAAGTATCCTTGCTTCTCTTATTTTTTGATGTAGTGTCCTCTCGATCTCAGGGTCGTATTGAAAATTATCTTCGTGATCAGACGATTCACTTGTACTCATTAACAAACCCAAGTAGCAAAAAATAATAATAATAAAGTTAACACAAAAGTAAAAGCCTTTCCCGGCAACGGCGCCAAAATTTGGTGTGCACTTATCATGTACGCCCAAATTAACCCCACTCTTAGTAATACTAATGTAGTAGTGAAAGTAGGGATCGATCCCGCGAAGAAGAATATTCTCTTGTGTTAACAAAAAACCAAATAGCAAATTATCAAATGATTAGGGTTTTTTTTTGCAATTTTTAACTATAACTTAATTAAACTGTAGCAAGCAAAATCACTAGATTATCATGATTAAAAAGCAATTCTTTGTTTTTGATCAACTTTACCTTTGGAAATTATTCACTTGATCATCAAATCACTAAATAATCGATTTCATTCAATTATTCATCAATTGGAAACTTAATTCCTCCCTCACCTTAATCGTAGTCAAACAGAAAACAACATTCAAATTCGACTCTTACCAAATCCTTAATCAAAACTACAGCCGTTAAGATTAATTCAACGATAGCTTCAAAAACTAGTACGTTTGATGAATCTAATCAATAAAAACTACAGTTAATCATCTAATCGTTCTTCCTAAGAATTTAACAACACCAACATCAAGTAATTATCAATCTTAGTTGCTTCTTAATTAGCATTAGATTGTGTATTGATGTGACTAGAAATAGACACATCTATTGCGCTTAATTGTCTACGATTTGGTATATTTTGATGGATAAATTGATACATATGCTACCTAATCTTATATTTGTGTAAATGTAGGGAAAGGTGAAGAAATCAAGCTAAAATGATGAAAGAAGCAATAAAGTTGAAGAAAAGAGGAAAAAATCAGAATCCAAGACACATGTTGCTCCTTTCTCCTCAAATTTCTATATGTTCGAGCCATGTTTTGGAAATACGGTCCATAGAAAAGTTGTAGAACTTTGAGTTATATTCGCGTGGACAGCTGATTCATCGAATTCGGAGTTCGGACGAGAAAGTTACGACCAAAATACGAAACTCGCCAGAAAAATTGATGACAGGCGTAATTACGCCATTATTAGGCGTAATTACGCCAACGCTACTGCATCTGTAGGCGTAGCTACGCCATTCTACGCGTATTTACGCCAATAGGATTTTGGAAAGTTAAAATTCTTGATTTCTTCCTTCCCACATGGATTCTAACCTACTCCATCAGCCTCCCAATACATATATACTCGAAATTCAGACCTTTTAACCATCTAGATAGTTAGGGTAGAATAATTTTAGACTAGTTTTATATTTTCTTTTCAATTTTGTTGAAGAACGGCTACGAAGATCGAAGCGAAGGCGGGATTGACACCTCGACGAGCGGAGATCGGATTAGTTTTCTTGCCCTTGTTTTTATTTATAGTTTTGTTTTAATTATGTGTAGCTAGTCTTAATTCTTGGTTGAGGAAGACAAAACCTTGGATTTATTTATCTTGGGGAGATTCATACGCTTTTGTTTATCGATTTTATTGAATTCATTGTTTTTCTGATTTTGTTGATCTGATTGATGTTTGTTTATTGGATTGACAACCTAGTAACTTGCATATAATCTATTGCTAATTGGATATCAAATAAGAGATTGTTTGAGTAATCTAATTGAAGAAGCAACTAAGATCGATAATTGCCTGCTGTTGGTGTTCTTAAATTCTTAGGGAAAACCATTGACTAAATTATATAAACCGCTTGTGTTTATGTTGTTTAGATTCATCGCTCACTAGTTTTGAATGATGTCATGATTTTAATCTTGAATATGCATATAGAGATTGATTGATTGGTGAAAGTTAAATTAGAACGCTTGGACTAATTGACTATGAATAAGGTGAGGGAGGAATTAGATTTCCAATTGATGAATATTCAAGTAAAATTGAGTCTTTTGTGAATCGATGAAATAGATGATAATATCCAAGGTAGAGTCGACCGATACCAAGAATCGCTTTCATTAGTTAATCTTTAGTTTTAATTTTAATTAGTATAATTCAACCTAACAACCCCATCCTTTATTATTCTTTTGTTTTGATTTTCATTAACACAAAGATTCACACCTCCTCGTGGGATCGATCCCTACTCACGCTACTACATTATTGTTATCAATCTTGAGGATTGAGTGGGGTTAATTTGGGCGTACACGATAAGCGCTCCACCAAATTTTGGCGCCGTTGCCGGGGAGGCGTGTTATATTTTTGTGTTAATATTTTCTGTTTTTTTTTTCTCTCTTTCGTTTTATTTCTTTCTTTCCCCCCACCGCTACTCTTGTTTGTTACTGCTTACAGGTTGATTTCTCAAAAATCGGATCTTATCATGGGGGACTATAGGCGACTAGATGAATTGGAGTATCTTGTGCAACAACTTGGCGTACAAAGTGCATACAACTCAAGTTGGAGTGATCATCCCAATCTCAACTGTGCCAATCAATGGATGAGCCCACCTCCACCCTACATGCAAAGCACTCTACCGCCATACATACCGCAATATCCGCCATGGCCGCAACAACCTCAATACCATACCCCTGGTGAGTCTTTAGAGGATCTTGTTTCAAAACTTAATGATAGTACTTTGCAATTTCAACAGGAATTCAGGGCTAGCACTCAGAATTTGGGTAACCAAATGGAGCAACTAATAAGATCGGTCGATCGGATAGCAGCACAAAAGGAGACCATGATTGCATTTGAATCATGGAGTGATGAAGAAGAGGAGACTATGGAGAAGGTGGTACTGATGCCACCCGAGCTAGAAGAGGAGACACATGTGCCAATAGAAGAAAAGGAGCTTGTACATCCTACAACTCCGAATGGTATGTTTCCAACTGAGAGCTATGTTGATTACTTAGATGAATCATGTGTTGTGGAAGAGGAGTCGGCGAAAGAATACTGTGATGAAATGGATCCTTGGGACTATTTTTTCGAAGACAACATCACCTTGGACAGTGGCCAAGAGGTAGAAACTCCAGCAACGATGGTACTAAGGCCATCAATACTTGAACAACAAACAGAGATCGAGGTGGATAACAAGGAATCTCACCAGAATGAGATTCCCAAAGGCGAGCATAGAGGACAACAAGTTAAAGGATGCCACGAGGTAGATCTTGATCGACCTCAACTGACTTCTTTGGAGGAAGGCGACATAGTGAAAAGACAAAAACCCTCCAAGAGGTGCAAGGCGAATAGGCATCGCCTTAAGCGAGAGAACTGGTGTCGGGCCACCGACATTAAATAGAGGCGCTGCTTGGGAGGCAACCCAAGGGGAGTTAGTTTCCTTTCTCCCTTTTATTTTTCTTTTTATTGCTTTAGTAGTTAGACTTCTCTTTTCTTGTATTTTTGCCTTACATTGGGGACAATGTAAGATTTAAGTATGGGGGAGGGATTAGTGGTGTGTTATTGTTTTTCTTATTATAAAAATTGTAAGGACCCTAATCCTTAAGTGCGGAAAGAAGGCATAATAGAGCTAATAACAATGATCAGAGTATAATAAACAAGTGGAGTCTATGAGCTTAAGCATTTACATGCCAAAATAAAGGACTACCAAAAGGATTAATTACATTCCAATCAATGAATGTGTTCACTATAGTTTTACGCTACTCCTAGAGTAGGCACTATACAAAAGAATCCTGTCCTTTCATCTACCAAAGATGCTCTTAAAGCTCACTGTCTCAACCCGTTCAAGCCTTTCTATCATGCCAAAAAGGTACCTACAAGGGCAACCCCCAAACATGAGCAATGATAATCATTCATATTCAACACAATATGAAGATAAAGCGTAAATGCATAATCAATATAAAACACTTCCTGTTTTCCATGCATTTCAAACGCTTCCCGTTTGGTTGTCCCTGTACCATAACTCATGAGTATAATCAACAGATTATTTTTAATGGCCAAAACATGTCATGACATCATATACCATCTCAACAGTACCAAATATTGGTCACCATTCCCTAGTCTGTCCATCACAGTGTATTTTAATGCCCCTCGCTTATTTTCATATGGGCGGCATAGGATAACCTCGCTACAATGGACATGCGGTACTCCCACCCCTCGCTTCACAGAGAGCGGCAAATACCCTTTCCTCGCCCCATATGACAACCACGCTCAAATGTGACATGCGGCGCTCCCACCCCTCGCTTCACATTTAGCGGAACCAAAACATAAAGCGACAAGCATTAAAATCATCAAAGGATGACCACGACTCATGGGATGTGCATCCAATAATCATAATATGCATCTATCATCAATATGCATCAATTACCATGTATATGCATCCACAATGCAATACCACATATGGCATAAATCAACATGTATATGCATCCACAATGCAATACCACATATATACCCGCATCCACAATGCATAATCAATGAGTATATAAAATACATGTTACCGTTGGGTGCCCGTACGTCCACTACGTACCTTTCCAAAAGTGGAATTGGTCCGGCTTCAATCCCTCGGTTGTGTTGCTACCTGGGATGGTTCTACACAATCACACAACCCCATATTAGAAGCCAAATAATAGCCAAATACCAAAAATTTGACAAAATAAACCATTTTCCAAAATTCCACAGGCGGCGATCGATCGCTTCCCATAGGCGATCGATCGCCTCAAAATTTACACAGCGGCGATCGGTCGCCCCAAACATGGCGATCGATCGCCATTCCTTTGAAAAACCTACTGCCTCTCGGCGATCGGTCGCCTCATAACAGGCGATCGATCGCCTAACCCAAAATTTTGGTACTGCCTTGCGGCGATCGATCGCCCCATTTCAGGCGGTCGATCGCCTCGCACAGACTCGCGATTTTTCACCATTTTTGCATACCAAAACCTTCCAATCCAACCCAATACTCAAACCAACCAACCAACAACATAAATACCAACATGAACCACCAAAACATACTTCAAAACAAGTATAAATCCAACCTTTAAACAAAACCACAACAACCCTCACAAACCCATTTCAAAATCATTCAAAATCAAACCAAACTCAAACAAAACCTTACAAAATTAAAGCATGAGGTACCCATACCTCTTGGGGATCTCAAATCACCCAATATGCTCCACAAATCAAGATTTTTTGAAAGGTTTCTCCTCAACCCTAGGCTTGAGCTCGAAAATGGAAGAAGGGAAAGGGTTTGTGGGTTTTGATTTGGTAAAGTGAAGTGATTTGGTAAAGTGGGGTTTGGGTATATAAGAGATGGGTTTAATTAAAATGCATACCAACAATTTCATGGTGTATAAAACACCCCCAACATGATATTTTTCAAAGCATTTACTCATAATGCACCAAATATCAATTAAATACATGATTTCTAATCAATTGCTACCAATGGCAAATAAATCATGCTTCCAATAATATTTACCCAACATGCACCACATGCACCCTGAAATGCAACCCCCGGTCACCCTATCCACATGACCATGCATTTCCATAAGGTAAATAAATTCCAACACATAATTAATTACCACCATAATTAATCATATAATCACAATTAATGCACTAAATGCAATTAACCATTTCGGGGATGTCACAATACTCCCCTACTTATAAGATTTCGTCCTCGAAATCACATGCACTTACCCCAAAAGAAACTAAACATAAACTCATACCAGAGAATAGTTCCGGGTAGTGCTGCACCATATGCTGCTCCGTCTCCCACGTAGCCTCCTCGACACCCCTGCGATCCCACTGAACTTTGATCATCGGTATCACTTTGTTCCGAAGTCTACGGTCTGCTCTGTCCAGAATTCTAACAGGCCGTTCCACATAAGATACATCTGACTCTAACTGAACTTCGGAAGGCTGTAACACGTGAGACGGATCCGGCTCATACTTTCGCAGCATCGATACATGAAACACATCATGTATCCCAGATAAAGAAGGCGGCAAAGCCAGTCGGTACGCTAAGGTGCCAATGCGCTGTAAACTCTCGTACGGTCCAACATACCTCGGAGACAGTTTCCCACGCATCCCAAATCGCACAACGCCTCTGAAAGGCGAGATCTTCAAAAAGACCTTATCTCCCAACCGAAATTCTAACGGTCTCCGCCGTTTATTCGCATAAGCTGCCTGTCTGTCTTGGGCCGCTTTCATTTTCTGCCTTATAATCTTTATCTTCTTTTCCATATCCCGGATTAACTCAGGCCCTCCGACTGATCTACTGTCCAAATCATCCCAACACAAGGGCGATCTACATCGTCTGCCATAAAGAGCTTCAAACGGAGCCATCTGAATACTTGCCTGGTAGCTATTGTTATAAGAAAACTCTACCAGAGGCACTGAATCTTGCCAAGAGGCATCGAACTCCAAAACACAAGCTCTTAACATGTCCTCGAGCGTCTGAATAGTGCGCTCGGTCTGGCCATCCGTCTGAGGATGATAAGCAGTACTCAATCTGACTTCAGTTCCCAAGGCTGACTGAAGGCCTTCCCAGAAATGAGATGTGAATCGCGGATCTCGATCTGACACTATAGAAACGGGGATCCCATGCAATCTCACCACATCTCTAATATTTAACTGCGCCATCCTCAAGAATGTAAAGGTCATGCTATAGGGGATAAAGTGGGCTACCTTGGTCAATCTGTCCACAATCACCCAAATAGCATCGAAGCCTGAAGCACTCCTCGGCAAATGAGTCACGAAGTCCATGGAAATGTGCTCCCACTTCCACTTCGGTATCTCCAAGCTCCTCAATTCGCCGCCAGGTCTCTGCCTCTCTGCCTTAACCTGCTGGCAGATCAGACACCTCTTCACAAAAGCGACGACATCAGACTTCATTCTCTTCCACCAAAACTGACCACGCAGATCTCTGTACATCTTCTTCCCGCCTGGGTGGATGCTAAGTCTGCTACTGTGAGCTCGTTCCAAGATTCCCTTACGCAACTCCGGCGTACTCGGAACCACCCATCGGTCACCCAATCTCAAAGACCCGTCATCGGCCACTCTGAACTTCGTTGGCTGACCAAGATGCACTATAGACAACCATCTCTGAACCTCAGCATCTGATCTCTGAGCTCTCCTGATGTTCTCATAAATATCTGGCTCAGCTAATAAGGTAGAGACATACACTGGTGATGCATCTATATCAAAATCATAGCCGAGATGGCAATAGGAGGTCATCATAGCCGACAAATGGATGACGTCCTCAGCAGAACTCCTCACTTTCCGGCTCAAGGCGTCCGCTGTCAAATTGGCTTTCCCGGGATGGTACTCTATCTCACAGTCATAGGTCCTTGAGTAGGTCCATCCATCTCCTCTGTCTCATGTTCAGCTCCGCCTGAGTGAATAGAAACTTGAGGCTCTTGTGATCCGTGTAAATGGTAAACGACGTACCATATAAGTAATGCCTCCAGATCTTCAGGGCGAAGATGATAGCCGCCAATTCCAAGTCATGAACTGGATATCTGGTTTCATGCGGCTTCAACTGCCTCGATGCATAAGCTACCACATGCTTATCTTGCATCAGAACACATCCAAGGCCCTGCAGTGATGCATCAGTATACAGAACAAATCTGGAGTTCTCTGTCGGGATCACTAACACTGGCGCCGTCGTCAATCGGTGCTTCAACTCCTGGAAGCTCTCCTCACAAGCTTCTGACCAAAAGAAAGGCACACCCTTCTGAGTCAACTGAGTCAGCGGCTTGGCAATCTTCGAAAAGCCCTCAACAAAGCGCCGATAATACCCGGCCAAACCAAGAAAACTCCGGATCTCAGGCACAGAAGTGGGGGCAGCCCACTCCATCACAGCCTCAATCTTCTTGGGATCTACAGATATCCCGCTGCTCGATATGACATGCCCCAGAAACACTACACTGCTCAGCCAAAACTCGCACTTACTGAGCTTAGCATACAACTGATGCTCTCTGAGAATCTGAAGCACTGTCCTCAAGCGTTTCACATGATCTTCCTCGCTCCGGGAGTAGATAAGAATGTCGTCAATAAACACGATGACGAACTGATCAAGGTACTGCTGAAACACTCTGTTCATCAGACTCATAAAGACTGCTGGAGCATTCGTCACGCCGAACGGCATCACTAGGAACTCATAATGCCCATACCGGGTCCGGAACGCTGTCTTCTGCACATCCTTCCTCTCTGACCCGAATCTGATGATACCCGGATCTCAAATCAATCTTGCTATACACCCTGGTACCCTGCAACTGATCAAACAAGTCATCTATCCTTGGGAGAGGATACTTGTTCTTCACTGTAGCCTTATTCAGTTGCCGGTAATCGATACACAACCGCATCGAACCGTCCTTCTTTTTCACAAAGAGAACTGGTGCGCCCCATGGCGACACGCTCGGGCGTATATACCCCTTGTCCAGGAGATCCTGCAACTGCTCTTTCAACTCTCTCAACTCAGCCGGTGCCATCCTATAAGGTGCACGAGAGATAGCGGATGTCCCTGGCAACAACTCGATCCCAAATTCAACTTCCCTAGCCGGTGGAAATCCTGGGATCTCTTCTGGAAATACATCAGCAAATTCTGCCACTACTGGCACATCCTCAACTCTCAGTTCTTTACTCTTCCCAGACGTGTCCACGGCATAAATAAGATAGCCCGTGTGTCCACGTTCCAACAACTGAGTCATCTTGATCGCTGAAATCAACGGAATCTTCGCACGAGAACCGTTGCCATAGAAAGTCCACTGACTGCCCAACTCAGGTCTGAACTTCACTGTCCTCTGTCGGCAATCTACCACTGCCTGATATCTGTTCAGAACATCAATACCCAAGATGCAGTCGAAGTCTGACATACCCAGCACAATCAAGTCTGATCTCAATTCGTCGCCCTCAAAATAAATGAGGCAGTCTGCCATAAACTGATCCGCAACGACATTTCTTCCAGTGGGTGTCGAGACAAGGAGAGGCGTGGGTAAAGAAGACGTGCGCATATGGTGTCTCTCCACGAATCCCACAGACACAAAAGAATGGGAGGCACCTGTATCTATCAAAACAAAAGCAGGGTACGTAAATAAATGACACGTACCGGCAATCACCTCCTCCGGGGCTGCCTGAGCCTGCTCTCTGGTCAGTGCATATACCTGTCCCTGGGGCGGTCCTACTGTCTGACCTCCCAATGGACGAGGCCCAAACTGTTGCCTCTGCTGCACTGTCCTGTCCTCAAACCTTGGCCTGCTGCCCTGATACTCTGACTGGCCTCCCATGGTGGGACAATACCGAGCAATGTGGCCCATTTTGCCACAAACATAACATGCAGGACACTTGTTTGAAGAATGTGGTCCTCCACAATTGTTGCACCTCGGCTCTCCCGGCCTATCCCCTTGTGAAGATCCTCTATTGGCCGACCAATTACCCTTCTTGTTATCCTGCTTCTGTCCAAAGTGTTTCTTTCCACCATACCGCGAAGACGAAGAGGCACCACGGGGTTTAAATGGCTCACCCCGAGGCCTCAAACTGTCACTAGTCTGCCTCTGTTGCGGTACCGGTGGTGGCATAGCGTAAGCTCCCACTCCTAGCTCAGCAAGCTCCGCTCTTGTGAGAGCATCGTCAAATGAAGTTGGGTTGTTAGTGATAACCCGGTCATAGAGCTCCGGTCGCAACCCTTTCATAAAGTTCCTCATCTTAGCGTGCCCACTGGTGGCAATGTGGGGAACGTACCTCAATAACGAAGAGTACCGTGTGGCATAGTCCGCCACTGTCATGTTCCCTTGCCTCAAACTGGTAAATTCATCCTCCTTTGTCTGTCTTGCTGCCGCGGAGAAGTATCGGTTCAAGAACCTGGTCCTGAAGAGCGTCCAATCAATCACAGCCCCTAGTGCTCTCATCTCCATCACTGTGCTCCTCCACCACATCAATGGTTTCTTAGCCAACTGGAACTCCGCCAACCTCAGCCAAGCAGTAATAGCACAAGGAGCCGATACAAAGATCTGCTCAAGTCTCTCCAGCCACTCTTCAGCTTCTTCTCCGGACTCTGTCCCCTCAAACCGGGGCGGATGATAAGACAGAAACTGAGTCAAGCTAATCTCACCCGGTAGCAATAACTGAACTACTGGTTCCATCCCTACGGCCGTGGAGGTAGAGGATTAGCCTGTCCAATACTCGCATTCACACTCCCAACATCTCCGACTTCCTCATTAGCAGCCATGCTGTAACACAAATGTTAACAACAATCCAAAGCAATATATATCATGTCGTTAGATAACAGGAGTGATATAAGCATGTTAGTATAACAGGATATACATCAATATGCACCACATGCATAAACATGCTCCAAATGTAAGCACCTAGCCAAACATGCTAAGGCTACCCTTCACTCGTTCCCGGGTTCTCTAACCACTGCTCTGATACCACTAATGTAAGGACCCTAATCCTTAAGTGCGGAAAGAAGGCATAATAGAGCTAATAACAATGATCATAGTATAATAAACAAGTGGAGTCTATGAGCTTAAGCATTTACATGCCAAAATAAAGGACTACCAAAAGGATTAATTACATTCCAATCAATGAATGTGTTCACTATAGTTTTACGCTACTCCTAGAGTAGGCACTATACAAAAGAATCATGTCCTTTCATCTACCAAAGATGCTCTTGAAGCTCACTGTCTCAACCCGTTCAAGCCTTTCTATCATGCCAAAAAGGTACCTACAAGGGCAACCCCCAAACATGAGCAATGATAATCATTCATATTCAACACAATATGAAGATAAAGCGTAAATGCATAATCAATATAAAACACTTCCTGTTTTCCATGCATTTCAAACGCTTCCCGTTTGGTTGTCCCTGTACCATAACTCATGAGTATAATCAACAGATTATTTTTAATGGCCAAAACATGTCATGACATCATATACCATCTCAACAGTACCAAATATTGGTCACCATTCCCTAGTCTGTCCATCACAGTGTATTTTAATGCCCCTCGCTTATTTTCATATGGGCGGCATAGGATAACCTCGCTACAATGGACATGCGGTACTCCCACCCCTCGCTTCACAGAGAGCGGCAAATACCCTTTCCTCGCCCCATATGACAACCACGCTCAAATGTGACATGCGGCGCTCCCACCCCTCGCTTCACATTTAGCGGAACCAAAACATAAAGCGGCAAGCATTAAAATCATCAAAGGATGACCACGACTCATGGGATGTGCATCCAATAATCATAATATGCATCTATCATCAATATGCATCAATTACCATGTATATGCATCCACAATGCAATACCACATATGGCATAAATCAACATGTATATGCATCCACAATGCAATACAACATATATACCCGCATCCACAATGCATAATCAATGAGTATATAAAATACATGTTACCGTTGGGTGCCCGTACGTCCACTACGTACCTTTCCAAAAGTGGAATTGGTCCGGCTTCAATCCCTCGGTTGTGTTGCTACCTGGGATGGTTCTACACAATCACACAACCCTATATTAGAAGCCAAATAATAGCCAAATACCAAAAATTTGACAAAATAAATCATTTTCCAAAATTCCACAGGCGGCGATCGATCGCTTCCCATAGGCGATCGATCGCCTCAAAATTTACACAGCGGCGATCGGTCGCCCCAAACATGGCGATCGATCGCCATTCCTTTGAAAAACCTACTGCCTCTCGGCGATCGGTCGCCTCATAACAGGCGATCGATCGCCTAACCCAAAATTTTGGTACTGCCTTGCGGCGATCGATCGCCCCATTTCAGGCGGTCGATCGCCTCGCACAGACTCGCGATTTTTCACCATTTTTGCATACCAAAACCTTCCAATCCAACCCAATACTCAAACCAACCAACCAACAACATAAATACCAACATGAACCACCAAAACATACTTCAAAACAAGTATAAATCCAACCTTTAAACAAAACCACAACAACCCTCACAAACCCATTTCAAAATCATTCAAAATCAAACCAAACTCAAACAAAACCTTACAAAATTAAAGCATGAGGTACCCATACCTCTTGGGGATCTCAAATCACCCAATATGCTCCACAAATCAAGATTTTTGAAAGGTTTCTCCTCAACCCTAGGCTTGAGCTCGAAAATGGAAGAAGGGAAAGGGTTTGTGGGTTTTGATTTGGTAAAGTGAAGTGATTTGGTAAAGTGGGGTTTGGGTATATAAGAGATGGGTTTAATGAAAATGCATACCAACAATTTCATGGTGTATAAAACACCCCCAACATGATATTTTTCAAAGCATTTACTCATAATGCACCAAATATCAATTAAATACATGATTTCTAATCAATTGCTACCAATGGCAAATAAATCATGCTTCCAATAATATTTACCCAACATGCACCACATGCACCCTGAAATGCAACCCCCGGTCACCCTATCCACATGACCATGCATTTCCAGAAGGTAAATAAATTCCAACACATAATTAATTACCACCATAATTAATCATATAATCACAATTAATGCACTAAATGCAATTAACCATTTCAGGGATGTCACAAAAATACAAAAAAAAATCGAAAAATTTGAAAATTTTGAGCTCATAGCTAGTAATGAACACATGCTTAGAATCACTAGCCCATGATGAAACCTAATTGATATCATGCATGCTTTTGAACATAGGTGAATCGTTAACCTTGAAACACTTTGAACTCTAATGCAAAGTTTACTTTAACTTAGTAGTTGAATATTTTGAGCACATTATAGTCATGGCTTGTGAAGTGTGCATAGCTTAGTGAAGATTGTGTGAACTTTGTAATAGTCTTAAGAAGTCTCTAATACATGCTAGAACTTAACTACATGCTCTTTGAGGCGTATGTCTAGACTACTTGCAAACATGAAAGTGATATAGGCAATCTTTGATGCGTTTGAGCCTTTCAAGCCTACCATGTAAATAAAATCAATCTCTAGTACCCTTTTTGAGCTTTAATGTAAAAGAATGGTAGTATGCTAAGCATACTAAAGACCCCCATTCAACATTCCTTGACTAGCTTATCATCCTACCCTTTTAGCCTAAATATGATTTCAATCCATACCTTTTAAGGGAGTATGATGTATTTCATTCAAATGCACTTGGGAATCATTGAAGTATATTTGTGAACTTTATTGTCAAAAGAATGAAATACATGAAAGAAAAGGAATGCCTTGAGGAAATAGATAAAAATATGACTCCAAGGGGAGCCAAGGCACAAAAGAAGAAAAATGTTGAAACAAAAGTTGAAAAATTCAAGCAAGAAGAGAAGCTTTTAGTGTGCATATCATCATACTCTCTTACTTGATATATCCTTACCTTTCTTTCATAATCCAATACCTAGGCCACACTACAAGCTAATAAAGACCTACTTGATTTATGTTTGCAAAGTGGCTAAGATAGTGGAGAAGAGTGTGCAAGTGAGCTTATACTTGTGTTAGTGTATGACTTGAACTATTGTGAGTTTACATCTATTGGATCTATAATTTGTACATGACACTAGTTCAAGACCACACACACACGTTCACTGCTTTGTTGGGTACGAAATGTTTAGGGATTGAAATTGTTCCACTGTTAATTTTTCACCGCCTTTCATTACTATGCATGTTTATAATTGTTGAGGCATAAAAGTGAGGACAAGTTAGTTTGTTTTGATGCTATGAGCCAAGCAAAAAGATTTTAGTTTTGTCTGAGTTACTCGAGGTCGAGTAAAGATTAAGTATGGGGGTGTTTGATGTGACTAGAAATAAACACATCTATTGCGCTTAATTGTCTACGATTTGGTATATTTTGATGGATAAATTGATACATATGCTACCTAATCTTATATTTGTGTAAATGTAGGGAAAGGTGAAGAAATCAAGCTAAAATGATGAAAGAAGCAATAAAGTTGAAGAAAAGAGGAAAAAATCAGAATCCAAGACACATGTTGCTCCTTTCTCCTCAAATTTCTATATGTTCGAGCCATGTTTTGGAAATATGGTCCATAGAAAAGTTGTAGAACTTTGAGTTATCTTTGCGTGGACAGCTGATTCATCGAATTCGGAGTTCGGACGAGAAAGTTACGGCCAAAATACGAAACTCACCAGAAAAATTGATGACAGGCGTAATTACGCCATTATTAGGCGTAATTACGCCAACGCTACGGCATCTATAGGCGTAGCTATGCCATTCTACGCGTATTTACGCCAATAGGATTTTGGAAAGTTAAAATTCTTGATTCTTTCCTTCCCACATGGATTCTAACCTACTCCATCAGCCTCCCAATACATATATACTCGAAATTCAGACCTTTTAACCATCTAGATAGTTAGGGTAGAATAATTTTAGACTAGTTTTATATTTTCTTTTCAATTTTGTTGAAGAACGGCTACGAAGATCGAAGCGAAGGAGGGATTGACACCTCGACGAGCGGAGATCGGATTAGTTTTCTTGCCCTTGTTTTTATTTATAGTTTTGTTTTAATTATGTGTAGCTAGTCTTAATTCTTGGTTGAGGAAGACAAAACCTTGGATTTATTTATCTTGGGGAGATTCATACGCTTTTGTTTATCGATTTTATTGAATTCATTGTTTTTCTGATTTTGTTGATATGATTGATGTTTGTTTATTGGATTGACAACCTAGTAACTTGCATATAATCTATTGCTAATTGGATATCAAATAAGAGATTGTTTGAGTAATCTAATTGAAGAAGCAACTAAGATCGATAATTGTCTGCTGTTGGTGTTATTAAATTCTTAGGGAAAACCATTGACTAAATTATATAAACCGCTTGTGTTTATGTTGTTTAGATTCATCGCTCACTAGTTTTGAATGATGTCATGATTTTAATTTGAATATGCATATAGAGATTGATTGATTGGTGAAAGTTAAATTAGAACGTTTGGACTAATTGACTATGAATAAGGTGAGGGAGGAATTAGATTTCCAATTGATGAATATTCAAGTAAAATTGAGTCTTTTGTGAATCGATGAAATAGATGATAATATCCAAGGTAGAGTCGACCGATACCAAGAATCGCTTTCATTAGTTAATCTTTAGTTTTAATTTTAATTAGTATAATTCAACCTAACAACCCCATCCTTTATTATTCTTTTGTTTTGATTTTCATTAACACAAAGATTCACACCTCCTCGTGGGATCGATCCCTACTCACGCTACTACATTATTGTTATCAATCTTGAGGATTGAGTGGGGTTAATTTGGGCGTACACGACAAACGCACACCAAATTTTGTATGCGACTATTAGGTGATCAATCTATCAATAAAACACAACAATCATAATAATCATAATCTGAAAAACAAATTGAAATTGAATTAAAATCCAACAATCAAACCAAAATCTTCACAAGTGTTTTGATTCCAAAGGCAAGTATCCCTCAACCAAGAATCAAAAGATTTAGCGAGTCATAATCAAAATAAAAACAACAAATTCTAGTGTATGAAATATAAAATAATCAGTAGAAAAGAGTTACTAAAGAGAAACACGCTTCCGACTCGTCGATTCCGTCTTCGTGTTTTGATCCTCCAAAGCGTTCTTCAAAAGTTCTTCAAGAGTTTTAGAGTAAAAATCTATTTTAATTCTAAAATTATGTTCTAAAGTCTGAATTATGGTCAAAGGCTGATAATTCGAGTTATATCAAGTGAATATGGTAGGATAGGGTAAAATCTTCCCAAAGATGGTAAAAAACCTGATTTCCTAATTTTCTCGGACTCTTTGGCGATCAATCACTCCAAGCTAGCGGTCGATCAAATAACTTTATTTTTTTCGGGCAGATCTTTGGGCGATCGATAGCCTCTTTGTACCGATCGATCGCGTGGCTCCAGTAGACTTTGGCGATCGATCGCTCATTTTTACCGATCGATCGCAGACAAGGATAATTTGTTGTCAAGTTTCTGTCCAAAGGCGATCGATCCCCTCTTCTATGCGATCGATCTCTGCTCCAAAATTACATTTTAAGCTCTTTTCTTGATCTACTTTGAGTCCTTATCATCTCCAAAGCTTTCCTTGATCTTTATACGCCTTTTTAGCTCGATTTCTTCGATTTCACCTACATTTACACAAATACACGATTAGGTAGCATATGTAACGAATTATCCATCAAAATATACCGAATCGTAGACAATTAAGCGCAATAGATGTGTCTATTCCTAGTCACATCATGCTCTTTGTAAATCCATCCTGAAGTAGTACACAACAAATATCAACATAGCAAAAATATAAATATGGCCACCACCACCCGCCGACCCACCACCGGCCGCTGCCGAAAAATGGCGGCCACCTCCAAACACCCCCGACGATCGTAAATCATCTGGCAGTTTTCTCCACTCATCTCCAAACTATAACTATCTTTTCAATAACAACTACTAAACAACAAAAATCAAATACAAACAACAAAATAATGTAAATTTTACAACTTTCAAAAATTTATATTACAGAAAAAAATACTACATCAGCTTCAAGAATGATAAACAACTAAGCTTCACAAATTGCAAACCACAACAACTTTGAAAGTTTGGCAAAAAAAAGTGGAAGGATTTTGGAAATTTTCGGGGAAAAATTTTGTCTGGAAGAGGAGGAGAAAGGAAGAAGAAGAAGAGAATGGCCGGCGCTTTTAAAAAACATTATTGAGATGGCGCCTTCAATAAAAAACTATTTTTTTGTTGAAGGCGTTATCTCATATGGCGCCTTCAATAATATTTTTTAAAAAATATCTGAAGGCGTCATTTAAGATGGCGCCTTCAATAATTTTTTAATTCAGAAATGAAGACGCCACTCGAAGTAGGATTTCAACTGAAGTCGCCACTTCAAATGTCGTTTTAGATTACTTTAAAAACATTTTAAAATATCAATTATTTTGTTAAATTAAATGTTTTTATGGGTTAATTCATTAAAAAAAAACCTACTGCTTCGATAATTAATGCCAACTACTAGTGGTGTCATTTGTCAAATATCGATTGTACCATAGTTAAATGCCAACTTTAGACCGTCCGATTCAGTATAGGGTTTGATTGGCATAAAAAAAATTACCAGTGATTAAAAATTGATCCAATTTGGCTTGAGTTCATAGCCAACCTTTTTACATTTATTAACATCATTTTTAAAATTAATAGAAACATGATAAAAACTAGGAAATTTTATTGAATAACTAACTAAACAAGTGATTTTGTTAATTTATATAAAAAAACTATAGTGAAAGTAGAAGAAAATAAAAGAAAGTTATTTAATTATAAGGTAAATAAAGATGACAAAGCAGACGGGCTGCCCGTGGCTAGACACAGTCCGTTTTGCAACAGTAACATGTCGTATTGGTCCACCTATTTTGGCACGTGGGTCATACTAACACTGCTTAGAATAATGAATATGGACCATGAGAGGCCAAGCCTTTAAAAAATGTGTTGTGTAGCTGGCCATGCCAGCACGACCCATCTATTTTTCCACCTCTACTGATAACCAAGTCGGCCCGCTTACTTTGATAAGGGGGGAAAAACCACAAAAAAACATAAGTGTGAATTCGTTTGAAAACCCTATAATATAAACCTATTAATAAAATATGTAAAAAATTAAATAAAATGGTAGTCGAACTCTTTTCAATTCTCCTTGATGCACATAAACGTCATAAATAATGTCTTCTTCATCAGAAATTTAGTGGTATCCTGTCACTAAACAATGGGCCGACAGGTCTTGTATAATATAAAGAAGTGGGCCTTTTGCTTTCAATTATTTAATTGATGTCTACCTCTCATAGAAGGCCATTGAGTTGGCCTGTCAATTTAAGTTGGGCCTATTGTATTTTATTGCTTGTGGGCCTCTCTCTTTGAATGAAATTTTGATAATACGAGTCATGTCATTGTCCCATGCTTAGTCCTCATTCTAACATTAGCACGTTTCGTTGTCAATATCATATTCATGAATCCCATTTTGTCTTTGGGCTAATTGGGAATTTAATATGGGAAAAGACAAACATATAAATACATATATGTAGGCAAACTTGCATGTTTAATTAAATTTTTTTATGTGAATAACCAAATATTATTAGGGAGAAATAATGATCCTTATCGGGAAATCAATTGAAATGTAACGCTTGAGCTACTGTAAGATTTAAAAAATTTTGAGTTTTATTGTTACCCATCAGCTAATAACTTTTGTTAATGCAGCAAACACTCAATCCTATATATGTTATGAAATAGAATTGAATTTTCGAGGAGGTTTTATGTTCCACGTTAACCGGTTTGCGGAAATGATTAATTGATTGAGAATATTTGTTGATCATCATTATATCTAAAAACAAATTACATATATTTTTTGGTTAGAATGTGAAAGTAACTATATAAATAATTTATAACTGCTTATCCGACGACTTGTATGGTCTGGGACTCTAGAGTAAAGCAATTGGATTGAAGGAGCACTGTCCAATTGCTTTGCAGAAGTCCATTGGGCTAGACTATGGGCTTGTCTGTTACAAAATCTGGGCTTATCAAACTACAGTGATCAAGTAATTTTCGGTTTGATCCAGAGCGATTGCCTAAAAAACTAGTCTCTCAAATTTGTCGACAACCCACCATAGTTTTTATTTCCTTTAATTATCATAGAAATACAGTTGAACTGTAATAATTATCCCTGTTAGAAGAGTGATTGAATCACGACGCTTGCAATTTTTATAATTGGTATCAGAGTAAATATCACGTGCTTGATTCTAATGGAATGCAAATAGTACAATTATTGGGAAGGATGTTGTAATGCAATAATTTTCTCGATCGAACCGTGGTGGTTGGATTGTTTGTACGGTTTAAAATATTTGAGTTGTAACATTACTACTAGCTATAACCTATAACTTTTGGTAAAACTGCAAACGCTTGATCCTCCAGATATCCATGCATATGGATCGGATGACAAATTCGAGAACAAGTGTCAACTTCAATAACAGAGGGAAAAAGAAAGATATTCGTTATACTGGTGTTACTTGAAGACTAGAATTAAAACGCACAGGAAATTAAAATTCTCAATTCAATGGTTTTGCTTTTGGTTAATGCAAAAATCCATAGTGCCAAAGCACGAAAAGAAATTTACCTCACCACGTCTGGTATTCATAGAACACCAATCTTTTCCCTCGTCATATCATAATCACAAAATTTTACTGCTACGTACGATTCGTGTTTCTATGTGATCTGTCAATCAGTTGGATTTATCTCCAAAATATTGACATTAGATTTATATGGGTTTTAAACAAACATGATATATATAGTATTTCAAATGTCTTATTTCGGTTAGCTGGTGCAGGTTACCGAGTGAGATCACGCCTAGACTCTTCTCTTTGTTTTCTCGAAAATGCGAGCCGAATGATATATAATAAGTATAGATGGTTCGACAAGACAATAAATTGACCGTTGGAAAAATTGTGATGGATGGCGAGATTTAGGTGTTTTGAGTGCTCAAAATATTTATAAGTTGTTATATTTTTTACTTTTAATTAATTGGATGCACAATTACCATTTTACCCTTGTTTTGTTGTGGTTGTTGGTTTGTATTTCATGTTGCAATTTTGTTGCTTAGTGTATAGATATATCTGAGTAAATTGGTGTGATCGAGGTCGGATTCACAACATAAGTTATATCTTATTTTGTTTTCTAAACGGTATAAATAGAGTACAGTTTTTTTTATATCTTAACTAAAACTCTTCTAAATAGAGTTTTAATTTCTCTCACTCTACACAAGACTTCAGACCACATCACTGACATAAACTAAATCCCTATCCTACAAACTAAGAATTCAACTTCTTTGATGAACAAAATCAAGTTCATTTTTGCTAACCTGCTGATTTAGAATACCTTGTGTGTGGATCTCACCAACGTCTTCGGTTATCTCATCACCACCGGCATCATTAGGAAAAACGAAAACTGTAAGTGATGGGGATCGTCTGTGGGACGACCCCTCTTCGAGTGAAACGATCTCGCCATGGCTATGCACCGTCGATGTGTCGCCTCGAGTAAGAGATTCCAGTGAGTGTGGTTCTTTTTTCCTTTTGTGCTTCACATCTTCATGCCATTGTTTGATTGTGTGCATGGTGTGTTCTTCCAATATTGCACTCTTGAATTGAGATCCCATCTGTGTATAAGTGGAAAAAATAAAGGTGATTGATCATAGTGTGACAAAGGGAAATTCAGGTATTTAACATTTACGAATTCCTCAATTTTTAAATATTGACATACGCTTAAAACTATGTGTTTATGTGATCTACTTATGTGCGAAGATCATGATTAAAAAAGAGCCCATGTGGTACTTTGTAAATAAATAGTTTACCCTTGGTTGTCAAAATATATAGGGGTAATCTACCGAAAACCACGGGGTTAGTTGTCAGAAACCCTTAAAAAAAAGTCGAAGAAAGATATAAAAGAATCAAGGAGAATGATGAGTCTGTGAAACCTGGGTGACGAGGGCGTAAAGGGGTAGAGTTATGTAGCTGCAAAGGATTTGAACCATTATCCTGCATGAAATATATAACAAAACTTAGCTTATCTTCCTTAATTTTTTTAATAATTCATGTTTACGAAATACTTTAAATATAAAAAATAATAATATAAAACTTTCATATGTTTAATAAAACTTAGCCCAAACTTACGCTAACACCACCCTGATAACGATCACTTCTATATTTTCATGGTAGCAAGATTTGATCCCAAACTGCCACTGCATGTAACATTAAAGCATAAAGACACATCAAATGTCTTTATATTTTCAGAGATGTAAAACTAAATATAAATCATTATAGTTTTGTCACAGAACAAAATGTGTAAGATTGGAATTAGCTGAACCCAATGGAAAGTGGGGGAACGTCTAGACCACTTTGCTAATAATTATTGCACCCCAATAATCTATCTCTCAATAATTGCACGTCTTGCAAACCATGAGAATCGAACACATCAGGTTGACTCTGATACCAAAAGTTATATCTAATGATAATTGTGCAAACTCAAATCTGTATAGCAACCCTGAGTGTCGATCGATATCATATATAAGGACAATTACTGCTTTTCAACAAAGCCCCCGTTTGCCTCGCTCTAGCTCTACTTTCTTGTACTAGGGATCCACGATATTATAATCGCAATTTCGGGTCCAACCCGATTTACTAAATGAATAATATATTTACACATGTTAGAAAATGATGTTGCGTATTAGAGGAAGTGTGTACCGTGACCCATACGAAGAATGCAAACTCGAAGGCATTCTGCAAAAAAATTCAACCAATACAAAAGTCAAATATCGTATAAACTGAAAGATCATAAGTATTTATTTACGAATTAACAGAAATTTTATATTTACATTTTTTTATATGAATTAAATATATTTTTGGTGAGATAAAAGTATTATATATTACCATAAAGAGAGTGAAATGAAGCAAAGTTAAGACGAGCTGTGGGCGATTAAACCAGAAGAGATTGTTGTTGGGTTGCACCAATGGAGTCCCTTTGATCACGGTGCTTTCATTCGTTAATTGCATTGCCATTCTTGCCACTATTACTTCCAGTTTAGTTCCAATTACTAGGACTATCTAAAAAATATATTAAATAATTAATTTAATAATTTTCATAATTTATAAAAAAAATAATAAAAATGATCTCATAAAATATGAGCATTTGTAACAGTAATCCCAAATTTTTAGAGCTAACAAAAAATAGTTCTAAAGAAATTATTTTTTAATAAAAATAGTCTCACATAAATGTTTTCACATAAATGTTTTTAAAAACATTTATGTGGGAATACTTTGGTTAAAAAAATAGTTTATTTGTGATGATATTTGTTTAATCGTAAAAGTTTGGAACTATTATTACAAATTATATTTTATGGACCACATCCTATTTTATATTTGTACAAATATTAAAATTTTATAAAATTAATTGTGGATTACTACTTACGACGATGGGAAGGAATGAGACCCATAGATAAGCATTCCAACCTGTTAGAAAAAGAATAAAACAAAAAATAGAATTGAAAATTAAACAAAATAAATTAAAAAATTAAGTTGAAGAAAAAGAAATGTTACATACCATGAACGTCAACGAGCAAGAAGATAACAACTATGAACCACATGATTGGGCTGTAAATAAATTCACAAACCAAATTGTTGGAAACAATGTGTGCTTACAAATTATTTTTTTATGTATATATATTTTATTGTGTTGAGCAATTTATTTAGTGTAAAATTAGAAATTTTAAAGATGGTCCGGTTATAAGATCTTTTTGTAATTATAACAATAATTTTGGTAAATAGTATTCTTTGTAATAGTTGTTCCGAACTTTTAGAATAAAACAAATACAATCTCATATAAATTGTTTTTTTAACAAAAGATCCTAAATAAATTGTCTTAACATCACATAAATTATTTTTTTTAATAAAGATGGTCTCAATAACACTTTTCATTTAAAAGATGAAATGGAAATGTGTCGTGCACATGCCTGTTCATTAACAAAGCTCCAATGCCGGGGCATGCATGCCCTAATGTGCACGAGACGTATAAGTTCCGTTTGAACATTCTTGTTAAAAATAATTTATGTGTGATTGTATTTGTTTACTATTATCGCAAAGAACACTATTTTGATATCATACAATCGATATTTTGAATATTGTAGATAGTATAGAATACCTAATGCCAACGACAGCTTTGAAATCGTCTTCTAGCGACCGTTGTATATACTTCCGGAAATTAAATGAATTATTTGTCGATAAATGAGCCTACATGTATGTAGTAAAACACACAAATAAAATCCTTTTATGTATGAATAACTATGAGATATTGTATTTAAAAAATTATGGTTCATACGTACTAACCGAAATAAATCCATGGCGCAAAGTTAGGTAGTCGATTTTGGCAACGGACCGAAAGAATTGCCGAAGAAAACATTTCTGCACCAAATACAAAAGTATTTTTATTCGTTTTCTTTTGTTGGATAAAACTCGAATTTTAAAAAAAATTAATTTATTTTTACAATCCTTTTAAACATATGATCTTCTGCAAATATATTTTCGGATTATGTAAGATCATATATTCAAAGGATTCTAAAAAATAAGATTATTTTTTAAATTATCCTGATACCGATCAATTATTTATGGTCATCATGAAATTGAATTAATTATATTATATCATATAATTTGTAAAAAGAAAACATTAAACTCACAATCCACAGCACAGCAGAATTTGATCCACAAGAGCTCACATGTCGTCGCCCAAATGTTGTTTGTCTTGTGTATCTGAATCTTTCAGGATCTGCATTTATATATATATATATATAATTTATATATCTTGGAGTGTAATAATACGACCGAAGTGGTGACACTTAGGCTGCTAATGTATTGTTTAAATTTTTTTATAAAGCAGCAACGCTTGATCTAAATATAAAACTATTTGTTTAAAAAAAAATAAAGGAAAATTAAAATACCTGCAAATAAATTATTTTTGAATACAAATAATTACTTATCCAATTACAATGAGGTAAGTACCGTTGGCTGCCATGTATTCTACGGTCTGGGTTTCTCTCTCCCATGCTTTCCATCGCTTCATCTGTGAATGGGTCAGAAAGAAATATCCCATAAAATCAACATATAATAATATTATATAAATAAATAATTTTTAAAGTACTTCTACTTTCGTTTATGAAATTTTATTTGCCGAACAAAAAAAATTAAATAAATAAATTTAAGCATGAAAGACCAAAGTAGGACTATTATTGACTCGGTGTTCTATTGAGCGATTACCATTTTTTAAAAAAAAAAGGATTATCAATTTATTTAACGGATCATATATATATATATTTTAAAATGTAGCATGTAATTTATTACTAAAATTGATATAAAATCATTATTAAAAAACCAATGTAAATTGGATTATTTGTTGACTAATTCAAACCACTAGAATTGATATATTTGGTCAGCCATCAACCACCCCTTTGACAAGGAAATGTGCCAATGACTAATTTTTAGGTTTTAATTTTATTAAATAATTTGAAAACTTTAAATTTCAATAGTTTTTTTTTCTTCTTTTAACTTTTTTAGAGGGAGGGGCACTCGAACCCGATACCTCTTACATTAGAAATGTAAAATTGATCATCATATTACCTATATTCTAACATATAAAGAATTGTTATAAAACGACATAAATTTTAAAAATTAAAAATATTGGATAGTAATAATATTTCTAGTAAAACAATGATTGAAGTGGGATTATTTAGACTAACGTATAATTTAAAATATTTGAGTCTAATTGTTGTCAAGAACCGTAACTTTTGGTATATCTTGTTAAAATAATACCTTGGCCCTTCCCAATGCCATGGTGGCTATGCTGTAGGCAATCTGCATGGCAGCTAGCACGAAGATGAAAATATTCAACTGATTAATTCCCCCTTCTGACATCAACGAAGTCATTCCCTGTCCATTCATGTTTGTCACATATGCAACAAAAAAATAAATCAACATAGTCAACTAAGTAACTATCTATTCTAATATTTCCCCAAGTCCATGGGGAATTTTCCATATTCAAGTTTTTGTATGACAAAAGCAATCACATGGGTAGGTTTGACCATTATTTCAAACCATTCATGATGGAAATGAAACCAATTTAGATACAATTCTGATTCTCGTGGAAAGAAGTTTTTGAAAAAGACTGACGCATGTGCACGATACGATTTTATTCTTTTTATGGTTCATGTAGTCTACCCGAATCCATTGTGTTAAAGATTTAGTTGTTATTGTTTTGAAAAGTTCTGACGGTTTCAGTTCTAATACACTATTCTAAAAGAACTGTGATTGGGTCTAATTATGGGCATTTCAAAAAAATAAAATCATACTTTTAGTAAAAAAAAAAAAAAAAATTTAGATCATTTTCAAGTGTTTTTTTTTTCATATTATATGTTTGAACTCCTAATAAATCTAGATCTGAACAGACTTCATAAAATGCGACTTGAATGAAATGAAAAGTTTGATTTTTTGTATGTACTTCATAGTTTGAAAAAATACAGATCTTGTCTATTTTCAACACAAATCGTCTTCGTAATTAAGTCTTTTATGGAGAATCTTATACATTACACACACTAATAGTCAAATAACATATAAAACGATAATAAAACAAGGATGGAATTTTTGAAATGAAATTTTTTAAGTCATTATATTTAAATTATCTTTCGAAAAATATATAAATTATCCCACGACGTAAATCATTTCAATCGATCTCCCATCATATATAGGCAATTCATTCGGGTTTTTTTGTAACGAATACCATGTGGTTTTCAAAACTATACCATTATGGTTTGCAAATAGGCAATTTATCCCATCTGTTTTTCAAAATAAACAGTTCATCAATCCATTTCGAAAATAGACAGTTTGCCCATACGGTTTGTGAATGTATGCAAAAACAACCCCTGCATGTAAAGAGAAAGTGTGTTATATTTTGAAAATCATCGTAAATTGTTTATTTGGAAACCACATACGTATGTCCAAATCAGGGGATAAAGTGTCTATCCTGATTGGTTTGATCCTAACATGGATAACCCCAGCCACATTGGGTCAATCTGACGTCGGTGATCGTAGTTAAACTCGGGTCGGACCATCCCAACCAATAGTGAATAAGACGTTCCACCAATACAAATTTTATTTGGAATTTTTCAAAAAAATTAAATTTATAAATTCTATTCTTCGAATCGCCCTCATTATTTCGAGCATATTCCAAAAAGAACCCCTATTCACCCCTGTTTTAGGAATTTTTTTATAAAATATTATTATTATAAAGAAAAGTACATAGATCGTCGTTAAGAGGGGAAATGTGCAACAATTATTACCTTAGAGCTACAATGATCTAGAGAAGTAAAAGAATTCTGCTGCTTCAATTCTCTTTCGTGATTATTCAATGAAGCCCAAAAATGCTCGAAACTTTTAGTAGTTATGGTCTGTGTGCGGCTCCGGCATGGCAGCATCATATCTGCTTCCTTGTTAGATATGCATATCTTCGAAATAGATCTCTGAGTCACTGTTAGTAACAGTGACATAAATCCCAAAAGCATCAGAACTACACAAAACCCACCAAAAATTAGATCAAATAACAATCCTTTCTCCAGAATACATTAAAAAAATATTCTCAAATTTGAACACAGTACCTGATTTCAGCTTCTCTGTTGCTTCATACAAGGAAGCCTTCTTGTGTTTCTTCAGCCACTGCATACACAGAATAAGTTCGATTTTTAAATTGCCAAGGTTTGAATAAATTTAAGAGAATGGAGTTTTTTTTCCAAGGATTAATGATGGATTTGAGTGCTTACATGGCTTGCAAGATGGATTAAGTATTCAATAAATAGTCCGAGGAAGATGAACACAAAGCAAACAGTTGCAAGAGCCCAACTTGGGGTTTCTTCCAGTGAGCGATTGGTACCTCCTCCGCCGCCGTCTGCTCCCCCCGCCATGGTTGACTGAATTTCGTTTTCGTTGGGGGAGTTATAGAAACGTGGAGCGAAAGATGTATAAATTTAGGAATGCTGAGAAGGAAACGATGACATATTCAACTGTCTTTGTTGCTAAGTCCACATTTTGGGAGAAAATGAAATTATTGCATACTAACAAGTCGCACTTTTGTAGCTCGCTCTAGTGAAGGTCCTATCCTTATGCTTGACTTGGTTAATATTGTTTTTAGTAAAATAAAATTTACTTTTTAATTTCAACTATTAGAAATAAAAATATTTTATATTACGAAAATTATTAATAACATTTTTTCTCTTCTGAATTGATAACGATGCTAGATGTAATTGCAAGGATGGATGTAACATGAAGAGAGCTAAGATTATGGATGTAAATGAATCGACGAACCGAATAAGAAAACAATTTTAAAGCTCAAATTAGATATATTTGAGCTCGAAAAAGTTATTTTTTGCTAAAATTCGTCTCGAAAGATTTGAACAATTTTGCAAATTATTCGAACTATTTTTCAAAAATAAATACACGTAAAGCCCGAATTTATTTATTTAATATAAAATTATATTATATTAATAAAATATTAAAACTCACGAAAGACACGTGAACTATCGAATTTGATAATTTCGAAAAGAATCGAATATATTTTTTGGCCTGTCACGATTCATTTACTCCCCTAGTAAAGATTGACGATGATTGTAATATCCGGAAATTAATTGTATTAATCCCGGAGTTATTATAATCTTTAATTGATTTTAATTATGGTAATTATGAGATGATTACGGTGTTGAGATTCCCAAGAATTTTAATCTAGTATCGGGGTTGTTGGATCCAAGGTTAGAGATTTAATCTCACTGTTGTGTTGAACCATGGAAGTTTTGTTGATAGTGGTATCTGGAGTCTGAGGAGTTTAGATTGAGGTTGCGATGTAATTGAGTGAGTGGGAGATAATTATTGAACACGCATGGTTATTAGAGAGTTATGGTGCAAGCATTTGTTACTCAGGTTTTTGGAGTCTTGGTACTATATATATATCAACTGGACTCGGTGTTCAGCAATTCTCCACTTCACTTCCCTCTCTCCTCCCCCACTGTCTCTCTCTCCTCCCCCACCTCTTCCCTCTTCACCTCTTTCTCCCATGAAAAAATCAAGCAAGGCTTGATTTTGGAGCGGAATCTCTCAAAGATGAGTAAGTAAACTCATTCACCTCTCGATTATCTTCGTTTTGATAGTAGTTTTGCATAGTTTGGTTGTTGAAGGAGATGGGTTTGTTTTGTGGGTTTTTAGAGATTTTTGTAAGTTGATGTTTGTAGTGTTTTTATGCATTTTAATGGACGTTTTGAGGAGTATGGGGTGTGGGTTGTGTTGGATTTGAGTTTGGGTGCGAAAAAACCATTGAAGCAAAAAAAAAAAATGGAAAATCAAAGGTCGCGATCGATCGCTGCGATGGCGCAGATCGATCGCGACATGACGCTGAAATTTGGTGACGATGAATAGTGATCAGGATCGAGCGATCGATTGATCGCCGAAGGGCACTGTCCGAAATTTTGAGGTTGTCGATCGATCGTCAGCCAAATCGCGATCGATCGCCAAGCTAGGATTTTTGAAATTTTTTATGTTGTCGAAATTTCAACGTGCGCTTTGCCCGGGGCTTTTGGGTATTATATCGTCGTGTTAGGGTGATATTTTGGAGGTTGAGTACGGCTTGAATGTATGTTTGGGTGCACGTGGTTAATTGTGAGTTATTAACTGTATATAGCAAATAATTCACTGGATCTCAGGGCGAAGGCTAGGAGTGGCTCTTTCTACTGGACTGTAAGATACGTGTGACGTACGAGCATAGCTAGATATATTATTGTTATATTTAATGAATAATATACGATTGTGGTGATAAATAAGTGTACGTTGAGAATTATGGTGATGTCGCTATTGAGCAAGTAATGAGTATGATGTCGCCGCTGTTGAGCGTGCGAGAGGTTAGAGTACCGCCACTGTTGAGATGTGCCAAAAATGACAATATCACCGCTATTGAGCGAGCGAGGTGAGACAATGAATTATGATTATGAAATTGTTGATTGAGAAATATTTTGATTTCTGTAAATCATTATTGAATGATTTAGATATGATTGATTATGGAACTGGTAGTTTGAACACATGTATAGTGAATCATTGTAATGATTAACTGATTTTGGAGTTTGTTGATCTTGGCTATTGTGATAACTGGAACGGCGGGAGAGATCTCATAGGGTCATGTTATATATACAGGGAGTATTTACTAATTTACAGCTTTATATTCTGTAAATTATGGATTGTTAGATTGATGATATTAAGATTGTGTCACTGGTATGCTCATCCTGTGTGATGGCTGTTTCTGTTGAAACAGGTAGAACATGTACAACATTGGCTCTGGAGACGAGTTCGAGCTGTTGAATGGGAATGCTCCCAAGACAATGATAATTGAGCTGTGTTGGGAATTGAATTTTACATTGAGTTATGTCAAAAAATTTATAGTTGATATGACATTGTTATTGAAGTATGTACGAGAATTCTCTAATGTGATAAAAGTTTGCACTAATAGCGGGATTAAAACGTAGGGTCCTTACAATGATTCCCGCTCAGATTATCAGTTCCGTATAAGAGCATAACAACAACGAAGAATTGCCATTGAGATTAAAGATCGTCATTGAAATTTAGCAAGAAGATTTTCATTATATGATTAGTAAGCTCAGCAGAAACCAATTAGCTCAGCGCCTCAGCCTATGCAAATCCATCAGTATATAAAATATAATTATGATAACCATTTCTCATATGCAACAGATAACCATTCTGTGTATGAACTCTTTTCTATTACCATCCATCTCACAAACCACTAAAAAATATTATTACAATAAGTATTTTTACTAGAAATATTATATATTAATTAATTTACATAAACATAATGAGTTATTAAAGTCACTATTTTTTAGTTAGAATTTCGGATTATGAATCGCTGTATATTCATGGACATAGGGATCAAGCTTAGGAATAACTATAAAATTGGTCCTGTAAGTTGACCTCATTGTGATATTTATAATCTAATTAGTCGAATTGCAGTTTTAATGCAATAATTTTAATTTTTTTTGATAATTTTAGTCATTTTTTCACCGGTGGAGTTGGACACATCAATAATATCTGACGATATGTTAGTAATAAACCGTGTCACGTCAGCACTCTGACGAAAATGATTAAAATTGTAAAAAAAACGAAATTGTTGCAATTTTTAGAGTACCAAAAGTATAACGAGTCCACTTTTAGTAGTTTTTTTGTAGCATAAATAACATTAAGCTTCATAATAATAACAATAATAACCATTAGTAATTATAAAAACGATGGTGTGGCTTTATGTAAAACACATATGGGTTTTAGATTTGAAAAATGTTTTAGAGGAAAATGATTGATCAAGGATGAATTAATGTGAGGTTAACTATAATGGATCTTTTTGTCAAAATGATGTATAAGTTCTTAAATCTAGGGAATGGACCCAGAATTGACACCAGATATATTTATATTTTAAAAAATATTATACATGATATTTTAATTTTAATTTTTTTTTTTTTTGATTCAAGAGCAAACTCCAAATAAATCAACAAACCCAAACTTTTCTTTAACTTTACACACCTTATCCATTATTCTATATTCTAACTCCCGGTCATACTTTCATCTTCATCTTAACTCCCTACCCCACAACACTTTACCAAATTCTGACAACAAGGGTGGTGCCCCGACAAGTTTGTCATTCTCTTTCCCCGGAGTTGGTCTAGGGTTCTAGTCCAACTCCTCCCCCTCCCCTCCCCCCTAAAAAAAACACTTTACCAAATTAACTTTACAAATGGAAATGGATTAATTGCATTATACACCCTGGAGTTTTAATCACTTTTCAAAATTACCCCAAAGTGACAATTTTTCTAATAAACTTGTCCTTTGCGATCCGACTTTCAAAAATTGGTAACAGAGCTTAGGTTTATTCTGGAAATATTATAATAATATCTTGAATATTAATTTGTATCCTCTACGGAGGAGACGATTCAAGAAAATTATGGACCGGAACGAATGTTCGAAGTGTCATTCATACAGGTGGTACTTCTAAAAATTGGAAGCACTAAATTAGAAGTATATGGCAGAAGCTCAACGCTTCAACCATAAGTGAAAACTATTACGAGGAACATGATTATGCACACCAGACATAAACCATTACAAGAAACTCGAAAGGATGGCTAAGAGGCTCCATCAAGTGAACCTCAAACTACAGTTCGAGTTAGCCGAACTTTAGGAAGATGATCACCCTGAACATGAAGATGTGGTTCCAGCCACCAATTATCCAACATGGTCTGGACCAGATGATTAGGATGGGAGAACCAACCTTTCGAGAAATCGAACCAGATTATTCTAAGATATCCCAAGATCTTAGAGAAATCCAGAAGACATTGCAGCGTTATGGCTATCTACAAAACCATGTCCCTGCACAGATCCATCAGATTCAGAGTCAGATGGAGATTATGATTAAACATCAGGAGGAAATTCTTGAAAACCTTCGAGATGTTCAAACCCGAGTTAAGGAGTTGGAGTCAAGACCAAGTCCGATAGGAAGAAGGAACGATGGATGGTTACCACGTCCTATAGGATGGTTACCACGTCATATGGAACAGAACCCCCTTTACACCAAAAAAGGAAAGCAGAGGAGGTCCGAAGGCCTTTGACGACACTGAAAAAATGATTGCAGTCCAACGAGGAGAACCCCCACTTCCCACAAAGTAATGGAAAGAATCAACCTGGAAGATCTGCGTGATCTTGCTGATTCGTTTGCAGGATTAAATCTCGTAGAATTTAAGACGGGAGAGCTTGTAACAAGACCTCCACCATAAGAGAGTTTCGGGTCACACAATCCACCCGAAGGTGATAAAAGAATGCCTCACAGGGAAGAATTCACCTCAGCAACTTTGGAGCCCCTAGTTGGAACAAGGAACCGTTCTCACATGCCAGATATACATCAAACGCCTTACGGGAAATCGCAGTTAGATCCAATCCATCCATATGGACTTATGCTCAACATGGATATTTTGGATTTCAAAAACAGAGAAGTTCTTATTGATGAATGGGCTTCAGCAATGAGGATAACAGCAGGAACACTTGATCTAAGTAAAGAATGGTTCATTTTACTTCTTAAAATGAGACTGCAAGGATCAGTCAAAGATTGCCTGGGATATGGGAGACCCGTGTACCAAAGAAGAAGTTTTAGCCGGAGAGTCCCTAAAAGAAATTGTGGACAAGATGGCAAAATTCTTTAAAACCTGTTTCATTGGAGTAAGATACTTCGAGGGAATGGAGGAAGATAAGGCTAAAAAACATAGACAAGCTCTAATTAGTGTGGAACTACATGATATCTGTTATGTAGACGAGTACATCAAACTCTTTACAGAGTACAGATGGAAGGTAAATATAGAAGAAAAGGATGCAACAGCTTCTCTTTGCTGTACGGGGAATGATATCCCAATCATTGGGAACTATCCCAAAGGCAAAAGATGAAGAAGCACATAGCTCATCCTTATGCCCGTGGAAGTAGTTCAAGAAGAAGCAGGTCTTCATGGAGACCTAGAAAGTTCTGGTCAAAGCAGAAAGTCCGAAATTACAGATCTGGGCAAAGATCAGGACCAACCAGGAGTAGAACCTCGTCAACGGGTTCTAATCAAGCAAGTTCTAGCAGAGCACCAGCGAATAGAACTTTCAGACACACACATACTCGTGCAAATGAGAGTTTCAAATATTGTAACTGCTAGACATGCGGAGCAAGAGGACATATCTCTACAGATTGTCCAGAAAATCAAAGCCGTGGAGTAAGACAGTTCGAGCATACCAAGGAATTTAAGGATGTTGTCTATTTCCAGGATTTTATGCAGGTGTATCAATTTGAGGATATTCCATCAGATGAAAGCATCTACAAATAAGAAATCTATTCTGATAATGGAGGTGAATCCAATTCAGAAGGAGAGTTCCTTCAACACATGCTCAGAGAAGACCTGTCAGGATTCTTCTCTCATACAATTGTTTCTCATAAAACTCTTATGATGATCATGAAGGAAGAGCCAAAGCTTCAAATGTATGATGGGTTTACAATTGGAGAAATGGAAAAAGCCATGGATATGATATGTGTTCGAAGCAGGAAGCGTCATCCCCTACAGAGAAATCCAGGAGATTAAAAACTAGGTCAAAAGAGAAGTTGATAATACACTCTCATGGATTCATATCGGAGCCATTAGAGTCATCATCAAGGCAACATTCAAGGAAGGAATTGATTCGCCTCTCAACCTGAAGATCTTTGACAAGAGAATCCCGAAACTCAAATATTCTTGTTTGGGATTGCAGGAAATTTGTATGCTGGAAAGATGGCTTTCAACATCTATCCTAGAATTGCGTTTAATTTGGGAGATCGAGATTTCAAAAATGTTCTGACTCTTCATCAAGATTTTAAAAGAAGCGATTTAATGAAGGAAGAAAATAGGCCTTACTCGATCACCTACAAAGTGTCATACGCACTCTCGAATATTCATCAGAAGTATTCTTGAGAAAAGAATTCATTGAAGTCCCCAGAATCTTCGAAGATTTTGCTAAAGCAATATTACTGGATATTATTGATACTCCGACAACTGGAGAGATCAACGTGAGGATACAAGACCAGCCTATTCTAAACAGAAGCGTGAGTCTTATGATCGAGCCGATGAGGATGTCTTTCCAACAGGATAGATTAATCAGTAACTATCCTGGGGAAAAATAGAAAGCCGTCTCAAGACGAATTCATAAAGTTCCTGATGTATTCAAAACAACAGGAATGCTGAAATGCCCAGAAGGCTGGAGAGGAGTGCAGATAATCTTCGACATCACCAAGAAGAAAATATCTTCCCTTGCGATGTCCTATATTATTTGCAACAACCTACAGTTGACAAGTATCAAGGAAACCTTCATATTGGTGAAATTGATCTGACAATTGAAGGAAGTGCAGGGATTATCCCAGAATAACTCATTCTTGGGATTGAGTTTCTCGAGGAACATAAACCTTGGGAAATATTACAAGATATAATGGAAATCACGCTGGAAGGAAAGCGACATAGGATCAGATGACCACCAGTCCATCTCCATATACATCTCCGTCGGGAGTTATATGTGAAGTATCGGGCGGAATATTTTGTAGCCTACATTGATTCCGGAGTTGGAATATGTACTGTCAGGCGTGATATCTTCCCCTAAGAAGTTGGTGAAAAATTATCAGCCATTACCGGAAGAGACTTTTCAAAGCAGATCCTTATCCTTAATGAAGGAGTCCAGGGAGCGGAAATAATAATCGGAGGAGCAGCGGTACCCTATGGTACAAAGTATCCACCTATTTAATATCATGATACAGGTGCTGATATGCTGTTAGGAAATAATTTCCTACAGAAATTCAAGCGGTTCACTCAGGAGAACGAAACAAGGAGATTTATTTCCACAACCCTTTGTGGTCATAAGATTATTGTGCAACGACTACGGGAGGTGTTTCATAGAAAATTCCCCATTAGTTTTCGCAGCAAGCGTGGTGATAAAGGAAAACTTCGACACCTTAAGATGAAGGATCAGCGGAGATTTGATGAAGCGATTCTTCAAATTTGGCAACAAGGAACTGGTCAAAAGAGAAAAATGTCTTTTGATGGTATAAATGTAATGTCATTTAGAGAACAGACTGAAGATAGGGATGAAGATGAATACGAAGTTAATCTCAACATCCCACTGTTACTGAAAAATGCATTACATGAGGAAGCCATGCAACCTGATTCTACCCTCGAAGAGCAAATTACTCTAGAGGAAGTAAAAAGGAAGATTCAGAGGAACTACAATGAGGATTCTCTAGCATGGTGAGACCGAAACGAGCTTATAGTATCTTTGAAGGTGAAAACTAGAAGACAATATGAGTTCATAAGATACAAACTGATCATCATGAGCCAGGAAGATCGGAAAGATATGCAGATGATACTTAAGGAACATCTTGACCTTAAGCTAATCTCAGCAGGTGTCTCTCCATACAGTAGTCCGGGATTTCTATTATGAAATCATGGAGAAATTAAAAGAGGAAAACCAAGATTAATGATCAATTACAAAGGTATCATCGAGATCTTGGAATTCGATGGATATTGTTAGTTCCGGATTTTAAAGATGACAAAACAGACCAGACCGATCGAGCCATAACATATCAGATCAGACCGATATAGTCTATCTCAAAACAGAACGGATCGATGTAAACCAGTCTGACCAGATCGAAGCACACAAACCAGACCAGCTCGATGAAGATCAGATCAGAGCAGTCGAAGTTTAGTAAGCTTCGTTCTTCAGTCCGAATAATCAACGGCTATTTATTGAAGCATTTATGATGCATTTAATGCTGAAAAAGACCAAGGACTGAAGATTACCTCAAATGGTAAATAGACAAAGGAGAGTCTACCTGACAAGCGCCGAAAGAACACTCCAGAAGGGAAAGTTCCTAAAGAAGAAGACTGAAGCTTGTTCAGACATTGACCAAAGAGAAGGGTTGCACAGAAAATGAAATATTGTCGTTGGTACAACCGACTATATAAGGATGCAACTAAAATGCTCAAAAAAGTGACTTTAATTGATCAATCAAGAGACTGAAAAACACAGGCTTACAAGTCAAAACACTCTTGAGCAGAACCATCGCAGAAAGAGTTTTATCTTACCAGTCTGCTCAAAGTTTTAAAGCACAACCTATTGTAATATTTGATCATCTAAAGGATCATTTGTGCGTAGATAAATTCACTCTATCTTTTGTATTTGTGCTAAGATTCAAGTGTAACTGTTAGACGGATTGTGTCTGAACAGATTGAGAGACTAGGAGTTTCAATCTGGTAGTGAGGTAAATCCAGCTGAATCGTGGTTGTACAAGTAGTTGTATTACTCAAAGTCTTCTAGAGAATCCTTCCTTGATTGGAAGAAGGGGAGACTTAGAAGGATTTGCCATCAAAGTTTTAGAAACATATCTTGTCTATTTACATTCTGCATTGCCTTGCATTTCATAGCCATCAAACCATTCTTACTAGCTAAAAACAGACCATTTCCGCACTTTCATTTCAGTGGTCTGTTCTGCTTGAGTATTGATTAAGAAACAAATTTCATTCACTAACCTGAGTGAAATCAATATTAATTTTTAGAGGAGTGTTCATTCAACCCTCCCCCCCTCTAAACACTCCCATCCGATCCTAACAAGTGGTATCAGAGCAGGTCTTCTTAATCATTATAGATACTTGGACTGATGGCATCCTTCAACAAGATTCCCATGTTTTCAAAAGAAGATTATGATGATTGGAGAATCAGAATGCAAGCTCACCTGGCAGCACATGATGACGATATGTGGTACGTCATTACAGACGGACCAATGAAAATATGAAAAGTGAATCATGCACTAGGAGGATTAAGTGGCGAACCTCAAATGATCGAGAAAGAAAGGGCTACCTGGACAAATGAAGAAAGAAAGAAAGCCAATCTAGGCAACGTAGCAAAGGACATCTTGTTCAAGACGTTGGACAAGAACATGTTCAGCAAGATTAAGATGTGCTCCACTGCCAAAGAAATTTGGGAGAAGATTGCACAGCTATGTGAAGGAAACTACCAGACAAAGGAAAACAAACTGACTGTAGCTCTACAAAAATTTGAGAGCATAAAGATGAAGCTTGGAGAAACTCTAAATGAGTTTGATGAAAGGGTTACTGACATCATTAATGAACTGAATGGTCTGGGTAAGGACTATTCCAACAGAGAGATTGCTCTGAAGGTGATGAGAGCATTGCCAAAGGAATGGGACGTCAAGACGATTGCAATGAGGGAGTCTAAATATCTGAACAAAGTTGAACTCCATGACTTGTTCACAGATCTTAAGGCGTATGAGTTTGAGCTGATCACCAGAGGTGAAGCAGAGCCATCCACCTCTCAGCCAAACAAGGCACTTGCGGCCATTCCAGACCAGTCCACCCCCTCAACAGACCGGTCTATCGAACAGATAAGTAATGATGCTATGTCATTATTCATCAAAAAAAATTTGTAAATTCATGGCTAAGAATAAAAGAAATTTTAAGCCTTCTCATCAGTATAAATCAAGAAAAGATGATACTGTTAACGATCAGGCTTGCTACAATTGTGGTAAGACCAGACATTTTATTGCAGATTGCACCAGACCGAAGAAAGATGAAAGAAAAGAAAGGCATTGTGATGACAAGAAAAAGAAGCATTACAAAGATCGTAAAAGTCATCATGGAAAGGCCCAAAAGGTTCTGGTAGTAGAGGAGGGTAACAACAAGTGGGCTCAGGCTGACTCAGAATCAGAGAGCTCAGAATGTTCTTCAAGTGAAAGCGAGGAGGAAGTCCAATGCCTAATGGCAGACGAGGAGACGAGTCAGATAGACGAGGTATTCGACTTTGACTCAAATGAATTAACACGAGAAGAGCTTATGTCTGCACTACAAATGACTAATGATTATCACACAAAACACCAAAACAGATCAGCACACAGCACACCAGACACACACAAGCCATTAAAGCTGATTCAGGTGTGGGTTCCCAAAGGGCTAATCCGTTCCGGACCCAAGTAGGATTGGGTACCAACAGTAATTTTGCTTAATGACAGGTACTGCAGAAGCAAGTGTCTGACTGTTACTTAGACAGAGGATGTTCTCGACATATGACGGGAAACATCGAGCTGCTGTCTGAAATCACTCAATGCATTGGTCCAAAGATTACTTTCGGGGATAACTCAAAGGGTAAGACCGTGGGCAAGTGTAAAATTGTCCATGGTAATATTATTATCAAGGATGTGCTCTTAGTTGAAAATTTATGCTATAATCTGATTAGCATAAGTCAATTATGTGATAATGGTTATGCTGTAGAATTTCACAAACACACATGCACTGTCAAATCATCAGATGGTAAAACCATGCTTGTAGGAATCAGAAATGGAAATACTTATAAGATTAATTGGAATTTTTCCCAACCTGATAATCCTACTTGTTTCATCGCGAATAATGATAATAAACACTGGCCATGTCATAAACGCTTTGTAAGGACCCCAAGCCCTTAACCCTTGATTAGTGTATTAACCACTATGTGTGGCACATGCTTTCAATAAAAATCAATCGGCAAACTCAGATGATACTTTAGCATTGAATGGCAATTACAAAATTTCTTTAATATTCAACGTTATAAGATCATCTCTACCCACAAATAGACTCATAGATTTCGCCCATTTCCATCCCCATTACACCACTTTTTACATTGAGGACTTTTATAAAATTTTTGGCAGAGTCTCCCCATAAATTGAGCTATCCCGAAACAAAAGCACATCACATAACATAGTTCCCGGCCAGGGAAAACACAATATTCAACAGAATACAGCAACACTAAGTAAATTCCCAGCCACGGAAGACACCACACATAAGACAACATAAGTGGGTTTCAACACCCACATAATACACCAATGACTCTCATATCATTAGCAATTCTACCCTTAATTGCATGCAACATAGAATGAAAGAGAGAAAGGCTCATGCCTTTATATACAACCCATATACAAGTATAACCGTGCTCACATGCGAGCATCATGAATGCATATATAACCCTCAGGTGTATATAAGTACTCTATACGGTACCGTGCTCCATCAAGCCCTGGTACCACGATCCTGGAAGTACATCCAATCAACAGCTCGAGCTCAGCTCCACAGCCATCGATGTACCTGTTCACCTGCCCCAACAGAGACAGCCCCCAACGGGGTGAGCATACCAATACACAAAATCCCATAATCACAATAATGAAATTCATAATTTACAACAAAAGTAAATACTAATGAATTTTAAATGATACTCCCTGGATGGCAACGTTCTCATCCGGGATTCCGTGTACTGCCCTGTTCTCACAATCATCAAACTCATCAAATCTCAAAAATCAGTAAATCAACACATTGATTTAACTCATCGCATGCCTGATTCTCAAATATCAATAATTAATGATTCCAAATTCATTATACATGCAAATATAGACATCTCAATATCTAATACTGATTCTCTACTTCGCTATCAATCACAGATAGCTCAAATGCCTAGCATTTGTTTTACCAATTCTCCATTATACTTAGACATCTCAAATGTCTTATAATGAATACATGATTCCACGATCATTCTCACGTCTCTCAATGCCCTACATTGGTCATATACATCCAGTACCCCATATATCTTATGAGGTTATGCAACTCTAAAATCACGCACGCTTGTGGCGGCGATATCAAGATTAGGTCGTTCCTTGGCTATATCAACATATATATATAACCATACGCACAATTATTCAATGCAATCAAAATATATTATGCATTTCACAAATGCTCTCATATAAAAAAATGCTCGTACGTCGCACGTACCTTAAATCTCCTTAGTTCGAGCAAGACTTTGTTCGAGTTCCATGCCCCGAGGGACGACGTGCTAACACGATAAATTAATTCACAATTATTTACGAACATGCAACCCATGCTCAAGCACACCCATAACCCTTAAACAAAATATTGTCAACACACGACAATTAACCATTTAAAAGACCCGGGGCAGGGCATATGCAGGGAGGGAAAACGAATGAGACATTATCGAAAATTGTTCAAGAACTCCCCATAAATTTTCGAACCTTCACATCACAAATCGAACCCAATTAGGCACCATAATTCATCTAAAACATGAATTAATGTATCAATAACAAGAATCACCGCCCCCTGCCAAAACCCCAAAAATTCAAACCCTAACCCCACACAATCAGCGTTAAATTCAAACCATAAAGCATCACCAAAGAGACTCAAAAGCTGAACCATGTGAAGCATAAGAATTTATCCAAAATCAGCAAGATTTTCGAAAAACAGAACACCAAAATTCGAACCAATGGCAACAAATTTTTTGAACCACAAAGTATAAAATTTTCGACCCAAAATGCAGCACAAAACGCCCCAAAAACGCCTGAAGAAAAGCCCCAAAAACGTACCAAAAATCGAGCCCCAAATCGGACAGTTTTCAATTTCGAACCCTAGCACTTTTCTGGCAAATCCGAACGCGATTCTCGACGAAACTTCAAATTGTTGGTATGGAAAGGTGCGCCTGGAAGAGAGAAGCCGATGGCGGGTCGGACGCGCCGGATGGCGGCCGGAAGGCGGCGGGCGCACGCCTTGAAGCGGCGGGGGTCAAGGGAGATCGGGAAACAGCGCGAGGAGAGAGAGAGGCAAGGTGAGGAAAAATGGTTCCAATAATTAAAATCTCGGGTTCAACTGGTATTTATAGCAAAAATACCCCGAAATACTAATAGCCCCACAAATACATCATGATTCATTAAAAATCATCTGTTTTCAAAAATTCTCTCTCTAACACCAAAACCCCCTACCGGTGCCCACACAAAGCACCCCAGATCCCGAGTCACACTAAAAACCCAACTCATAGGTTTTTCACCGGAATGAGAATACAATCTCAACCTCGGGATCCAACGATCCCAACTACCCAAATAGACGAGTCCGGAAGGCCCAACACCGCGATTAAACTTCAAATCGCCACGTAAAACAACTTTAGGGGTTATTAACACTCCGGGATTAACATCTATAATCCCTGGTCATCACAATATCCCCCACTAAAAGAATTTCATCCTCGAAATTAGCACCGGTGTATCACGTAACACCCGGGCTACACAACAACATGAAGCGATAACCTCGATTCTTGACCATATCAGAATCGTATTAATAAACGCGAGGGTACCTACCTCGCACCAAACTCTGGAATGAAATAAACCTTCCAGTCCTTCAAAAAATGAAAGATCGTCGGCACAACATAACGCTAACAATCCAAAAGTAGTTAGTCAACTGAAACTGCAAGGATTCGAGTCGCTCCTGATTCCATCGTAGATATCATTCAATGACGTCTCTATTATGACTCACGATGTCTAACATACATCGTTACGAGGGAAACATTAGTATACCACGATGTACACATACCAAACCTGGTTTCCACTTTCAAACCTCCTCTATCGAAGGAGCAGTCGCATCATTGCAACTCAATTTGGGCAACTCACGGCCACATATTCATACAAAAGACATCTCACAAGATGTCCACCTCCGGATGTTCCACAAATCACATCCTAATCATAAATAAACAATCGAGACTCTACAGAGTTTCAAATTCTGAAAGGACATGCAATAAACCCATTGCATCCTCAACGCTTGTGTCGACAGCGACACCCAACCAATCCGAATTCCTGCCCTCCCTTGATAATCCTAGGATTTAACAATCCAAACTTGGGAAGTGATAAGTGTGATTTTTACACTTAATTTGATATAAGATTAGGGGCGTTTTTGTAGTGATTCTTGGAAAATATTACTTTTCTTGGTTTATATTTGTATATTTCAGGAATCCATGGCTAAATGCATAAAAGTTGAGAAAATAGGCTTAAAATGATGAAAAAGGACCAAACTGAGCAAAGCTGAAAAAGGAGGGGCAAAATCGTAATTTGCAGAAAATAGGGGAGGCGACCCATCGCCTCAAATGAGGCAATCGATCGCCTCCAGGCAGTAGCCAGAGGCGACCCATCGCCTCATTTGAGGCAATCGATCGCCTATACTCGAAAAATTCGGGATTTTGTTTCCATCTTGGTTTTTTGGTGTCCAAACTTGGTGAAACTCCTCCTACCATAAATATGGATTATTATGGACGTTTTTGGGACTTTTTGGCTGATAATTAACCCTACATACTCAGCCACCATCACCCATCATCCTCTCCAACCATCCATACACCATAACCATTGAAGAAGAGACGCATCGGAAGAGACGGGACGACGGAGCAACGCAAGGAGTCAACGCCTCTCGTTATTTCCGTATTTCTAACTTTAGTTCTATATTTTCATTAGATTTTAATGTTTAGAATGTTGCAAAACATGTTTATGCATTGTTATTTGATGGAGATTGTTGGCTAGGTTTGTTATCAAGACTTAGGGGATCCTTTGTATGAACCCATGATTTTAATTGAATGTTTTTGATTGATTCTTATTATCTAAGTGCTTAGATCATTGTTCTTCATGCTTTTAAGGGTTTGGACATCTTTGAATGATATTTAAATTACAATCGAGATCGAGAGATAAAATTGTGATTCGATATAGTGATTTACGCCGTGGATTTCAGACTGATATCGAGAGATGAAGTCAAATACACGTGTGATAGCTATAGATATCTAGTAATCGAAAGCTAGAAGTTTTCACGGATCTTAATACAATATTGTGTTGTTAAATAAGTACACGAGAGTGACTTACTGCAATTTGATATTAGGTTTAATATAACTCGAGAGAGTATATTGGATAAATTTGGAAAACTCGTCACCTTAGATTGTTTGAATTCAATTCTTAACTAATAGGTGAATTGTGGGGGATTACTTAGGTGAACCGAAAGTCTTGATAATTGTTTCTTCTGATTTTATTCTTATTCGTTCTTGTGTTTTTGGGTTAATCTTGAGTTCATTAGTCAATTTAGTTAATTAATCACAACCAGTTATCGTAGACTAAATATAGTTAAACTAGTGGAGTTTGGTAATTATTTCCTAGTCCTCGTGGGTTCGACAATCCGTACTTTTCATATCATTATACTAAAACTTGACACCGTACACTTGCGGTACACAATCGCTACACTGCAAAATACTGTTTAAAATAATAGCGATCAAGTTTTTGGCGCCGTTGCCGGGGACTAGTTTTAATAATATCAAACGAGATTAGTTGACTATAGTTTAGTCATTTGTTTGTTTTATTTTCGTTTTTTTTCTTCTCTTCTACTGTTTCTTTTTGTTTTGGTTGATTGTTACAGGGTACTATCTCTTGGTGCATGCTAAGGAGTAGCAACCCTACACTTGAGCCCTTTGATCCCAAGATTGAACGCACTTGTCAAAGGAGGCTAAGGCAAGCAAGAGCACATATGTCTAATACCGACGAGATTCCGGTACCACCAGTTGCAAGATCACTCATGGACTACGCCCACCCTGCATTCCATGGATCACTGTCGAGTATCACGAGACCAACCATACAGGCTAACAATTTTGAGATCAAGCCTGCTATCATACAGATGATCCAACATTCGGTCCAGTTTGGGGGAGCTGCTACAGATGATCCAAATGATCACATCTCCAACTTCTTGGAGATTTGTGATACATTCAAGCATAATGGCGTTACTGACGACGCCATCAGGTTACGTTTGTTTCCCTTTTCTTTAAAAGATAAAGCTAAATCCTGGTTACAATCGTTGCCTGCAGGATCTATTACCACGTGGGATGGAATGGCGCGGTTGTTCTTGTCAAAATTCTTTCCACCATCCAAGATGGCCAAGATGCGCAATGACATCACTACTTTTGCCCAATGTGATCCAGAGACACTATATGAGGCTTGGGAGCGCTTCAAAGATCTACTGAGGAGATGCCCACATCACGGCCTCCCTATCTGGCTGCAGGTACAAACATTTTATAACGGTTTATTTTCTGATAATCGTTCTATGATTGATGCAGCGTCAGGAGGAACTGTGATGAGGAAGACGCCCGAGGAAGCTTATACACTGTTGGAGGAGATGGCTGCTAATAGCTGTCAATGGCAGTCCGAGAGGAACGTGCCAAAGAAGCAAGTCGGATTGCATCAAGTGAGTGAAGTCACTGCCCTAGCTGCCCAGTTAGAAGCGCTGAACAAGAAGATCGATAGTTTGAGCATGCATGCAATGCAAGTCCAAACTGTTACATGCGAGCTTTGCCATGGAGGACATCCGAGCACTGAATGCCAGGTTGGTAACCCATTCATTACTACTAATGAAGCTGTTAATTTCGTAGGGAACCGACCTCCACAGACCTACCCCTACCCAAATACGTACAATACTGGGCCGAGGAACTATCCCCAACCACCACCGGGGTATGCACCAAAGCCAAGCATGGAGGAGCTGCTAACTAAGTTCATATCATCGGCTGAAACAAGGATGAACAATCATGAGGCATCGATAAAGAACTTGGAAGTCCAAATGGGACAATTAGCAAAGATCGTAGCCGAACGAGCACCAGGATCACTATCTAGTGACACTGAGACGAAACCTAGGGAGCAAGTCCATGCTATCACGTTGAGGAGTGGAAAGGAGGTCGCTGAGAAGAAGGATGTGCACGTAGAGTTAAGAGGCGAGGCGGACATCAAGCAAGAAGAGGGACAAACACGCGACAAAGGTAAGTCTACTAAGATCTCTACACCCATCACACCTGCTAAGGTAGATATCCCACCCCCATTCCCCGCTGCGTATAAGAGAGCAAAGATCGATGCTAAATTTGCTAAATTTTTAGAATTGATTAAGAATCTTCATATTGAGATGCCTTTCATAGATGCTATTCGGCACATGCCGAATTATGCTAAGTTTTTAAAGGAGATTCTATCGAAAAAGCGGAAACTGGGAGAGCATGAGATGATAAACTTAACCGAGGAGTGTTCAGCTGTCATTCAAAATGATTCACCTCCAAAGTTAAAGGATCCAGGGAGTTTCACTATACCTTGCAAAATAAATTCTAAATCTTTTAATAAATCTTTATGTGATTTGGGGTCAAGTGTTAATTTAATGCCTTTGTCTGTGTACAGGAAGCTGGGCTTAGGAGAGTTAAAAGCAATCAATGTCTCATTGCAGATGGCAGACAAGTCCATCAAGTACCCTCATGGGATAGTGGAGGATGTACCGGTAAAGGTTGACAAATTCACCATTCCGGTGGATTTCATGGTGCTAGACATAAAGGAGGAGGCGGACATGCCATTGATATTAGGAAGACCGTTCCTAGCTACTGGAAGGGCATTAATAGATGTCCAAGAAGGGAAGTTGATCCTCCGAGTAGGGGGGGATCAAGTTACTTATGATATGTTCAAAGTTGTGAACACTACACGCACTGAGCACCGATGTTTTAGTGTCAATATAATTGATACACTATCTGTTGATGCGATGCAGGGTAAGAGTGAGAAGAAGGAGGAGGTCACATCGAATGGCCAACAAAGAAGAGGTAAATTTGGTGTAGGAGACTCGGTATTAATGAATAGGAAAAAGATGAGATTTTTTCCATGGGAGTCTGACGCACCATGGGCTGGACCATTCAAAGTTGTCGATGTTTTACCATTCGACACCTTCAAACTGAGAGATGACCATGGGGGACTATTCACTGTGAAAGAGAAGTGGCTACGACATTACCACATGGAGGATGGAAAATCGTCCCCCACTGGCCCTTGCGGCACTTGAGCGTAAATGGTAAAAAGTCCAGCTTGGGACTATAAATCAAGAACTATTTCCTATCTCTTTCGCTTTGTTTTAGTTTATTTTGGTTTGTTTTTGTTTTTGTTTTTTGATTTTGAGAGACTCCATGCGTGCTGTGACGTGTTCCAACAATATGCCCCACGAGCTGACGAGGAATTGGACAACGATCACTGACGGTCGTTGTCAACGGTACATGCTTTGTTGTACTTTCCATGCTTATTACATTGAGGACAATGCATGAATTAAGTTTGGGGGAGTGCATTACTGTGTCATGCTTCTTATTTGGAAATTGATCGTTTCTGGAGCACCAACAAAAAAAATTTCTTGAAAATGAGTTCAATTAGTAAGATAAGAATAAATCATAGTAGTGGTCTCTATTCCATGATGATATTAGTCTCACTATGCATGTCAACTTGAGTTTTGATGATTGTAAGACTTGTTTGTGAATATCTTGTTTTGAGTAGCATGTCAAAGATGAGGAATATTTTGAGCACATTTGAGTCATAATCTTGTGAATTGCATTTGTAGTAGTGAAATTTTTTGTGAACTTGATGAATTGTTTTGAGCATCTTAGAGTACCTCAGACTATTTTATGATGACACTTTGAGGCGAAATTTTATAGTCATGAACTTGATTAGGAGATGATATAGGCGATCTTTGGACCGTTTGAGCCTTTCAAGCTTACAATGTTTACATCAATCTCTAGTATCCTAATTTGAGCCTAACTGAAAAAGAATGGAGTATGTTTAACATACTATTAGCCCCCATTCAACATTCTTTGGCAAACTCATTATACCCACCTAATTGAGCCTAAATTGAATTTTTTATCTTCACCTAAGGGAATATAATGATTCTCATTAGATGCACATGAATTGCTATATTTTGATGAGCTTATTGTAAAAAAGATGATGAATGAGAAAAGAAAAGAACAGAAAAAGCCTTGAGAAAAAAAAAAAAATTATTATCGAACTAAGACCCAAAGTGGCCAAGGCTAAAAGAGAAAAAGAAGAGAAGCTCAAGTTGTGCTAACAATATGAACATTACATGCTTATACTCTCTTCTTTTTGCTATCCTATCCTTTCTTTGAAGCCAAACACCTAGGCCTAACGCTATAAGCTTAAAAAGACCTATTGATCCAAGTCTAGGGAGTGACTACATTAGTGGAGAAGTGTTTGAAAATAGAAATATGGGGTACTCAAGGATAATCTTACTTTTCATTGACTAGCATGATTTGATCTATGAAATTTGCATGGAACTTGAAAGTGACAATAGCACACACGCACGTTCTGATTCGGAGACATGTTGTTTGATCTAGGAGAAAACACAACTTGTTAAACTTTCTGATTTATTTTTGTTTGTCAGTAAGTGAGATATCTGAGCTACATGATTGACTATGAATTGGTTCATTTGAATCTTCAATGTTGAACTTGACTGTTTGATCTTATTTCTTGCTCGAGACGATCAAGTTTAAGTTTGGGGGAGTTGATAAGTGTGATTTTTACACTTAATTTGATATAAGATTAGGGGCGTTTTTGTAGTGATTCTTGGAAAATATTACTTTTCTTGGTTTATATTTGTATATTTCAGGAATCCATGGCTAAATGCATAAAAGTTGAGAAAATAGGCTTAAAATGATGAAAAAGGACCAAACTGAGCAAAGCTGAAAAAGGAGGGGCAAAATCGTAATTTGCAGAAAATAGGGGAGGCGACCCATCGCCTCAAATGAGGCAATCGATCGCCTCCAGGCAGTAGCCAGAGGCGACCCATCGCCTCATTTGAGGCAATCGATCGCCTATACTCGAAAAATTCGGGATTTTGTTTCCATCTTGGTTTTTTGGTGTCCAAACTTGGTGAAACTCCTCCTACCATAAATATGGATTATTATGGACGTTTTTGGGACTTTTTGGCTGATAATTAACCCTACATACTCAGCCACCATCACCCATCATCCTCTCCAACCATCCATACACCATAACCATTGAAGAAGAGACGCATCGGAAGAGACGGGACGACGGAGCAACGCAAGGAGTCAACGCCTCTCGTTATTTCCGTATTTCTAACTTTAGTTCTATATTTTCATTAGATTTTAATGTTTAGAATGTTGCAAAACATGTTTATGCATTGTTATTTGATGGAGATTGTTGGCTAGGTTTGTTATCAAGACTTAGGGGATCCTTTGTATGAACCCATGATTTTAATTGAATGTTTTTGATTGATTCTTATTATCTAAGTGCTTAGATCATTGTTCTTCATGCTTTTAAGGGTTTGGACATCTTTGAATGATATTTAAATTACAATCGAGATCGAGAGATAAAATTGTGATTCGATATAGTGATTTACGCCGTGGATTTCAGACTGATATCGAGAGATGAAGTCAAATACACGTGTGATAGCTATAGATATCTAGTAATCGAAAGCTAGAAGTTTTCACGGATCTTAATACAATATTGTGTTGTTAAATAAGTACACGAGAGTGACTTACTGCAATTTGATATTAGGTTTAATATAACTCGAGAGAGTATATTGGATAAATTTGGAAAACTCGTCACCTTAGATTGTTTGAATTCAATTCTTAACTAATAGGTGAATTGTGGGGGATTACTTAGGTGAACCGAAAGTCTTGATAATTGTTTCTTCTGATTTTATTCTTATTCGTTCTTGTGTTTTTGGGTTAATCTTGAGTTCATTAGTCAATTTAGTTAATTAATCACAACCAGTTATCGTAGACTAAATATAGTTAAACTAGTGGAGTTTGGTAATTATTTCCTAGTCCTCGTGGGTTCGACAATCCGTACTTTTCATATCATTATACTAAAACTTGACACCGTACACTTGCGGTACACAATCGCTACACTGCAAAATACTGTTTAAAATAATAGCGATCAGGAAGGCTATCGCATAACTCGAAGGGAAAACACCAACAAGGAAATACCTTAACCCATACAAGATAATCCCTCCTCAAAGAGAGTCAACTAACTTCACGATTATTCCTCATAATTATCGTGCCATGGAGATTCCCAATCTCAAGGTGTTCCATATCTCTCATCAGAGATTTAACCATCCAAAAATAACATAACTCTATGCTTGACAAAAATGAAATCAATAACTGACATCCGTATACTCACCAGTATACCTGCCTAAGCACTGACATCACATGCATACTCAATGCACTTGGCTCGGGTATCTACAACATACCCCTAAGCCCCAAACACAACTGTCAATTCTGAGTCATTCCCTACCCCGTGGAGAATGATAATCGACGATTAACAATACACGATGTGATTCCCAAAATCAACACCACATGGACCAACTTACCGAATCTTTCAAAGATTCCCAAATAGGTATAATACTACCTCCTTCCTCACAAGGGAAGTGCCATCGAACTCGAGATCCACTAGTCTCGAACCAACGTTCGGAAAAACTGGATACAATAACACCCAAATACACGGATTCCCCAGATCGAGTCAACAACGACTTGACGACTCTCTTGTTGGTACTCCAACATTATGAGCTGTCCCAGACAAGTCTCACCAAGATTAAACATAAACGTATACACGTTTCAGTGAGGCATGCCCAGCCTCAACCTCAAATGACGTGGTGACTACTAGAGTCCACCACAATCCACATCGTATCACCTTACGATTTGTCAAACTTGGTTCCAACGAGCAGTATAACGGCTCTAGCAAGCCCATCATGGTGCTGCACACACGCGACAGACAAACTAGTCTCTGCCTCTTTAGGTTTACCTCAACCTACCAACAAGACGGACGTTTCCGTACGGCATACCATACCGTGGGAAGAAAAATCAATAGAGTAGTGGGTCTGTACCCAACGTTCCTCTAATGCCGATACACCCTGGACACTCCAGTGTCCCTATGTACTTAACATAACATGATCCCACTCCTCCAGGACCCATTATACACCCTCAAGGGTGGTGTGACCATGTCTACCACATGTCACATCGACAGAAAGCGAGTAATTTCCTCCATGATTACTCCTGTCGTCAAATTACATGGCTAAAAGCCATCCCAACGAGCATACCTCAAGGGTATCACCACTCGTAATATGATCACCTCAAACATATGCTGCGGTACAATCACATGTGCAGCGCATCCATCCATTCCTCGAGCAACCCGCTCGGTATAAGGGTCACGTCAAACGGTGACGCACACACCACCTTGTGCCCGGTACTGGCACCCAAGGCATACAACTGAATACTAATACTCAACGCATTGTTCATCGTAACGATGATGCATGTCTAATAAGACATCTCCTACACCATCGTCATCGTCATCCCGTGACGACACATGCCCACTCATGGCATCTAAGGCATCGTCAACTAGTGACGATACATGTCAACAATGACATCTAAACAACCCATTCAACTCGTGACGGTCCATGTACACCAACGTATGTCATCCATCATCATGCTAGTAAAATAGTCATAATAAAACATGCATATCAACGCATGCCAACTATAATAATGCTAATAGAATAGCAATATCCCATACCTCATCGCTAACAAGATAGCGGCATACCTGTCTCCGTCATTCAATAATAGTGCGTAATCAGCACCCATCGCTCGAAGGTGGCAAAATCATGTGCTGAGTACATAGCGGCACAATCCATCGCTATAGAATCGACGGCATGATACCTCGTCATATAATAAGTGGCATGAAACCTCGCTATACACCTGAGCATGAATCATCGTCCACATAATAGAGGAAAGAGGCATCGCTATCAACATATCCGGCGGCACGAATCATCGCCAATCCTCATAGAAGAATGAGTCATCGTAAATCATCATATACATATGCTCAACGACGTGAACCATCATCAACCGACACAGCGGAATGTCTCATCGCTATACATGTGTCTGGCGGTATGAATCATCGCCCATCATCATAGAGGAATGAATCATCATCATCGACACAGCGGAATACATCGTCGCTATCATCCGTGTCCTCATAAAGAAATGAATATAAATCGACACAGCGGAATACATCACGCTATCATCCGTGTCCTCATAAAGAAATGAATATCAATCGACACAGCGGAATACATCACCGCTATCATCCGTGTCCTCATAAATAAATGAATATAGATCGACACAGCGGAATACATCACCGCTATCATCCGTGTCCTCATAAAGAAATGAATATCAATCGACACAGCGGAATACATCACCACTATCATCCGTGTCCTCATAAAGAAATGAATATAGATCGACACAGCGGAATACATCACCGCTATCATCCGTGTCATCACAAAGGAATGAATCATCATCCTCGACACAGCGGAATGCATCACCGCTATCATCCGTGTCATCACAAAGGAATGAATCATCATCCTCGACACAGCGGAATACATCACCGCTATCATCCGTGTCATCACAAAGGAATGAATCATCATCCTAACAAGCGGCATCTCATCCTCGCTTCTTCATACGAGCGGTATCTCATCCTCGCTTCGTATGGAATACCCCGCCTCCATGTGCAAGCGAGCCTCCCCCCTCCCGCTCCACATTTTTAGCGGTAAAACGTAAGTATAAAAATTCTCACTGTGATAAACAAGACTCCTGGAATGTAAATCATCATTCCTTTTCATACTCCATATTTCCTGTAACCTGCAACCATCATGGTTAGTAACAATAGCCATATACGCTATGCATCAACCATGCAATACATATATGCAACCACTTGCATATCAATATGTATACCAAGACATGTTACCTTGGAAATATCCCTTTACCTGATTTTCTTAAAAACCAGATTCCTTGGCACATAACATACGGAGTGCCAGACATTACTATTAATGCCCTCCTATCGCGTCGTACACGATTCCTGCAACCACAATGGTTAGCAATACCACTTTTCATATGCTAAAAGCACATAAACATTAGTTGTGTCATTCAACATTAGTGCCATCATGCATAATTATGTGCTATCAACAACTTCCTAGGCCCTTAACAGCCCCAATGAGCAACCACTGCTCTGATACCACTAATGTAAGGACACCAAGCCCTTAACCCTTGATTAGTGTATTAACCACTATGTGTGGCACATGCTTTCAATAAAAAATCAATCAGGAAACTCAGATGATACTTTAGCATTGAATGGCAATTACAAAATTTCTTTAATATTCAACGTTATAAGATCATCTCTACCCACAAATAGACTCATAGATTTCGCCCATTTCCATCCCCATTACACCACTTTTTACATTGAGGACTTTTATAAAAATTTGGGCAGAGTCTCCCCATAAATTGAGCTATCCCGAAACAAAAGCACATCACATAACATAGTTCCCGGCCAGGGAAAACACAATATTCAACAGAATACAGCAACACTAAGTAAATTCCCAGCCAGGGAAGACACCACACATAAGACAACATAAGTGGGTTTCAACACCCACAAATACACCAATGACTCTCATATCATTAACAATTCTACCCTTAATTGCATGCAACATAGAATGAAAGAGAGAAAGGCTCATGCCTTTATATACAACCCATATACAAGTATAACCGTGCTCACATGCGAGCATCATGAATGTATATATAACCCTCAGGTGTATATAAGTCTCTATACGGTACCGTGCTCAATCAAGCCCTGGTACCACGATCTTGGGAGTACATCCAATCAACAGCTCAAGCTCAGCTCCACAGCCATCGATGTACCTGTTCACCTGCCCCAACAGAGACAGCCCCCAACGGGGTGAGCATACCAATACACAAAATCACATAATCACAATAATGAAATTCATAATTTACAACAAAAGTAAATACTAATGAATTTTAAATGATACTCCCTGGATGGCAACGTCCTCATCCGGGATTCCGTGTACTGCCCCTGTTCTCACAATCATCAAACTCATCAAATCTCAAAAATCAGTAAATCAACACATTGATTTAACTCATCGCATGCCTGATTCTCAAATATCAATAATTAATGATTCCAAATTCATTATACATGCAAATATAGACATCTCAATATCTAATACTGATTCTCTACTTCGCTATCAATCACAGATAGCTCAAATGCCTAGCATTTGTTTTACCAATTCTCTATTATACTTAGACATCTCAAATGTCTTATAATGAATACATGATTCCATGATCATTCTCAGGCATCTCAATGCCCTACATTGGTCATATACATCCAGTACCCCATATATCTTATGAGGTTATGAAACTCTAAAATCACGCACGCTTGTGGCGGCGATATCAAGATTAGGTCGTTCCTTGGCTATATCAACATATATATATAACCATACGCACAATTATTCAATGCAATCAAAATACATTATGCATTTCACAAATGCTCTCATATAAAGAAATGCTCGTACGTCGCACGTACCTTAAATCTCCTTAGTTCGAGCCAGACTTTGTTCGAGTTCCATGCCCCGAGGGACAACGTCACGATAAATTAATTCACAATTATTTACGAACATGCAACCCATGCTCAAGCACACCCATAACCCTTAAACAAAATATTGTCAACACACGACAATTAACCATTTAAAAGACCCGGGGCAGGGCATATGCAGGGAGGGAAAACGAATGAGACATTACCAAAAATTGTTCAAGAACTCCCCATAAATTTTCGAACCTTCACATCACAAATCGAACCCAATTAGGCACCATAATTCATCTAAAACATGAATTAATCTATCAATAACAAGAATCACCGCCCCCTGCCAAAACCCCCAAAATTCGAACCCTAACCCCACGCAATCAGCGTTAAATTCGAACCATAAAGCATCACCAAAGAGACTCAAAAGCTGAACCATGTGAAGCATAAGAATTTATCCAAAATCAGCAAGATTTTCGAAAAACAGAACACCAAAATTCGAACCAATGGCATCAAATTTTTTGAACCACAAAGTATAAAATTTTCGACCCAAAATGCAGCACAAAACGCCCCAAAAGTGCCTGAAGAAAAGCCCCAAAAACGTACCAAAAATCGAGCCCCAAATCGGACAGTTTTCAATTTCGAACCCTAGCGCTTTTCTGGCAAATCCGAACGCGATTATCGACGAAACTTCAAATTGTTGGTATGGAAAGGTGCGCCTGGAAGAGACGAAGCCGATGGCGGGTCGGACGCGCCGGATGGCGGCGGGCGCACGCCTTGAAGCGGCGGGGGTCGAGGGAGATCGGGAAACAAGCGCGAGGAGAGAGAGAGGCAAGGTGAGGAAAAATGGTTCCAATAATTAAAATCTCGGGTTCAACTGGTATTTATAGCAAAAATACACCGAAATACTAATAGCCCCACAAATACATCATGATTCATTAAAAATCATCTGTTTTCAAAAATTCTCTCTCTAACACCAAAACCCCCTACCGGTGCCCACACAAAGCACCCCAGATCCCGAGTCACACTAAAAACCCAACTCATAGGTTTTTCACCGGAATGAGAATACAATCTCAACCTCGGGATCCAACGATCCCAACTACCCAAATAGACGAGTCCGGAAGGCCAAACACCGCGATTAAACTCCAAATCGCCACGTAAAACAACTTTAGGGGTTATTAACATTCTGGGATTAACATCTATAATCCCTGGTCATCACACGCTTGAATCATCATAACTTCAAGACTATCTGTAGCCTGTGTAAACATGATTTAGTTGTCGGTCTGCCCAAGATCGACTTTGCTAAGGATAAGATATGTGAAGCTTGCCAAATGGGCAAACATATCAGATCATCCTTCAAGAACAAGAATGTCAAATCCTCCTCACGTTGCTTAGAATTATTGCATATGGACTTGTTTGGTCCTATAACAATAACAAGTTTAGGGAGAATGCGGTATACTCTTGTTGTTATTGATGATTACTCACGCTTTACATGGACTATATTTTTGAGCAGTAAAGATCAGACCGGCTCGAAATTGATCAAGCTGCTGAAGCGCGCTTAGAATGAAAGATCATCTGGTATAGACAGGATTCGAAGTGACAAGGGCACTGAATTTTCAAATCAGAATCTTGAATCCTTTCTAGAAGACCAAGGAATTAAGCATGAATTCTCAGCCGCTCGAACTCCTCAACAAAATGGAGTTGCAGAACGTAGGAACAGAACGCTGAAGGAAGCAGCAAGAACAATGCTTGCTGACTCTGGTATATCCCAAAAGTTCTGGGCTGAGGCTATAAATACTGTATGCTATACACAAAATCGGTCCATGATTAACAAAAAACTAAACTTGACACCATATGAAGTATGTACAGGTAACATACCGACCATCTCTTACTTTCATGTGTTCGGCTGCAAATGTTACGTCCATAACAATGGTAAAAATATCTTACAGCGATAATGTAATATTTTTAGGATATTCATCTGTTAGTAAAGCATATCGTATCTTCAATAATCAAACCTTAACTGTAGAAGAGTCAGTTCATGTAGTTTTTGATGAATCGTTGTATATTAAGGACAACAAGGAATTAATTCAAAATCAGATGGAAAATATCCATCTCGAAGCTAACAGTGATGATGCGATTGCGGTTAACAGATCAAGAGACAATCCACCGGAACCAGAAGTACCAGATAGACCGGATCAAGGCACTGAAGTTATTCCAGATCGAGCTGATCTGGAGGTCATGAACTCTAATATTAAGACAGATGTTGACAATGTCAATACTGCTTCTCCATCAGGACCAGATGTTCCAGAATCAAACTACCGCTGGACAAATAGGCATCCACCTGATCTAGTGATTGGAGGTCCATCTGCACCTATAAGAACCAGAGGACAGATGATGGATGAGTTCACTCACGCTGTTTTCATATCTAATCTGGAACCCAAATAGATTATCGAATCTTTGACTGATTATAATTGGATAGAGGCCAGGCAAGAAGAGCTCAACCAGTTTGAACAAAATCAAGTTTGGAGCTTAACTCCCAGACCAAGCGATCTGCCTATTATTGGAACCAGATGGGTCTTCAGAAACAAGCTAGATGCAGATGGTGTGGTAGTTAGGAACAAGGCCAGACTGGTTGCACAGGGTTTCAGACAAGAAGAAGGAATCGACTTCGATGAATCCTTTGCACCAGTCGCCAGAGTAGAAGCCATCCGAATCTTTCTTGCATTCGCCGCATTTAAAGACTTCAAAGTATATCAAATGGATGTGAAGAGTGCATTTCTTAATGGTAAACTTTCGGAGGAAGTCTACATCGAGCAACCTCCTGGATTTCAAAATCACTCGTTTCGAGATCACGTATTCCTACTGAATAAAGCAGTGTATGGACTGAAACAAGCTCCAAAAGCATGGTATGACACTCTGTCTCAATTTCTTCTGGATCATGATTTTCAGATCGGTTCAGTAGATAAAACCTTATTTAAATTTATTAAGGGGGAACATACTTTGTTAGTTCAAATATATGTTGATGATATTATTTTTGGGTCAACTAACCCCAAACTCTACGAGAAGTTCTCTAAGTTAATGTAGGGACAGTTTGAGATAAGTATGATGGGAGAATTGTCATTCTTCCTGGGTCTCCAAGTCAAACAGCTCAGCAATGGTATTTTCATCAATCAAACCAAGTATACCAAGGAGCTACTCAAAAGATTTGGAATGGAGACTTGCTCAACTGCTTCAACTCCAATGAGTCCATCAATCAAGCTAGATAAGACGAAGGGGGAACGACAGTTGAGGTAACAATGTATCGAGGTCTGATCGGATCGCTGTTATATCTTACAGCGAGCCGGCCTGATAATATGTTTTCAGTCTGCATGTGCGCTAGATTTCAATATGATCCTAAGCAATCCCACTTTATTGCTACTAAACGTATTCTTAAATACTTGAAAGGATCTCAGAATGTTGGTCTCTGGTATCCCAAAGATCCAAATTTTAATTTAATTGGATATTCAGACGCTGACTATGCAGGGTGTAAGATCTATCGCAAGAGCACCAGTGAAACTTGTCAATTTCTAGGTGAAAGATTGATCTCGTGGTTTAGCAAGAAGAAAACATCAATTGCCACATCTACAGCTGAGGCGTAATATCTCGCCGCTGGAAGCTGTTGCGCTCAAATGCTTTGGGTTCAACATCAGCTCAGAGACTATGGCATTCAAGCTGCTGAGTCTCCGATCTTCTACGACAACACAAGTGCAATTGATATAACGTATAATCTAGTCTTGCACTCTCGATCGAAGCATATTGATATCAGACATCATTTTATTCGAGATCATGTTGGCAAAAAGGAGATTCGAATCGAGTATATTTCAACAGACCAACAAGTTGCAGACATCTTCACTAAACCACTCCCTGAGGCTAAGTTTAATTATTTCTGTCAAATTCTTGGTTTAATAGATTTATCTTAATATATTTGACGATTGCTTTATTTTGTCTTGAAAGAATTAGTGTTAGCACAGATCGATAATACAATGGTCAGAAAGATACAGACAACGAAAAGAATATCATTTTTATTTGAAATGAATTATGTTTACATTTTACAATTTTTACAACAATCCTATGTCTACAATCTATTCAAGTGGGTAAAGACAACTTGAGAAACATCGCCAGTATGGAATGATCCGAGCTGGCTAGTTTCAGAGTTGTTGACAAAGGAAGGGAGAGAAAAAGTACATACAGAGAAATTAGAAAGAAAACCTAGAAAATAAACGTTATCTTCAAAGTAGTCTTCTGTTCATCATCATAGTCTCTGTCTTCCCCCTTTTTGTCATCAGCACCCAAGCATCTGCTTTCCAAATTCCAGGCTGGTGGTGAACACCAGAACTGGTCCGTGAAGCTGGAAGCAATCAACCCATGTAGGGTTGATTTAGATAAGTACTGGACCCATGAATGAGAAATGCAGACAAGATGCAAGAACAGTATAAGCATGTTGTAGTGTGATATGTTAACGCAGGAAGCATGCTATTATAACAAAAAAATGACAAGTTGCACTATGATATGTCATATCAATCGTAAAGTAATGCAGATAAGATAATCATGGAATCATAAAAGCATTGATTTATTGCAGTAAAGAGATAAAGAAACATAAGAAGACAAAAAAATGTTACTATGGGCGCCCCAACCAATTCTTGGAGTAGTCACGGGGTGAGGAATGAGGGTTAGCATGTGTTTGTCGTGGACTACGAGGCCTCTGCTGGGATGAAGGTCTCGGCTGGCTTGATTCGCCCGTACCAACAGATGTTCATCCTTCTGGGGCTGGTTCCCTTCGACATGACTGAGAAGATCTGCTGTATGCAGGTAACCTTTGAATAATGCGTGTGACAGTAGGCAGACTGTTGCTCAGATCTTGTAACTGTGAGGCGAACGCCGATTGCATAGAGGCCATATGCTCAGAAAACATCTGATGAATATCATCAATCTTCCCTCCAAGCTCCAGTGTGGTAGCAGCATGAAGAGATTCATTCTGCTGGCTTAGTGTAAGTCGGGCTTGCCCTATCTTGGAGAAGGAATCTGAAAAGGCCTTGGTGACAAATTGTTGAAAACTTGTGCCCTTATCAGACAAAAGATTTACATCTCGGTAGATGTCCCTGAACTGGGTGTTAGTGTGACTCCGTAGATTACCAATTGCATGACTGGCGTCTCTTTCTTGTTGTTTGAGTGTGGGGACTTTGCCAGCCAAGTTGGAGATAACAACGGATAACTGAACTAGCTTAGCAGCAACATTGGAAGACGCTTCTTCATCACTTTGTTTAGGAAAATCAAAGAAGTCCTCAGGGGGATCATTTGCCAAGGTTTGGCCAAATGATGAGGGATCAGTTTGGGCAACAGAAGTGACGACACTTGAGGGATCAGCAGATACAACAGCACTAGTCAGATCAGCAGATGGAGCAATAGCAAGAGATGCTTCCGCAGTCAAGATAGCAGGGTGAGCATCCACATCAATTACTTCAATTTCTTGAGTAGTTTCAGCAGGAACACCAGCAATGTGAGTAGTAGATGAAGTATTGATAGCTGATACTTCGTCAGAATCAACATACGATTGATCAATAGTAGCAGGAGCTGGCAATTTCTCACTCGAACAATATTATAGTATCCCCAGCAGGTATCTCTAAGGTATAGGGCAGTGGGGTAGGAATATGTGGAATTATTGAAAGGTTTGAAAGTCAAAAGGAACCGTGGTTAATGGTTCGATCATGGGGATAAGGAATGTGGAGTCAATATTTATTTTGTCTTGGAGAGAAAGTGGTTATTATGGCTAGAGTGGTTGGGGATGGAGGTGAGGACTCAGTGGTTAAATCATCCTTTGAAGAGAGGTTGACTTGGTGAACTACTGATTCAATTACTGTAACTAAAGTGATGGGATCAACATCCATCAACACAGTATGTGGATCAGATACAGTAATGTGTTCAGTGGTGGCAGTTGGTTCAGGTAAAACGGTAGTAGGGGAGGAGATTACTTTAGAGACCGCTGCCGGGGTTACAACAACTATGCTTCTGTCAGTAGAGACGGTTTGAGCTACTCCCGGTTGGACATAGCACGATTGTAGGCCCGTTATGACTCTGAGGTCATGCAGTGCCTCCTCAGCCATTTTAAGCTTGGGTCCCAAGGCGTTAAGCACAACCATGTCATGGTTGGATGTTCCAGAGTCAGAAAACTCCTTGAGACAGGACTGGACCAGAACTTGAAGTCCTCCAACATACTGCATCATCCGAAAAACATCCCTCAGCTTCAGACGCTTCTCCATGTCCTGGATCTAAAGGTATTCAAGAATGAGATTCTCATCAAGCCTCGCTTGGTCGAGAATCGGGGAAAAGTCATCAAACCGGATTGTCAGACGAGCTTTCACCCATCTGTCAAATATCTCCATTTGCGGTTGCATCTGGGCTTCTACTTCTGCAATGACCAGATCGATTTCAAACGCCACTGGTGTAGAGACAAGTTCCATTGCAGCTTTCCCTTTTCGGGCAGGAGTGACTTTAGGATGGCAGTAGACACAGCCTATCTTCGGCGGTCTGAGACTTAGGGTAAGTGAACCTACCCCTTGGCGAGAGCTCAATGACAAGTCTGTGGGGTTGACCTCAGTAGATGTTGACACTACAGGAACAATGGCCAAAGGTGCAGCAACATCAACTGGTTCCACCGTTGGAACAGTTTCAGAGCTGATAACCGGATTATCATTGGTGACCGCTGCTGGAATGTCAGCAACATCATCAATATCAGCAGCATGTGCTTGCTTCTTGGAGACAGCAGGGTTCCCTTTCCTAGTTCTTGGCTTCTTTGGTGGGGGAGGCGGTGATGACTCAGTAGAATCTGAGATAATCTGTTCAGAATCACTCACCACCTGAGCTTTCCTCCTCTTGGTAGTACCGACTTTGGATGTACAATCGTCTCCATTGATTGGCTTTCGGTGAGTTTGCAAATATTTTGCATTGATGAGCCGAGCGGGATGGAGAGTGTAAATAGCTCCCACTGGGACATTCTTGCTTTCAAAGATTACGATACTATACATGGAGTATATTTTACGTTTACATCATTATGTTCTGTAAATTATGAATTGTAATATTGATGTTATTGAGATGGCGGATTGGTATGCTTACCCCGTGTGGAGACTGTCTCTGTTGGGAAGGTGGAACAGGTACAACGGTAGCTCCGGAGTTGAGATCAAGCTATGGATTAGAGGTACTTCCAGGATCAAGGTACCAGTGCCGGTATTGAGTAGGGTACTTTATACATTTAATACACATTCACTCATTTGATGCTCGCATGTGAACACTACTATATGTGTATATGGTGTGTATAAAAAGGCAAGTGCCTTTCTCTTTTCATTCACGTGTCGCATGCAATTAATTAAAAGGAATTGCAAAATGAATTGAGAACATGTTAGTGTATTATAGGGTGCATGCTATGTAAGTGGATTTGTAACGGGGAAAATTGGATATCGTGTGGAATAATGCAAGAAATTTTATTGTCGGTATATTATGCTTTGGTTGCATGTGGTTTTCCCCCCTGATTACATGGTAGTATGCACTAAATGCAGGGGATAATACACTAATAGTGGGTTAAGGGCACGGGGTCCTTACGTTAGTGGTATCAGAGCAGTGGTTTGCTCTTTGGGGCTGTTGAGGGCCTAGGAACATGTTGATAGAAATGGGTAGCATATATATATATGCATGATGGTAGTTAGTGTTGTGTGACACAACTATTTTGCTTATGTGCGTTTATGATATGAGATTGGAAATGGAATGTGTTATTGCTAACCATTGTGGTTGCAGATATGTATTGGATGTTTGGTGCATATCATGAAGAGTCGTTGTTATATTCGAGTGATGATTTTAATGATTTCCCGCTGTCATTTGAAACGATGATAGAATACTTGCCGCTGTTACACGAAAGCGAGGGGTATTAATGTCGCGGTCATGATAAGCGAGGTACATTAAAATACACTGTTATAACAAGATGTGATATAAAAATACTTTTCCGCTCATAGCGATGTGTATTGTGATATGGAATACCGCTGTTACACGAAAGCGAGGTATCACTGTTATATTCGAGTGATGATTTTAATGCTTTGCCGCTCATTTGAAGCGATGATAGAATATTTGTCGCTGTCATATCGTAGCGAGGAAAGAATATTTGCCGCTAAAATGTTGAAGCAATGGTAAATGCCGCATGTCGCATTAAAGCGAGGTTATTCGATGCCGTTGATATGTCGAAGCGAGAGGTATTAGGGCCGCGGTCATGACAAGCGAGGTGTATTAAAATACACTGTTATAACAAGATTGTGATATAGCAATGGTTCATTCTGCTAATTCTATGGCGATGGTTCATGCCGCCAGATATATATAGCGATGGTTCATTCCGCTAATTCTATGGCGATGATTCATGTCGCTGGATATATATAGCGATGGTTCATTCTACTAATTCTATGGTGATGGTTCATGCCGGCGGATATATATATATAGCGATGGTTCATTCCGCTAATTCTATGGCGATGGTTCATGCCGCCGGATATATATAGTGATGGTTCATTCACCTGATTCTATGGCCATGGTTCATTCCGCTGATTCTATGATTCTATGGCGATGGTTCATGCCACCGGATATATATAACGATAGTTCATTCTGCTGATTCTATGGCGATGGTTCATGCCGCCGGATATATATAGCGATGTTTCATTCCGCTGATTCTAAAGCGAGGGTTGATGCCGCTGATTCTATAGCAATGATTTATACGGCTGATTCTATAGCGAGGGTCTATGTCGCTGATTCTATATCGATGATCTATTCCGCTGATTCTATAGCGAGGGTCTATTCCGCTGTTTATATAGCGATCATTCCGCCGGTTTTATGTAGCGATGTTTCATGCCGCTGATTTTATAGCAATGGCTCATGCCGCTGATTGTATAGCGATGGGTTATGCCGCTATGTACGTAGCACGGGATTGTGCCACTTTCGAGCGATGGGTACTGATTGCGTACCGCCGTTGGGCGATGAATACAGGTATGCCGCTATCTTGTTAGCGATGAGTTATGGTTTATTGCTATTTTGTTAGAATTATTGTGGATGTCATGTATTGACATGTACCGTCACGGGTTGATGATGATATTGTGGGTGTCATGTATTGACATGTACCGTCACGGGTTGACGATGATATTGTGGGTGTCATGTATTGACACGTACCATCACGGGCTGGCGATGGTATTGTGGATGTCACCGTCACAGAATGACGATGAAATAGTGGATGTTCTATGTGACGTGTGCCGTCGTTACGATGAATAATACAGTTAGGTATATGTATTTAGTCGTATGGTTTGAGTGCCGATGGTGGGCACAGGGTGGTGTCTGCGTCACCGGTTGACGAGACCATTATGCCGAGCATATTCACTCGATGAATAAATGGATGTGTCGTACAGGTTAGTGTACCGCAACACATATTTGAGGTAAATATTTTACGAGTAGTTGTACCTTTGGGGTATACTCGTTGGGATGGCTATGACCAAGTAACTAGTGGTATGAGTGACGTATGGTGGGCATGATCACACCCACACATGAAGGTGTGGAATAATTCCTCATGGATTAGGATTGCTTTGTGGTTGAGTAAGGACACCGGGATGTCCGTTGTATATTGGTGTTAGAGAAATATTGGGTGATGACCCACTACTTTTATTGATGGTACGGTATGGTATACCAGGGTGGAACGTATGATACATTGGTAGGATTGGTATAAACCTAAGGAGGCAGCGATCTGCTCGCCAGGTATTGTTGCAGTGTCATAGTGAGCGACGTAGCCATTATACTGCTCGTTGGAACCTGGTTTGGTGAATCGTATGATGATACGATGAGGGTTTATGGTGGACTCTTGTAGTCACTATGTGGTATGAGGATTGAGGCAGGGAATACCTCACGAGAACGTCTATACGTTATATGATTTGAGGGACTTGTACTGGGACAGTTCAATTTTGTTGGGAGTACCAACGTGAGTGTCAACATGTCGTGGTTAGCGCTGGTTGAGACTCCTTGCATATTGAATGCAATGGGGGACACAATCGGAATTGTGGGATATAGTTAGTGGGGTGACACTACGATATTGATTGTATCTCTTGGAGAGATTTGGAACTTACTATCGTGGAGACAACTGGTATTGGTCGAGGGTTGATTGTGAATCAGTCTCGGTAAGCATTACTGGTGTTGGACTAGGTGATGGCTTTATATTTTCGGTGAGACGTATGAGGAGACGTCTCTGGGGAGATGCTCGAGATGTGGAGTACTATGTTATTAGTACAGAGCATCGCTAGAATGGGTATACGTTGTGTATAAGGGTTTTGGATTGGTAATAGTGGCAAGGATGCACTGTTTTGAACCAGTTGTGTATTGATTGGTTCAGGGATATATTTTGGTATAAATATGTCCAGGTTTTCCGAATGGCGGTTCGAGGTTGGAGGGTCATGGGTTCATGACACTTTCCTTATGAGGAAGGCGGTATTGATATACCTATCTATTGGAAGATTTGATGAGTCGGTTTGTGTGGTGTTGATGTTGGAATCACACCATTGATCGTTGATTTGTCAATCATCATTCTCCACTGTGTGAGAATAACTGAGGATTGACAGTTGTATTTGGTGTTTATGGGTATGATAGGAGATACCCGAGCCGAGTGCATTGAGTATGCGTGTGGTGCTGGTGCTTAGGCATGTATACCGGTGTGTGTATACGAATGACAGCATTTTGGTACTTGTCGAGCATCGGATTAGTATGCTTGGATGGATGAATCTCTGGTGAGAGATTGTGGCACCTTGAGATTGGTAATCTCAACGACACGATGTATTCTGAAGAATGATCGTGAGGTCCGATTGACTTTCTCAGAGGAGGGATTGTCGTATTGGGGTCATGGTAGTTCTTTACTGGGTAATTTGACAGCATCCTTGTGTTAGGATTGTTGAATTCTAGGGTAATCGAGGGATGGCCAGGATTGGATTTATTGGGTGTCGTTGTCGACACAGGTGGCGAGAATGCAATCGATTTTCTTGCATGCCCTCTGTGGAAACTTGAGACATTGTGGAATCTTGATGGTGTGTTTGGACTGAGATATGATTTCTTGAAACACACGGATGTAGGCATCTTTGAATATGTGTTTGTGTTGATCGGTGACCGTGAGTTGCCCGATCCGAGTTGCAAATGGTGCAACTACTCCCTCGACGTAGATGGATTTGAGAGCGGAAACCGGGTTCAATATGTGTATACTGTGGTATACTAGTGGTCTCCGTCGTAATGATGTGTGTTTGACATCGTAGACTAAGTGGTGGAGATATCATGGAAGTTATATCTACGTTGGAATCGGGGATGATTCGAGTAGCTAACAGTTACGGTTGACTGACTGCTTTTGGGTGGTTAGCATCGAGGCATACTGACATCCTTTTGAGATTGAAATGGTTTGGGAGGTTTACTCCATTCCAGGATTTGGTGCGAGGTTGGTGTCCCCGCGGTTGGTGTTTCGATCATGATGCATTCATGGTTCGATGTTGTGGATCGGATGGGATTAAGAGGTCTTGGCAGTACACGGAGTACGCCCTCGTAAATTTCGAGGACGGAATTTTATTGGTGGGGGATAATTGTGATGCCCGGGAATTAATGGTGGTAATGATCCTTAATGGATTTTAATTGTGCCAATTATGAATTAATTGCGGTGTTGGGACTCCCGAGGATTTTAAATCTGGTATTTGGGGTCGTTGGATCCAAATGTTGATATTGTATTCTCAGTGATAAACCTTGGAATTGGGTTTTTGGTGGGATCTGGGGTCTGGGGTGCTTTTTGTTGGGGCTGGTAATGGAATTTGAGATTGAGAGGTAATTATTGAACACAAATGATTTTTAATGAGTCATGATGTATTTGTGGAGGACTCGGGATTTTGGAACCTTGGTATTATATATACCAAGTGGACCCGGTGTTCAGTCATTATTCCCTCTCCTCTCTCTCTCTCCCTCTTTCACACCAATCTCCCCCCAAACCCTTCTCTTTTCTCCCATGGAGGAAAATCGTTGGAGGCTCGACTTGGGAGCCAGATTTCTCGAAGATAATTAGGTATTATTCTTCTCCTCGCATTTATCTTCGATTTGATTGTAGTATTGTGGTGTTTGGTTGAATTTAAGGTTGGGTTTGAGTTTTTGAATTTTAAAGATTTTTGGGTTTGAATGTTTAAGGGGTTTTATGGTGTTTATGTTGAGGATTAATGGTATAATGGGTGTTGGGTTTGTTTTCTGGGAGTTTTAAACTAAAAAAGGCCATTTTTAGGCTGTACAGGGCTCGCCGACCGATCGGCAAGAGGGCTCAATCGATCGCGCGTAATTTTTAAAAATGGAAGACGGTGAACAGTGCTCGATAGTTGCTCGATCGATCGAGCATGGGAGAAATTTGGGCATCAATTTTTCTGGAGCTCTCGATAGATCGAGCACTTCTGGCCGATCGATCGAGAGGCGCTGTTTTTTGGTATATATTGTGTTGATGTTGTGGAATCGATGCATGCTGGGACTTTTAAAATGGTTAATCGTCATGGATTGATGATATAATTGGGAATTGTGAACGTGCTTGGGCACGTGGTTGCATGCTCATAAATAATTGTGAATTATTTAATGTGTTTAGCACGTAATTCATCGGGTCACGAGACTAGGCAAGGTTTGATTCGGACTACGAAATTACAAGGTACGTATAACGTACGAGCATAGCCTTTTATATTATTGCAACTGTAAAATGCATGATATACTGTTAATGCAATAAATTGGTAAGTATTGCAAATTATATGGTGCCGCTATGGAACGAACAATGGTTGGGATGTTGTCGCTACGGAGCGAACATCGGTCATGATGCCGCCGCTGTTGAGCGTGTGAGAGTATGGAATGCCGCAGGGCATAGATACATGTGTTATCTGTAATCATTAGTTGAATGATTTATTCATACTTAATTATGAAATTGGCAAGATAAGAATGGGCATAGTTAATCAATGTGATGATTAACTGATTTTGGGAATTTGATGGTTTGGTTATTGTGAGAACATGAACAACGTGGGGAATCCTATGAGATTACGATACTATACAGGGAGTACCTTTTACGTTTACAGCTTTCTCTTTTCATTCATGTGTTGCATGCAATTAATTAAAAGGAATTGCAAAATGAATTGAGAACATGTTAGTGTATTATAGGGTGCATGCTATGTAAGTGAATTTGTAACGGGGAAAATTGGATATCGTGTGGGATAATGCAAAATTTTTTATTATCGGTATATTATACTATGGTTGCATGTGGTTTTTCCCTCTGATTACATGGTAGTATGCACTAAATGCATGGGATAATACACTAATAGCAGGTTAAGGGCACGGGGTCCTTACGTTAGTGGTATCAGAGCAGTGGTTTGCTCTTTGGGGCTATTGAGGGCCTAGGAACATGTTGATGGAAACGGGTAGCATATATATATGCATGATAATAGTTAGTGTTGTGTGACACAACTATTTTGCTTATGTGCGTTTACGATATGAGATTGGAAATGGAATGTGTTATTGCTAACCATTGTGGTTGCAGATATGTATTGGATGTTTGGTGCACATCATGAAGAGTCGTTATATTCCAGTGATGATTTTAATGCTTTGTCGCTGTCATTTGAAGCGATGATAGAATACTTGTCGCTGTTACACGAAAGTGAGGGGTATTAATGTCGTGGTCATGATAAGCAAGGTGCATTAAAATACACTGTTATAATGGGGAAACTTGGATATCATGTGGGATAATGCAAGAAATTTTATTGTCAGTATGTTATGCTATGGTTGCATGTGGTTTTTCCCCCTGATTACATGGTAGTATGCACTAAATGCATGGGATAATACACTAATAGCGGGTTAAGGGCACGGGGTCCTTACATTCTAGGTCCGGTGGTGCCTACCAATTCGGACAACAGATAAGCGTTCCATATCATGTGTCTAGAACATCCACTATCCATAAACCACTCTGAGCTCTGAACTTGCTGGATTCTAGCGATAAATTTATTGGTACCCAATCTTACTTAGGTCCGGACAGGATTAGTCCTTTCGGGACCCACACTTTGATAACCCTGAATCATTTGGGTCTTTGTGTGTCCTGAAATGTGTGTGCAGTAAATGGTGATGGTGTTCTAGAGTGTTGCGTGTGGTAGTGAGTAAATGCATGTTGTTTTGGTTTTTGGTTCCTGTTGGGAAGCATATATCTCTTCTGGACATTATACAATTATAATACCAGTTGTGTTTCACCTCTTGAGTTGCTTGACCAGTAGGTTTATGTCCATTTCTAAACTTTTGCATAGGTCTAGCTTTCTCTATTGGCTCAGCGTAACCAATACCTTTGTGTGATGCCTGCTCCTTAACGAGTGTTGGCTTAACAGGTTCCTTAACAAATTCACTTGGTTCATATACTGTGCTGAATCTAACAAAGTTCATTGTTTGAACCTTGTTCTTCTCCAGACACAACTGAGTTTTAATACCATATGAGTTACTGTCATTGTTGATATAGCATATACCGGCAAGATCACCAGCAAGCCTTATCGACTCAAGCATTTCATCTTTTCTGGCATTTGAGGTGTTCCATGTGCAAACCAAATTGATGAGTTTCTGGTATGCACACTTAGCTTCGTCTCTTTCTTTCTCGAGCAGACTTATTTTCTCCCTTAAGCATTCCAGCTTGATTGTTCACAATCAAGTTTATTGTCCTGCTGTTCGATTGGGTTTCATCGTTCTTTATACTTCTCGAAGGACTCATACAACATTTGATACTCATTGATCATATCCTGCAATGTGTTAGTGAGTTCATTATGTGAAAATTCAGAAAGATTAGAACAGTTACCTCACTGTCATCATTGGCCATGAGACAGTGGACCCCTTTATCTTCACTTTCACTGGACGAGCTACTAGATTCCTATGATTCTGATTCTGAATTAGTCCATTTGCTCTTGTTTTCCTCCGCAACCAGTACTTTCTTATCTCTGTCTCTTCTGGAGGATCTTCTCTTTTCATTGGACTTCTTGTAGTCCTTGGATCGTTTCTTTGGCTTAGGACAGTCAGCAATGAAGTGTCCTGGTTTGAGGCAGTTGAAGCAGACACGATCTTCCTCTTCTGATCCATTTTTGAAGTTCTGCTTCCTTGGATAAGACTGGTAAGTCTTCTGATTTTTCTTCATAAATTTACCAAACTTCTTGACAAAAAGTGCCATTGTATCATTGCACATTTGTTCGGGAGTCATCTCTGTTGTGGTGGACAGAGACTATGATGCTGCAAGGGCTTTAATTGGTTGACTGGTGTTGGGTTCATCTTCAACCCGAATGCCTAGCTGAAACTCATATGTCTTTAGGTCAGCAAATAGATCATGTAGATCTATCTTGTTTAAATCATTGGACTCTCTCGTGGCAATGGTTTTCACATCCCATTCTCTTGGGAGACCCCTCATGACCTTTATGGCGACTTCTCTAATTTGATAGGTCCTTACCTAGGTTGTTGAGTTCATTGATGATTTCACTCACTCTTTCATCATACTCATTGAGAGTTTCTCCGGACACCATTTTGATGTTCTCAAACTTCTGTAGAGCGACAATGAGCTTGTTTTCTTTGGTTTGGTCATTTCCTTCACACAGCTGTGCAATCTTTTCCCAATTGTCTTTAGCAGTGGGACACATCTTAATTTTGTTGAACATGCTTTTGTCAATGTTTTGAACAATATGTCTTTAGCTACATTGTCCATATTTACTTTTTTCTTCTCCTCATTGGTCCAGGATGCTCTTTCCTTTTCAACCATTTGAGGTTCAGCACTAGTAATGGCAGTTGCTGTGTTGACCTTCATGATCTTCATTGGTCCCTCAGTGACGACGAACCACATGTTATCACCTTGAGCACTCAGATGTGCTTGCATCCGAATTCTCCAGTCATCATATTCATCTTTCTTGAACATTGGGATCTTGCTGAATGAGGCCATCAGTTCTTAGTATTTATCAAAATTGAGAAGACCAAGCTCTGATACCACTTGTTAGGATCGGAGTGGTGTTTAGAGGGGGGGGGGGGGGGGGATTGAATAAACACTTAACTCAAATTCTATTTTTATTGATACAACAGACTGTTAAGTACTGCAGTAGCTTCTCAATTGTTTGCAAGTCGACAGACACTGATAATAGTGCGAAGACGTCTGCTGGACTTGTGAGTTAAAGTAACTGAATGGTCACAGTCTGTTTTGAACAACGCTTCTACGTCTCCCATTCTTCATTTGCAGGAAGGTTACACTAGAAGACTTTGGTTTACTCTTTACAATATACAACCTTCTTAGGCACTCACACAGCTTGGCCTAAACTCCTAGCAATACAACTCTCTAAGTTGATTATAATGTGTTTTTCAACACTCACACAAAATATAAATCTGTTATGCTTTGAGTGTTCTTCGAGCAGCAGACTCAGTAGATTTTGATATTCAATATCACAATAAGACTGCTTTGCTGCTATTGCAAAACTTCAGAATATCTTAGTGAATCGTTTAAGGTTTTGCTTGAATGAATGAAGTTGATTTGTGTTGTTTTAATTTTCTCGGATTGATCAGCAACTTCTTCATTCTTCACTTCGACGTATTTATAGACATAGTGGTCTAACGACAACTTTTCTTCAATTGGAAAGTTCTGCTTGAAATCAGCTTCCTGATTTCCTTCCAAATTCTGTTTGTCTTCTTTCCAATTTTGTTAATTAACGGCTCTTTCATTCTGACGCTAAAGGTGGCGCTGATATCGTAGTGGTGCAGCGCTCTGTTGTACTTTTGTCAGAATGAGTTGTACTTATTTTGTCTTGTTGCTTTATGTGTCTACTGACTTCTCCTTGCTGTATATCTGCTGGTTGCACGTTTAGCTGATGTTCATTTCATCATCTGCTGGTTGCATGGTCAGTTGGTGTTCATTTCATCATCTGCTGGTTGCATGGTCAGCTGATGTTCATTTCTTCTGTATCCGGTAGATGATAACTCTTGGTCTTTGGATCTGGTAGATCTCCTTTTATCCTTTCACCAGGTAGATGGTAACTCTTGGTCTTTGGATCCGGTAGATCTCCTTTTATCCTTTCACCCTGTAGATAGCTCTACACCCGTTAGATGGCTTTTCACCCGTGGACCTTTGTAGAGTTAGTCATTCTGTTATCTGTCAGTAGACTTCAATGCAGTGGATATTTCAAGCAGTAGATATTTGTGATCACCAAAACTTAGAAATGTTTTCCCAACATCATATCAATGGGATTGTCAAATGCTCCCCAGATATATCAAGGAAGATGGACAATCTTTTCAAAGATTATTTCAGCTTCATGTTCGTGTACATTGACGATATCCTCATCGTGTCAAGAAACATGAAAGAACATCTTAAACATTTAGAAATCTTTTCAGATGTTTGTTACAAGGAAGGATTAGTGCACTCAGAAAGGAAGACAGTAATTACCATAAGACAAATCGAGTTCCTTGGAATTGAGATCGACGAATCAGGAATCATCTTGCAAAACCATATTGTTGAAAAAGTGTGATAAGTGTGATTTTTACACTTGATTTGATACAAGATTAGATGCATTTTTATAGTTATTCCTGGAAAATATTACGCGTTTTGGTATATATTTGTATATTTTAGGAACTCAGGTCCAAATGCATAAAAGTGGAAGAATTAAGCTTAAAATGATAAAAGGACTAAACCGAGCACAACCGGATCGAGCAAGGAAGATTATATTTTATTGGACATTCAAATCAATATTATATTATTTTTATAATATAATATATAAACATACAGGTGAGAAAGGAACGAGAGGATTATTCCTGGACGTGAGTAGATAAAACAGATAAAGATAGGAGCAGATTTACGAAAAGATATCAGAAGGAGAGGATTGACGAGAATTCGGAGGAGTTTAAAGGAGAAACGTGAACAGATTGAAGGGAAAGAACAAAAATTAAAAGAGACGTGCGAAGAGGTGAAAGAAGGAAAAAAGATATCAAGAGAAAAACGTGCAGCAGTTAGTGACGTGAACAAGAGAAGAAAAATGATAAGAGACGTGAGTAAGTGGAAGAGAAGAAGGAGTTTCCAGCAGAAAGAAGAGGGGAGACAAATATAAATACAAAAGAGCAGGGAGAATCAGATTGGAGGAGGAGATATCAGATAAAGGGGAGAAGAGAGGAGAGTTACGAGAGACGTGGGGGAGGACAGACAGAAGACGTGAACAACAATGAGAGATCAGGAGGAAGAGAGTGAGCAAGGAAAAGAAGGGGAGAAGCAATACAGATACAAGAAGAGAGTGAAGAGAGGAGAAGCAGCAGTAGACGTAAATTCTGAGGCGAGAGGAAAAGAAACAATCTGAAACAGATACAGACAAGAGTTTACGGGAGGAAGGATATCAGAACGAAAAAGGGAAGGATTTACGTGAGTGAAGACGTGGGCAGCAAGGAGGTGAAGATCAATACACCCACAGTACAGATCAGGGTGTTCATGGGCCGGATCGGACCGGATTCGGACCGGATCCGACCGGTCCCGGACTCCTTTCGAGTGGAACCGGACCAATCCGGTTCTGAACCGGATTGGTCCGGTTCCGGTTCCATGGCAAATGCCATGGAACCGATCCGGTTCGGAACCCCGGGTCTGATTTGCCGGATTGGACCGGGTTAAACCGGTTCCAACCGGAACCGGTTTAGCCAACCCGTTTTTCTTTTTTTTTTTTTCAACTTGAATCGTAAAGGAAATATATCATTTATTGAATATGGAAAACAACATAAAAGATACATCATTTGAAATTCATAACAAAAATACATTACTCATCATAATTTATAAGTATAGTCTTGGCCAATTCTTCTTCGGAACTTTCATTGCAGAACTCGTCGATTCCTCCTTCTCTCTTATTTCTTCTCTCAGCATCGAACCAATCTCTTAGCAGCGTAAGCATGCACAATGATTCTGCTTGTAGAGAAACTCTAAAGTCTCCAATGAGCCGAGCACAAGTTGAAAATGCCGACTCTGATGCAACACTGGATGTTTGGACTGCAAATACATCTCTAGCCATTTTGGCTAAGACTGGATATTGTCTTACGTTTTCTTTCCACCACTCTAGTACGTCAAAATTTTCATCTGTAATGAACATTTGACCCAGGAAGAACTGCAACTCATTTGAAGAGGTAGATGACACTCCGCTTCCTCTCTGTTTCTTTCTTCCAAGGCTCCGCAACAGATTAATCCCTGCGCTTCGTGACTGACTAGCATCTTCTTCTTCTCCTCCTACTACACGCGCCGATGAGCTCTGTCCCTGTTCACTATGGTACAATCCAAACATATTTTGGAGAGAATGCATGATTGACGTCTTTTGATCGTCAACATCCTTATCCAAAAACATACTGTAATATTCAAAGAAAGTATCGAAAGATCCTACACCCTGACTTGGGTCTAACAATGTAGATATACAGTGCACGTGGAATTTGTTCCCAATATTTTTTAAACTTCTCCTCCATACGATAAACGAACGACGTCAACTCAATATCATCTCTAAATTCAATAAATTTGCAAAACATGTTAAATACAAGTGGTAGAAAATAATGAAAAGTAGGATTACAAACATCGGAGAAACGATCTGTTGCATCTTTAAAGGTTGATAACAAAGCAGTTAAATTTTTAACAAAAAACCAATCCTTATCAGACAATAAATAACTTTCATCACTTTCAGGCATTTGATAAGAGTTATAAAAAGAAGTTAAAGCATCTTGATAAGGTAACATCGATTCTAACATTTTGTGCAAAGAATTCCATCGACTTACAATGGGCGGTGGAAAAACAGTAAACCGAAGGTTCTGACTTGCACACGTATGTCTCCAATCACGCTTAATGCGTGATTGTCGTATCCATTGACAACAATTTTTAAGTTTGTCTATGCTACTACATTCAGCATCTTCATAACCATCTTTTACTGCTAAATTAATTATATGGCATGCACATCTAACATGGAAAAAAACACCATTAAGCATTGGTCGTAAATATATTTTAAGTTCACGCATTGCCGCGTTATTATTTGAAGCGTTGTCAAGTGTAATCGAACAAATTTTATCTGCAATTCCATAAAATCTACAAACATTAAAAATATATTTAGCAATTTGGGAACCAGTATGTGCAGATTTTAATTCATCCAGTGACAAAATTCTTTTCTGCAAACACCAGTTATCATCAATCCAATGACCAGTAATAACAAGAAAAGAAAGTAATGCGGTATTCGTCCAAATATCAGTAGTTAAATTTAATCTGCAGTTAATAGAAGAAAGATGATCAACTAAAGTCTTACGGTAATCAAGAAACACATCGACAATATTTCTTTTCAAAGTATGCCTAGAAATATGTCTAAAACATGGTTGGATACCAGAAGAAAATTCAACAAAGCCATCTTTTTCAGAAAACAAAAAGGAAGTTCGCATCTTACAATAAAACGAACGAATAATCTTTTGTTCATTTCCGGTGTTAAGATAAAATTAGTGCCAGACTGAGGATTAATTTGAAGTTGGGTTGGTTCTCTACCTAATGGTTGTAAAGTAACATCATCAAAATTATGTTTTTTAACTAGATGTTTCTTAAAAGTTCCGGTACCCGCCAGCGGAACCACCTGTTTTATAATTATATGTGGTTTTACATATTTTACAAATAACAACAGATTCGTTCGTACCTGGTTTTGTCTCGACGTCAAAATGATCCCATACCTTGCTTCGTTTGGGACGGTTACTCGTGCGACTCGAAGCGGCAGTAGTCGCGGATGACCCGCCAGGGGCCGGATTTTGGGGGGCCGCCGGTTCTGCAACGTGTTCCGCTTCTTCAACATCATAAGCATTATCAAACTCGGCAAAAATATCATAATTTTCTTGGAATAAATGTGGATTTGAGGCACCACCACGACCAGTAGAAGAAGATGCCATCGTATTAGTGGAAATATGGAAAAACGAGATAATTGTAACCAAGATTAGGATTGTAAGAGTAAGAGAGTTGGAGATGAAAAATTGAAGAGGAAAAATGAGGTATATATAGAAGCAAAAAAATTTTTTTTAAAAAAAATTTTTTTTTTTTTAATTAAGCCGTTGCCCAACGGCTATTTTAGCCGTTGGGCAACGACAGTCCGTTGGCCAACGGCTACAATGCCGTTGGCCAACGGAACCCCCCCCCCCCCCCTTTTTTTTTTAATTTTTCACCGGTTTCGGTTCTGGTACGGAATCGGAATCGGTGGAACCGAAACCGCCGGATTGGCGGTTCCGGACCTGTGGAACCGATCCGATCCGGGCAAAACCCGGATCGGATCCCGGTTTATAACCGGATCAACCGGTTCCGGTTTGGAACCGGAACCGACCGGACCGGTTCCGGACCGGTTCCGGTTGATCCGGTCCATTAACCACCCTGAAGTACAGACAACAACAAAGGAAGAGACGGATACGGAGTCGACGACGCGATTCAACATCGCTAGTTATACGTATTTCTAAACTTTGTTTGTTTCTGTTTAATTTCTTTATGCTTTTGATGTTGAAAAACAGAATATTGCATTTGATATTAAATATGTTGCTAGGCTAAGTGTGTTATCAAGACTTAGGGGATCCCATGTTATGAACCCATGATTTAATTTTAATGTTTTGATTGATTCTTATATATCTAAGTGCATAGATCATTGTTCTTCATGCTTTTAAGGGTTTGGCCATCCTTGAATGATAATAAATTACAATTGAGATGGAGAGATAAAATTGGAATTCGATATAGTAATTTATGCCGTGGATTTCAGTCTGAGATCGAGAGATAAAGTCAAATACATGTGTGATAGCAATAGATTTACCAAAATCGAAGGCTAGAAGTTTTCATAGATCGATTTACAATATTAATTGTTCAATAAGGGTGCGAGAGTGGCTTATTGTTACGTTAGTATTAGATTTGTTATAGCCGGACCAAGGTATAGCAAGTGAATTAGGAAAAATCGTCACCTTAGATTGTTTGAATTAATTCTTAACTAATAGGCGAATTGTGGGGGATTACATAGGTGAACCGAAAGTCTTGATAATTGTCTCTATTGATTTTATTCTTATTCTCTATTGATTGTTTGGGTTACATATTTAGTTAATTTGTCACTTTAGTTAATTAGTTATAACCATTTTTTCGTATGCTAAATATAGTTAAATTAATTGAGTTTGGTACTTATTTCCTAGTCCTCGTGGGATTGACAATCCGTACTTTTCATATCATTATACTAAAACTTGAGACCGTGCACTTGCGCTATAAAATCGCTACACTGGAATTAATTGTTTAAAATAATAGCGATCAAAGTGCAAGGATATCCGGATGAGCTCAAGGATTTAAAACAACTTCAAAGTTTTTTGGGAGTTGTTAATTTTGTTGGGATGTTCATCAACAACCAAGCAAACCACAGGAAAGTGTTCCGTCTACTACTCAAAAAGGATGTTAAGTTCGAGTGGAATGACGATCACAGGCAAGCTGTCAAACAACTTAAAGAAGTTTGCAGGCAACTACCAAAGCTTGCAATTCCAAAAGACGAGGATGAACTGATATTATACACAGATGCCAGGGATCATTGGTGGGCTGCGGTACTTTTGAAGGCCACGCCAAATGGATAAGTGCCATGGAGATATTGTAGCAGTTTATTCGACAGCAGCGAAGTTATCCGATGGCACATCAATGAGAATGAGTTATTTGCAGTTCGAAAGGCTTTTAAAAAATGGCCATTATTTTTACTCGCAAAGAAATTTATCTTGAAAATATATAATACTAGTGTTAAGTCTTTTCTGAAAAATAAAATTGAATAAAAACCAGAAAAGACTAGACTTTTAAGATGGCAAACTGATTGCCAATATTATGATATGATAATGTCATTGTGAAATCTAATAAAAATATTCTTGCATATTTCTTAATACGAGATGGAGGGACACATTGCTAGCGATACCCTCAAACGATTAGGAATCTCAGGGAAACCCTGGAGATCCTGGAACTAGACTTTGGGACTCTTTGTCTCAATGCGGAGGTCGCATGACGATTTCAACGAGCAGATCAGGAACTTGTTACTTATCATATACGAGCTTGCTTTCGGGACCATGGATGTCTGTTTGAAGTCTTGAAAGGGCCCATCCTCCAGGCCGTGCAAAAAAAAAAGTTCAGAGAACGGGGCTCATCTAACCCGGAGGCAAGGGATTCAAGTACCCCTGTCACGAGTGCTGCAGATGATGCATTCCTTGAGGATGTACAAGCTGTAGCGAATGTTGAGGGTTAGGTGTTATCACAATCTAAACTGTCAAATCAACCAAGCACCTCTGGGGTAAAAGAGGGAGAGTTGAACCTTAGGCCAATGACTGGCACCTCTAGGGTTCAAACTAATGATGATTTAGTTTCTTCAACTATGAAAGATTATCAATGCACTTGGTAGAAACTAATAATCAGACGGGGTATCAATCCAGACAAAACTATTGCTGATATCTCCGGAAAATATCCAAGGGTTTGTATAATTTCGGAGCTCTTGCTTCGATTTATACAGTGGCACCAGCATTCTCTAAACTTTCAAAATTAGCAAAATGGATCAGAGAAGATGTTCACAAGACATGGGCCAATAATCCACATTTGGCCAGAGGAGATGTCTTGGAGTTGTATTTTTTTCATTGCTGCTCCAAAACCAGTGAAGAAAGGCTTCAGTGAAGCTTTTCATTTTATCAAGTTCAGACGACCAGATGGAAACACCTTAAAAAAATATAAGAATGTTGCTAGACGTCATACCAGTTTTGGCTGGAACTATCACAGAAGATGAAGATTCAACCAGACGAGCATGGGGTCTTTGGGTTTGTCTAACCGAAATGGACAAAGTCAAATACCCATTCAAGTTCTTGCAGAATTCAGCCAACGGTACTTTCATGCTGAATTCAATGACAGGAACATCAATGAGATTTGCTGAAGAACTCTTCGAAACAAAGAGGAGAATTCTTTGGGAAAACAAGATTCTGCCAGGAAAGGAAACTTACCAGAAATTCCGCAATATGGCACATGTTAGCCGATGGATTTGCCAAGCATGCCCAAAGCAAAAAAAACCATAGTTCGGGAAATGATTCCGATCCAAACCCGACAGATCGGAGGCAGAAAAAGACAAAGGACCTGCTGACAACAGAGTCAGTTTTCCTAAAGCTCGGGGGCCACAAATACCAATAATGTAAAGATTCCTCGATAAAAGAAAAGGCGTGGACCAATAAAAAAGTGCGGTAACTATTAAACACACTCAGACAAAAATAATGGACCACTTACGAGAAAAGTTGTGGGGTTTCGTCACCTTAATCCTTAATTAAGTGTTCAAATACGTCATTCACATTAAACGTAAACAGGATTAAGATCTTATCACTACTGATTGAGATTTTTCACTATATTTTTCACTTACATTATTCATATACAATAAATCTTGTATACCCTTTACATAGTACAATTCACCAAATCTCGCTCAGTTTAATGCCTAACAGTAGAAGGTAGACTCACAATCCCAGCTCTCTCCCAGCTATGAGTCCCTACAGAACAACCATACAAACACATGAGTATTGAAATGATGTTCACAATAACATCAAAATAATGCATCATTACTATATTAACAACTTCCTGTAAATAATGCATTTGTAATACTCATCTTCCGTTGTTCCTGTACATATCCCTATACATACCTCATAATACAAAATACAAATATATTATGATATGTCTCATCAATCACCCTGTTATAACGGGCCAAATATGATTTGCCTATCTCAGCTCAATATGTCAGTGGAATGTAAGGCCCCGTTGCTAATTAATTTTGATTAATCACGAGTTAACAAACCCGAGTGATTAAAAGCTGAGAATACTAATTGATGTGCTCCGGATCACGACGCTTTGCATCGATTGGGATAAATAAAACAAAATATATGTAAATATGTATATATATATATATATACGAACATACATATATATAAGTATATTGTACCATGCAAATTATGTCATACAAGACATACACTAAGTTGGATTAGAACATTGAAATAAACCTACACAATTTTCTAATGACTACTACACTTGGCAATTGGGCATGCTATCTTGCAATTGAAAGAAGTACACCTCCCACTCACCTAGATACCATCGCCCCTCTTGAACCCCACACCCATGCAACAATTTATTTTATGTCTTTGATTTCTTCTCACCTTTCATCTCTCTCATTTTTCCTCATTCTTCCTCCAAAAATTCGAACCACTCTCTCCCAAATTCCATGGGAAGAGTTGGTTCAATCATACATGCAATTATATTTTTGTAGAGGATTAGAGGAGAGGAATAAGAATCCTCAAGAAATTTTAGAATTGGAAGTGTTGAAGAGGTGGCAAATTCTTGGAAAGCTTGAATGGAGTGTTGATGGTGAATTTGATGCTTGAGTCTTCAGGAACTACATGGGTATGAACCCGTTCTTATCTTTATTTAGTTGAATTTGGTAGATTTTGGGTCGAAATTTAGGAGAAGACATGAAATTTGTTGGTGTCATTTTGTTAAAACAGAATCTGCAGAAATGTTGTTGCATACAGTAGGTAGGTCCGAATTTTTGATTTATCGAACTTCTGAATCTGACTTTGAGCCTCAAACAAACGTTGTATATATATGAGTTTTCATCCTGTGGTTAAAATATGAGACCATTTGGACTTGAATGAGTGAGATATACTCATTTTACTAAAGAGTGCCAGATTCGACTCTGCATGTGCTGAAAATGCACATGCAGTGTAGAATTCTGAACTTTTGACAAACTTAATGTTCGGTTTTGATGTTGGTCTTCAAATGAAAATTTTAGGTCTTTGAATTCTATTGAATTTAAAAAAACATAAGACTCAATTCGGACTTATTTCCAAGTAGTTATGAATTTTATACTTTAAGTACATAATCAATGTCCTGCATGTGGACGAAAATCCCATGCAGTGTATTATCTTAGTTCCTGAGCATTTTTGGCTAGGAATTCCGGAAACTATCCAGAAATAAGTATTTTAGTACATTTCGTTGGCTGTCATTTGCCACTAGAATCACCCAATTTGAAGTTAAAATGAAAACGATATGGCGATTTTACTAAAACTGCTCGAGCTGGAAAACAGAATTTCAAAAGCCACGTTTTTAGTATTTTTACTACCTTTAAATGGAGGAATTAGCTCGACATCATTAGATAAGAAAATGAATTCCTTTGAGTTTTGAACTTTGAGAAATGATTTGGGTCATTTGGACATCATATGAATTAATATGAATTTTGAACAAAAATTGGTCAGTCTGGATTTTGAAGGAAAATCAGTATGAACCATCCTTAAAACTTGTTGTAGCTATTGTGCCTACTTAAGCACTTAGTGATACTTTTTAGTATATATGACCAGGTTAATAGATTCCGGGGTTGATCTGAGAAGTCTCGGTAGATTAGCTTGGGTCGAGGTACGTAGAAATGAGTTTTATCATGACGTCTAACGAAGACGTGTAATGATGCTTTGTATGACTTTACATGTCATTAATTGAATTATATAATTTAATTGTCACTATGTGATTCTTATGTGACTATATGACATGTTGAGATACATTGTAGTACATGATATGTGAATTACAAGATATGTATTGATTTCACATGAGATTGCATGATATATTGAGTTGCATATGTCATTTGATGCATAAATGATTCATGTGCATATCATATTGATCTATCATTTCTTTGATATCCATGATTATGACTGAGTTGATTCACTCTGAGTGTCGGGGACGACGAGCACGGCGATGACAGGCAGTATAGGTAGCGACTGTAGTCACACGTGTGTCACCGGACCTAGACACGAGGGATGGACGAACACAGCACATAAGATGAGTCTCCTCTGCTCAAGCTGACATTATTTGATGATACCTTCCTTTGGACTCCGATATTTGGTATCTTGAGATTCGATTCTGTATACCCATTCATACATAACATTCATACATGGTATGCATTGCATGATATTTTGTCATACTTGACATGATCTATTTATTTCTCGTACTGGATTCTGACCCCCGTAGTGGGGGCTGTCATGTCTTTGTTGTATATGCATGACAGGTGGTACAGGTAGACGTACTGTGGATGCTCGAGATGAAGCATCGATGAATACCAGAGCTCCTTGAGAGCGAGCTCAGGTTTATATTTTATGTTTTGAGTCCCAGTAGTTGTTAGAATATTTTTACTTATGTTTTCCCGAGTATCTGTATTTTAATTATTCTACTACTGGTTGATGATATACTTGATAATTTATGTTATGATCAACATGTTGAATTGGAAACCGGAATTACATATTTTAAGTATCAGTATATATGTATCACCCGAAAGCGAAAATTTTTTGGGGCCTTTTGATAAGACATTTGAAATAAATCTTCCGCTGTTTACGCAAATTAATCATTATGTGTTAATTAAACACCACATTAGGATCGGGCCCTCACATGGAACCTCCTCACATCTTCATATTAGCAGCACAAACCATATTTCCGTCCTCACACATTATAACAGTCCAAGCATATACTCAACCGGAGTATACCTTTCATGCCAAAGCATATGCTCAACAATAGCATACATATCGTGGCTTCACTCTCAACAACATATGTACAACATGCCCAACAATGGCAACATGACCAATCTGATATGCCTATCTCAGCTCAATATGTCAGTGGAACCTCCTCACATCTTCATATTGGCAGCACATGTCATCTAACCGTCCTCACATAGATAATAGCCAAAGCATATGCCCATCAATGGCATACCTATCGTGGCATCAACTGTATGTCTCAATCATATCGTGCCTCACAGCACCAATCACATGCCTCAACAGCATTGTGCCTCATAGCACCTATCACATCTCATATCTCAATAAACAAGATATCAATCTCATATCTAAATCAACAATACATCAACATCATATATCAGGATATAATGTCATAAATGGAATATTATTACTCGTACGTCAACACGTACCTGTCGTGCACAAAAGATAGAAATCAGGCGTCGATGTTTACCCGCCTCGTTGTCCTGTCTCTTGTGATGATGCTACAACAATACCAACAATATCTCATGTTATACTAAGCTTCAAACTCAAAGTCCACAAACATATAACATTTTTCAAAAATTCAACTCTAGCGATCGATCGCCACTTTTCACCGATCGATCGCCAATGTTCTGTCCATCACGATCGATCGCCACTTCTTCTCGATCGATCACCCAAATGTTCTATTCACTCGCGATCGATAGCCATGTCTTCTCCGATCGATCTCTGAGCCATTTCACCACCTTATTTTACTCTGTTTTCTGCAATCGATTGCCATAAGGCTCGCGATCGATCGCCGATGTCTGAAAATTTCAGAACATGGCGATTTTGAGCTTATCCTCATAGTTCACCTCCTACAACTCAATTTATATCATGAAAACTTGGTACAAGCATACTCTACCATCATATGAACATGTTTCTATAACCATACACCTCAAGTATGTACACTAGAAATCATATCAAAGTAAGAACTACCAATTTATATGCTTCAACTCCAACTCACCATTCACCAACATAAAACAAGTATATCAAGCACAATCCTTACCAAGAAGCTATGAAGTCACTTTATACAACATTCTATCTTGATTTCCATGTTGAAATCCAAGAAAAGAAGCAATACTAAGGAGCTAGAGAGGAGCTTGGGTAGAGATTTGTGGGTGAAAGATGGTGTTGCATGTGTTTATCCAAGCTGATATTTGCTTATATCACTCCTCCACATGTCATGCAAATTCATGTGAAATCTCTCTCAAATTCAAATGCATGAAAGCCACTCATGCTCTCCTCTTGGCTAGAGTACCAAAGCATGTCCACATACCACAACAATGTCATGTAGTGTATGGTTCACCATGGTCCAAACTAAGTTCCTATCATGGTTCATACTACATGCCAAATCCATATGTTTCATTCATTACAACATAAATAGTCCTTTTTTCATTTTATCATTCATACTCGATTCAACTTGCACTCGAGTCCATGTCAGTCCGTAATTATCACACAAATACATCATAATCATATTCAGCAGATATGAGTCATATCAAGGCATTACCAATAATTATCCAATAATCAACTACAACATGCATGATTAATGTCTAGGCATTACAAAAGTTGGCATAACCAGACAAAGATGCCAAACCACGTGAAAGTCACGGCGCACTCACGGGCGAACCCAACAATTATCAAGATTTGGAATCTGAAGTTGAAGTCCGGATTCATGCCTATATAAGGGCACTCATTCAGGAAGCTAAAGAAATCGAAAATTCTCCATAGTTTTCTGAGAATAAAAATTAGAGTCTACAAGCTTTGTAATAGTTCAACTTTCATAACTTGGTAATATTTCTTTTCTTTCTTTCTTTTCATTGGCATCTGTAATATTGTTATGTATTTTAGTTTATGTGTTCTTAAGTCAAGGCTCATCTATATGAGAGGCTAAACAAGTTCTTCTCCTCCCAAAAGAAGACGTTTTAATATAATATATATTATAAGTATTTTCAGAATAAAATAAAGGTTGTTGCAAATCTATCTCCTAGATTTCTTTAAATCTTTCTCATATCTTCATTATACCTTACGCCTTAAGGTAGGAAACGAATCAGGGTTGTGCTTTGCGGTTTCTGAAGGAGTCGGATAACTGGCAGACTAACCTCACCTGAGGGCTGAGGTTGGATGGCGAGGAACCATTTGTAAAATAGTCTGGAGGCGGTAAGTTTTCGACTTGTGGCTTTCCAATGGGAATTGCTATACTTTTAAAATGGATTGCTTGGAGCCAAAGTTTAATACAAGTGAATTCTCGGTTGAGTTTTTGGCTATCATTTAAACTTATAAAATGGGATATTTTGGGTGTTATGCATGCTTAGCCGGGGGGCTTTTATATTGGTAATCGTCACGGATTGGCGATAGGGGTTGGAAGTTGTGAGCGTACTTGGGTACGTGATTGCATGCCTATGTTTAATTGTGAGTTATTTGCATGTTAGCACTTAACTCATCGGGTCGTGGGACTCAGGCAAGGTTGGACTCAAACTACAGAATTATAAGGTACGTATAACGTACGAGCATAGCCTGTTATAATGTTGCAATTGTGAAATGCATGGTATGTGGTATTTGCAATAAATGGATATTGAAATGCATGGTATGTGATATTTACAATAAATGGATATTGAAATGCATGGTATGTGATACTTGCAATAAATGGATATTGAAATGCATGGTATATGGTACTTGCAATAAATGGATAGTGAAATGCATGGTATATGGTAATTGCGATAAATAGACATACATGGGGAATTATATGGTGCCGCTTTTGAGCGAGCAAAATGATTGGGGTGTTGTTGCCGTTGAGCGACCATCGGTTATGACGCCGCTATTGTTGAGCGTGCGTGGGGTTAAAATGCCGCTATTGTGGAGCGAGCTATGAAATGGAACTATGGAATCATTGGCTAGATACATGTGATATCTGTGGTACTCTATTTGATGATATAATCATATTTGATTATGAAACTGGTATAGTAGGAATTGTTTTAGTTGATCAATGAGATGATCAACTGGCTTTTGAGAATTTAATGGTTTGGTTATTTTTGAGAACAGGGACAATACAGGGGATTCCGGATGAGGATGATACCATCCAGGGAGTATCATTTAAATTCATGGCATTTACATTATGTAAATTATGAACTGTAATATTATGATTATTGGATTGGTGGTATTGGTATGCTCACCCCGTGTGGGGACTGTCTCTGTTGGGACAAGTGATACAGGTGCAGCAGTAGCTTTGGAGTTGAGCTCTGGCTGTTGATTTGAGGTACTTCCAGGATTGAAGTACCAGAGCTGGTTGAATAAGTACGTAGATCCAGAGTTGACATCGAACTGTGCATGGGAGGTGCTTCCAGGACTGAAGTACCAGTAATGGTATTTGGTAGAGTATCTTATACATTAGATGCACGTTCATTCATTGGGTGCTCTCATGTGAGCACGTTTTTACATGTATATGGAATGTATAAATGGGCATAGCTTTTCTCTCTTCATTTATTGTCTGCATGCAATTAAATACGGAATTGCTAAATGAACTGAGAGTATGTTAGTGTATTATTAGGGTGCATACTGTGAAAGTGGTTTTGGTTGGGAAAGTTGAATATTATGGGGTTCTAATGCAAGAAATTTTATAGATGGTATATGATGCTATGCTTGCATGTGATTTCCTTCCCATGATAATATGATTGTATGCACTAATGGCATGGATTAATACACATAACGGGTTAAGGGCACGGGGGTCCTTACAAAACCACTGCTCTGATACCACTAATGTAAGGACCCCCGTGCCCTTAACCCATTATTAGTGTATTAATCCAAGCATTTAGTGCATGTATTCATACATGTAGGGGAAAAACACTTGTCATCATAGCAAATCATGCCAATAATAAAATCATTTACATTATTCCATATAATGTCTAATTTTCCCCAACCAAGTCCACATACATATCATGCACCATTATAATACACTAACATGTTCTCAGTTCATTTAGCAATTCAATAAATAATTGCATGCAACTCATAAATGAAGAGAGAAAGACCCTTGCCTTTTATACATACCATATACACATAATAGTGCTCACATGCGAGCATCAAATAAGTATGTGTGTATCAAATGTATAAAACACGGTGCTCAATACCAGCCCTGGTACTTTGACCCTTGAAGCACCTCCAATCAACAGCTCGAGTTCAACTCCAAAGCCATTGCTGCACCTGTACCACCTGCCCCAACAGAGACAGCCCCCACACGGAGTGACCATACCAATACCACCAATCCAATAAGCACAATAATACAATTCATAATTTACTCAATGTAAAGACTATGAATATTTTAAAACACTCCCTGGATGGCATCATCCTCATCCGGGATCCCCTGTGTTGTTCCTGTTCTCAAAATATCCGAAACCATCAAATTCCCAAAAGCCAGTTAATCACCTCATTGATTAATTAAACCATTCTTTTCATGCCAGTTTCATAATCAAACATGGTTAAATCATCAAACAAATGATTATAGATATCATATATATCTAACCAATGGTTCCATATCTTTATTTCATCGCTCGCTCCACAATAGTGGCATTTTAACTTCACACATGCTCAAAAGCAGTGGCGTCATAACCGATGTTTGCTCAAAGGCGACAACATCCAATCATTGCTGGCTCAAAGGCGACAACATCCCAATTCTCATGCACCTCAAGTGATTGCAACAATCATATATTATTCATGCACAACAATTGCAATAATATATTTAAAACTATGCTCGTACGTTATACGTACCTTATAATTCCGTAGTTCGAATCCAATCTTGCATTGGTCCCGTGACCGATGAATTGTGTGCTAAACATGATTAATAATCAACAATTAAAATCAAGCATGCAACCATGTGCCCAAGCACGTTCACAAACCCCAATTATATCGTCATCCATGACGATTAACCATTTTAAAAGACCCCGTGCGAAGCATGCATCGAAAACTCAACACAAAAATAGTCCCCACAAAACGGCACTGGCGATCGATCGCTTCATCCTAGGCGATCGATCGCCTCTCGAAAATAGGCACGGGCGATCGATCGCTCCATTCCAGGCGATCGGTCGCCTCTCAGTGTATTTGGCCACTGCCTCATGGCGATCGATCGCTTCCTTTGAGGCGGTCGATCGCCTCACTATTCATCTTCCTTAAAATTTCACCAACGTCACGGCGATCGATCACCCCGCCCTAGGGATCGATCGCCTAGACCTGTATCAGCCAAAAATGGCGTTTTTCTTGCAAAAATTTCCCCACCAACAATCCTCACACCCCATACAACATAAATCCTTAACAAGGGGCTATAAATCAACCCCAAAACACAACAACCCAAAAATCTTTAAATACCAATTTCTTAAACCCAACTCAAAACCTTCCCAAACACCACAATAAAACTATCAAATCGAAGATAAATGCGAGGGGATGGATAATACCTTATTATCTTCGAGAAATTAGGCTCCCAAGTCGAGCCTCCATAGACTTTTCATCAAGGGAGAAAAGAGGGAAAGGTTGGGGGAAATGGGGGAGCGCTGGTGAGAGTGAGAGAAATGAGATCCAAATGATCGAACACCGAGTTCACTTGGTATATAGTCCTCAACAAATACATCATGACTCATTAAAAATCATCTGTTTTCAATAATTATCTCTCCAACCTCAATTCTCATTACCAGCCCCAGTACAAAGTACTCCGGACCCCAGATCCTACCAAAGACCAAATTCCAAGGTTATCACTATGATGAGAGTACAATCTCATCCATTGGATCCAACGGCTCCAAATATTGGATTTAAAATCATCGGGAGTCCCAATACCGCAATTAATTCATAATTGCCATAATTAAAATCCATTAAGGATCATTACCACTCCAGAATTAATACCATTAATTCCCGGGCATCACAGATATGCTCGAACTAGAGTTAGGACACTAAGAATAGACACAAATGAATTATTTGTGCATGTGTCTCACTATGTGATTTTATATGCTCTTGCCTGCTATGTTTACATGTTCGATAATGAGATGTTACACATGTAATGGATTATTAAGCAGGGATAATTAGATGTCATATCTCTGACTATTTTAATATGCTGAGGTGCATAGATTCTAGAGAATTTGAATGCTGAGTTGCATATAATCTAGAAAATTTGAATGCTGAGTTGCATAGAATCTAGAGAATTTGAATGCTGAGTTGCATATAATCTAGAAAATTTTAATGCTGAGTTGCATACAATCTAGAGAATTTGAGAATTTTATCTGTTAGCACTGATAGTTGCTGATAGGATGTTGATGTAGAATAAGCGATGAGAACATCTCTGACTTGAGATTTATATATGATGTTTGGATTTGGATTTTAAGTGATATGAACTGTAATAGCTTTTAACGAACCTGTAGGTGGGACTTAATCCTTGTGCATAGTGGGAAGACACTAGAACTAATTAAAATGCTTTATGTCGATTGACATCAGGAATTTAAGTCTGAAAGACCAAGGTTATACGTATGAGTTTACGTCAAAATCTGTGTACACCAAGATGAGAATTTAGAACTTGAGAATATTGGAATTAACGATTTTTCAATTGAAGGATCGAGTATAGTTGTTGTGAGAAACAACAAGAATTGGTTTGACCGAGGACTTGGATTTTGGGACTATCGTAATTTAGTTCCAGTCTATGTGTCCGAATTATGAATAATACTACAATATGAACTCTTCTAGATGATAATATCTAGAGTAATGGTAGTGACGGATGATGATTTTTTTCCTCTTTTGTTACGGGAAAATATGTTTACGAGAATGCCATATTGATTACATGGAAAATGATAATTGATTATCGTGGACTTGAGAAATGAAAATATCTGCTTAATCTCGATAGCTATTCACTAGTGAAGAGATTAGATATCAACTGAAGAATAAGACAGCGATGTGGTGCGAAGTAGTTAAAACTGGATTAAAGATTAATGAAGTGACTATCATTGGGATAATCCAAGTAGTCCTAGAAAAGTTTCAGAAGTATCACTCCAATTATCCAGCTCTAGTAGTTCTAGAGGTACTATGAGATTGTAGAATACCAAACCTTTTTGAGGTCACCGTGGATGTAAATATCTACTGATCCACTTGAAAGAATAATAGGAAATGATATTGATGGTGGCAGTCAGAGCATGTCGTTACGTGCTTAGGAACAGATGCAACCATAACAACAAATACCCTGAGCTAGGGGTAGATATCAAAGTGGTTATTCTTTTCGATCACTCAGTTCCAGCAGCAATTAATTACCTGCAGACCAGAGAGTATACCTCGGCAGAGGATAAGATTTGAGATGCTCTAGGAATAGTGATCGCAGATACATGTTGTGTATTTGATCACAATGCACGAGTTTGATTTGAGACAAAAGCATTATTTTCATACATTGCATCAAATGTGCATGATAATGATGATTTGGAAAATACACCAACAGTGATAAATATACTATCCACACTTGTAATAGTGAACTGCAGATTACAGTTTGATGATAGTGTTGTGGATTTAAATTCAATGGTGTTGCCCATATATGGTTTTGATTGTATCAAGGGTATGGATACTCTGATAAATTTTTAGATATTGTAAGTTTATTTCAGGGAAATGAATTTTTAACCGTATTGTGGCTCCAAAGGAAATGTTTACAGCCACTAATAGCAATCTAAGATACTAATAGTATCACCTATGAAAATATTACGATTGCGATACTTGGAAAATGAGGGATATTTGATAATAAGCAGATGATGCTTATCATGAAGAGTCGAAGTTGACTGATATCTTAGTGGTAAGAAAACTTACCAAGATTTTCCTGAAGAAATAAAAGAATTTTCACTAGAGAAGGAAATGATTTTAACTAGTCATTGATGCCAATGAGTAGATTCAATATCAAAAGCATTGTACGGAATGCCATCAACAGATTTGACAGATGCAGAAGAATAGTTGCAGAATCTCCTTGATACGAGTACATATGTTTGAGTATGTCACTTGAGGAAACATCAGCATTGTTCGTGAAGAAGAAAAAATGATATTGTGAAGATGTGTATCGACTAAAGGTAGTTGAATCGGGCTATTGTCGAGAATAAATACCCACTACCTAAGATCGAGAAGTATTTGATCAGTTATAAGGAACTTCGATGTATAAGAAGAATGATTTTAAATCTGGTTACCATCAGTTTGAGTCAAAAGAGAAAATGTTCTCTAGGCAAGTAGTCAAACCAGATATAGGCATTTTGAATTTTTGGTAATGCCGTGTAGTCTGACAACTATACCAGTAGAGTTATGAATTTGATGAATAAAATATTCCGTAACTTTTGGGCGGAATTGTAATCATATTCATCAGTGGTATACTAGTGTATACGAGATCCGGAAGGAACCACACATAACATTTGTGATTGATTTTTAGACGCTTCGTGAAGCTCAAATTGTGTACCAAGTTATCGAAGTGTAAATCTTGGTTGAATCGAGTATTGTTTTGGGATCAGTGATATCAGCTCATCGGATACTTGTTGATCCCAGTAAAGTAAAAGTAGTACTAATTTGGCCAATACCAACCAGTGCACTCAAGATACAAGGTGTTATGAGTTTTGCCAGACATTACAGGCTTTATGGAAGGATGAACCAATTGACCAAGAAGAAATTTGAGTTTTAGTTGGTCAAATGAATGTGCAAGGCATTTTCATAACTAAAACTGAAGTGGACTATAGCCCCAATGTTGATTTTGTTTAACTGGTTCGGGGGGATATGTAGTTGGTGCAAATTGATCAAAGATTTGAGATACGTTCCGATGCATCATGAGGAGATGATTGCATATGCTTTGAGATAGTTGAAGCTGAAAAAAGAATCATGATATCCTGTTCATGAACTCGAGCTTGTAGCCATTATTTTTGCCTTGAAGATGTGGCAACGTATCTGTGTGGCGAACAATTCATAATATACTCTGATTTTCGGAGTTTAAAATATCTATTATTCAGTCAGAGTTGAACATGAGATAGAATATATGACTAGATTTGTTAAAGAATTTGACTATGATAGTCAATATCAATCAAGGAAAATGAAAACTATTAGCAGATGCACTGAACCGAAAAGTGCAAGGTGCAATGATAGCATCAATATATGTTTCGCAATTTGGTCGCCTCAGATTTCGATGATCGGAAAGACTCGAAAAACAGACCATACAGATATTGAGTGAAGAAATTGGTTCTGTCTCATCAACCAACTAGATTTTAGTATGCAATTTAGTGGCAGGTTGCGATTGAACAATCAGTAAATAACATCGAATCCCACTGATTAGAAAGAATTATTACTGCAGAAAGCACACTATAGACGACATAGTGTTATTCTGAGAATGATGAGATGCATCATTCTTGAGATCCTATTTCTGACGGGATGGTATAAAGAAAGAAATTTTGGAATTTCGTGGCAAATTGTTTGACATGTCAGTAGGTCAAGATAAAAATACTAGACCTAATGGGATACTACGGAATTTGTAAATACCACAATGAATTTGAGAAATTTCTAGCTTTGAGTTTTATAGCTCAAATTGTTTAGATTAAACAGAGATTGTGAATTGAATCGGAATAGATTGACTATTCAATACAAGATATTGATTTCATATGATAGTCTATATGTCTATGAGAAAATGACATATTTGAGATGTGGATAATGTGGTATAGTTACAGTGAGTATTTTGTAACAACTGTATCTGTTTGAGATCCGAGGATAATATCATAATTCGAAAACTATTTTCAGAATGTCATGGGTGCTAAGTTAGCAATGAGTATTGCTTAGCATACCCATACTGATAGATAAACTGAGAAAATATCCAGACTTTGGAAGTTATGTCTCGATTAATAGTGATGAATTTAGTGAGAATTGACAAAAATCACTATTCACTAGTAGAATTTTCCTATAATTTAAGTTTCAGACAACTTTTGGAATGGCATCGGTTCAGGTTTTGAAGAGCCAGAATTGTCGATGGCTGACATGATGATAGAAAATTGATAAGGAATTTTTTGGCATAACTTGAGATTGTTGAGAAAATGCCAGGAACGATAAAATATCTGCGGAAACGATTGAAATTTGGCTTAAGGTGAGCAGATTTGCTATGCCAAAGAGAAATATATCGTTAGACTATCGAGTTGAGAATCAGGTAAATATGAAGATGTTACCTTTGCGATGATCAATATGATTCGTTAAGTGGGGTATGATGTTACCTCAATATTTTGAAACTTTGTGGAATCATAGAGAAGTTGTTTCGTTGGTATATCGTAGACACTACCACGTCAGTTGTTATTGATACATAATGATTCTTATGTATCTATGAATGAGATTGAGACATTTCATATGATTTAATTTATTGAGTTATACTCGGTTTTGCGATTTCGATGACGAAATCTTTTTAAGAGGGGAAGAAGTGTAAGACCCCGTTGCTAATTAATTTTGATTAAGCTCGAGTTCGCAAACCCGAGTGATTAAAAGCTGAGAATTTGAAATTGATGTGCTTCGGATCACGACGCTTTGCATCGATTGGGATAAATAAAACAAAATATATGTAAATATGTATATATATATATACGAACATAGATATATATAAATATATTGTACCATGCAAATTATGTCATACAAGACATACACTAAGTTGGATTAGAACATTAAAATAAACCTACACAATTTTCTAATGACTGCTACACTTGGCAATTGGGCATGCTATCTTGCAATTGAAAGAAGCCACCTCCCACTCACCTAGATACCATCGCCCTCTTGAACCCCACACCCATGCAACAATTTATTTTATGTCTTTGATTTCTTCTCACCTTTCATCTCTCTCATTTTTCCTCATTCTTCCTCCAAAATTTCGAACTACTCTCTCCCAAATTCCATGGGAAGAGTTGGTTAAATTATACATGCAATTATAGATTTGTAGAGGATTAGAGGAGAGGAATAAGAATCCTCAAGAAATTTTAGAATTGGAAGTGTTGAAGAGATGGCAAATTCTTGGAAAGCTTGAATGGAGTGTTGATGGTGAATTTGATGCTTGAGTCTTCAGGAACTACATGGGTATGAACCTGTTCTTATATTTATTTAGTTGAATTTGGTAGATTTTGGATCGAAATTTAGGAGGAGACACGAAATTTGTTGGTGTCATTTTGTTAAAACATAATCTGCAGAAATGTTGTTGCATACAGTAGGTAGCTCCGAATTTTCGATTTACCTAACGTATGAATCTGACTTTGAGCCTCAAACAAAAGTTGTAGATATATAAGTTTTCATTCTGTGGTTAAAATTTGAGACCATTTGGACTTGAAATGAGTGAGATATACTCATTTTACTAAAGGGTGCCAGATTCGACTCTGCATGTGCTGAAAATGCACATGCATTGTAGAATTCTGAACTTTTGACAAACTTAATGTTCGGTTTTGATGTCGGTCTTCAAATGAACATTTTAGGTCTTTGAATTTTCTTGAATTTTAAAAAAAAAGATGACTCAATTCGGACTTATTTCCGAGTAGGTATGAATTTTATACTTAGTACATTGAGTTGGCTGTCATTTTCCACTAGAATCACCTAATTTGAAGTTAAAATGAAAACGTTATGGCGATTTTACTAAAGCTGCTCGAGCTGGAAAACAAAATTTCAAAAGCCACATTTTTAGTGTTTTTACTACCTTTAAATGGAGGAATTAGCTCGACATCATTAGATAAGAAAATGAACTCCTTTGAGTTTTGAACTTTGAGAACTGGATATGGGTAATTTGGACATCATATGAATTTATTATGAATTTTGAACGAAAACTGGTCAGTCTGAATTTTGAAGGAAAATCAGTATGAACCATCCTTAAAACTTGTTGTAGCTATTGTGCCTACTTAAGCACTTGTGATAATTTTTAGTATATATGACCAGGTTAATAGATTCCGGGGTTGATATGAGAAGTCTCGGTAGATTAGCTTAGGTCGAGGTACGTAGAAATGAGTTTTATCATGACTTCTGATGAAGACGTGTAATGATGCTTTGTATGATTTTACATGTCATTAATTGAATTATATGATTTAATTGTCACTATGTGATTCTTATGTGACGATATGACAGAGATACATTGTATTACATGATATGTGAATTACATGATATGTATTGATTTCATATGAGATTGCATGATATATTGAGTTGCATATGTCATTTGATGCATAAATGATTCATGGGCATATCATATTTGTGATGCCCCGAAATTAATTATATGCAATTTGGGCATTAATGATGTTTATGTGATTAATTATCATGGTAATTGATTTATGTGTTGGGTAATGAAGTGTTAACATGATTTAATTGTATTGATTGTCAATTATGAGGAAAGCATGTTTTTTAGAGGAAGTTTAATGCATTTTTGTAAAATACTTTTAAAATACCATGTTAGGGTATTTTATACATCATGTTAATTGATGGGGTACTATTTTATTAACCTTTATAACCCTTTCCCCCACTTTACCCAACTTACTTTACCTTTACCCTTTTAAAACCCCCAAATCCTCAACCCTAACCCATTTACTATTTTCGAAATCCACCAAGGAAGGAGAAGAAAAGCTCCACAAAACTTTTGTTTGTGGGATCCTTGTTAAGATTTGGAGTCCTTAAGAGGTATATAACCCTTCCTAAAGTTTTTATGATGTTTGGATTTGAAATGGGTTAGTTTTTGATGTTTTTATATGGGTTTGTTTTGGGTATATGTTATTCATGGTTGGGGTATGATTTTTGAAGTGTTTTATGTGGGTTTTAGTGAGTTATAATGATGTTGGTGTTGTAGGAAAGTTTGGATTTGAATGGTATGAGGAAGAGCTTGAAAAATGCTCAAAAATGGCGATTTTTCGATGTACAGGGATCGGCGATCGATCGCCCGTTCCAGGCGATCGATCGCGACCCAGCAGTAGACACCAGTAGCATTTGGCGATCGATCGCCGCATTTGGGTGATCGATCGGCATCGCCCGTTCCAGGCGATCGATCGCGACCCAGCAGTAGACACCAGTAGCATTTGGCGATCGATCGCCGCATTTGGGTGATCGATCGGCAAGGCTGGCGATCGATCGCGCCAAAAGTGGCGATCGATCGCCAAGAGCTGAAAATTTCAGCAACGTCCAGTGTAGTCTCGCGATCGATCGGGCCTGGGCGGCGATCGATCGCGAGATATGAAAATATGTGTTTTTGGATTTTTTGTGGGATTTTTGGATATTGGACTATATTTAGCTTCTAATATCAATTTGTATGGTTATGTAGAACCATCCCAGGTACCCACAACATCAAAGAGATAAAGTTCTTCAACTTCTCCATTTTTGGAATTAAGGTACGTAAGAAACGTACGGGCATCGGACGGTAACACTTTCCTATACTCTGACTATGCAATGATTGCATAAGTATTTATGATGTTATGATGATGATTATGATAAGTAAGATTATGATGATGATGTTATGATAAATGAAGATGATATGATGTTTACGATGACGTTTATGATAAGATGATGATGTCTATAAGATGATGATGCTTATGAGATGATGATGCTTATAAGATGATGATGTTATAAGATGACGATGTTTATGATATGATGATGATGATGTATGTTTAACAATGTTATTAATAATGGTTGAATGTCCGGTGGTTGTTATGGGCAAGCGAGGAATGTACTTGCCGCTCACATAACTAGCGAGGAGATACATCCGCTATCAAGGCCGCTAGCGAGGAGATACATCCGCTATCAAGGTGTAGCGAGGGGTATCACAATTCCGCTTTATGCCGAACGAGGGGGCCAATTGTGCCGCTGCCATAATAGAACCAGGACAGTCCCATTTCTAATTAACATTGTTGATTTTGAGCATATAAGTGAAGTACGATTTAATCGTTTATGTCAAGAACTAATGATTACATGCATGACTATGAAACAGGGACAACCAAAGAGGGTTAATACGATTAACCAGGAAGTATATGTTACCAATTACTTTCATGCATTTACTCATATGCCATTACCTTATGATGTTAAGTAATGTTGTACATGCTCATGGGTTTTTCCTGTAGGTACACTTTTGGACTAAAGGGCCTAGGGTCGGGTTGAGGCAGTGAGCTAAAAGGAGCAAGATGAATATAGGATACAGGATTTTTGGATAGTCTCTACTCTAGGAGTAGTATAATTCTATCGCTCTAACATTCATTATTGAGAATGTAATTAATTAGCTTTTGAAGTTTTATTTTGGCCTGTAATCTTATTAAGCTCACGTAACAACCGGAACCCTAAAAAACGTTATGAATGCATGTTTAGTCCTATTTATGTCTTGATTACTCTATTAAGGTAGGAAGACCCTACAATATTGATCTATCATTTCTTTGATATCCATGATTATGACTGAGTTGATTCACTCTGAGTGTCGGGGACGACGAGCACGACGATGACAGGCAGTATAGGTAGCGACTGTAGTCACGCGTGTGTCACCGGACCTAGACACGAGGGATGGACGAACACAGCACATTGGATGAGTCTCCTATCGCAATGTGCGTGTGTTGTCACCCTCTGCTCGAGCTGACATTATTTGATGATACCTTCTTTTGGACTCCGATATTTGGTATCTTGAGATTCTATTCTTTATACCCATTCATACATAACATTCATACATGGTATGCATTGCATGATACTTTGTCATACTTGACATGATCTATTTATTTCTCGTACTGGGTTCTGACCCCCATAGTGGGGGCTGTCATGTCTTTGTTGTATGGGCATGACCGGTGGTACAGGTAGACGTACTGTGGATGCTCGAGATGAAGCATCGATGAATACCAGAGCTCCTTGAGAGCGAGCTCAGGTTTATATTTTATGTTTTGAGTCCCAGTAGTTGTTAGAATATTTTTACTTATGTTTTCCCGAGTATCTGTATTTTAATTATTCTACTACAGGTTGATGATATACTTGATAATTTATGTTATGATCAACATGTTGAATTGGAAACCGGAATTACATATTATCAGTATATATGTATTACCCAAAAGCGAAAATTTTTAGGGCCTTTTGATAAGACATTTGAAATAAATCTTCCGTTGTTTAAGCAAATTAATCATTATGTGTTAATTAAACACCACATTAGGATCGGGCCCTCACATGGAACCACCTCACATCTTCATATTAGCAACACAAACCATATTTCCGTCCTCACACATTATAACAGTCCAAGCATATACTCAACCGGAGTATACCTTTCATGCCAAAGCATATGCTCAACAATAGCATACCTATCGTGGCATCACTCTCAACAACATATGTACAACATGCCCAACAATGGCAACATGACCGATCTGATATGCCTATCTCAGCTCAATATGTCAGGGGAACCTCCTCACATCTTCATATTGGCAGCACATATCATATAACCGTCCTCACATATAGATAATAGCCAAAGCATATGCCCATCTATAGATGTCAAACGGGCCGTGCAAATCCGTGCCGCCCGGATATTTGCTAGGAGGAGTGTTGGCTTTGTTGCTTGTGCTTGTCTTGGCAAACGTAAGATGAATTTCTTTCTTCTTGTGAACAAATTGAGAGTATAGCGTCTCAAGTATATTGAGCATACAGATTAAGAGGATAAAATGTTTCCTCAAAAACACATATATATAAAAACCAATTTTTTTTTCTATTTAAAAAAGCCCGTTGAACGGCTATTTTTCTGACCGTTGGACATTGGCGATCGATCGCCATTTTTGTGGCGATCGATCGCCACCCCCTGTATTAGCTTACTGCCTCTAGGCGATCGATCGCCATTTATGTGGCGATCGATCGCCAACCCCCTGTATTAGCTTACTGCCTCTAGGCGATCGATCGCCATTTATGTGGCGATCGATCGCCTGGTTTTAAAAAAAATAAAAATAAAAAATTACAAACAGTGTCGTGCCGTGCCGTGCCAGCCCACGGGCTGGCATGGCTTGGCCCGGCAGGGCCCATATTCCGGGCCGTGCTTGGCACGGCACGGCACTGTAGCAAAACGTGTCGTGCCGTGCCGCTCCGTGTCGTGCCGTGCCCGTGCCGTACCTCGTGCCGTCCGCTCCGTTTGACATCTCTATGCCCATCAATAGGCATACCTATCGTGGCATCAACTGTATGTCTCAATCACATCGTGCCTCACAGCACCCATCACGTGCCTCAACAGCATTGTGCCTCATAGCACCTATCACATCTCATATCTCAATAAACAAGATATCCATCTCATATCTAAATCAACAATACATCAACATCATATATCAGGATATAATGCCATAAATGGAATATCATTACTCGTACGTCAACACGTACCTGTCGTGCGACACAAAAGATAGAAATCAGGCGTCGATGTTTACCCGCTTCGTTGTCCTGTCCCCTGTGATGATGCTACAACAATACCAACAATATATCATGTTATACTAAGCTTCAAACTCAAAGTCCACAAACATATAACATTTTTCAAAAATTCAACCCGAGCGATCGATCGCCACTTTTCACCGATCGATCGCCAAAATGTTCTGTCCATCACGATCGATCGCCACTTCTTCTCGATCGATCACCCAAATGTTCTATTCACTTGCGATCGATCGCCATGTCTTCACCGATCGATCGCCAAGCCATTTCACCACCTTATTTTACTCTATTTTCGGCAATCGATCGCCATAAGGCTCACGATCGATCGCCGATGTCTGAAAATTTCAGAACATGGCGATTTTGAGCTTATCCTCATAATTCACCTCCTACAACTCAATTTATATCATGAAAACTTGGTACAAGCATACTCTACCATCATATGAACATGTTTCTATAACCATACAACTCAAGTATGTACACTAGAACTCATATCAAAGCAAGAACTACCAATTTCCATGCTTCAACTCCAACTCACCATTCACCAACATAAAACAAGTATATCAAGCACATATCCTTACCAAGAAGCTATGAAGTCACTTTACACAATGTATATTGATTTCCATGTTGAAATCCAAGAAAAGAAGCAAAACTAGGTAAGGAGCTAGGGTAGAGATTTGTGGGTGAAAGATGGTGTTATATGTGTTTATCCAAGCTGATATTTGCTTATATCACTCCTCCACATGTCATGCAAATTCATGTGAAACCTATCTCAAATTCAAATGTATGAAAGCCATTCATCTCTCCTCTTGGCTAGAGTACCAAAGCATGTCCTCATACCACAACAATGTCATGTAGTGTATGGTTCACCATGGTCCAAACCAAGTTCCTATCATGCTTCATACTACATGCCAAATCCATATGTTTCATTCATTACAACATAAATAGTCCTTTCTTTCATTTTATCATTCATACTCGATTCAACTTGCACTCGAGTCCACGTCAGTACGTAATTATCACACAAATACATCATAATCATATTCAGCAGATATGAGTCATATCGAGGCATTACCAATAATTATCCAATAATCAACTGCAACATGCATGATTATTGTCTAGGCATTACAAATCTCCCCTACTAATTGAATTTCGCCCTCAAAATTGAATCATGTAGGCAACACAATCATAACCATACGCACATATCCATGAATGAGGCAATATATGCAATTCAATACCTCAACTTACCAGCATTGCAATAAGGAGAGTAAAAATTAACCATACCAGACAATAACATAGGATACTGCAGTATGATAAGCTGATTATGTCAAACATATCAGCTCCATCAATATGCCGCGTATCATAAGGACTCTTGAATAAAGATCTTACGTTCTGGTATCCCTGACAACCTTCTCTCAGCAAGATCCAAACTGATCGTGTCATACATAGACAATACATTTGTCTCTTATTGTACATTAAGATGCATACATCTGTCATCACTCACAGTACCTATACCATCAATGAGAGTGGTAATAGTCCACGATATGCCAAGACACGAATACAAGAGATCACAACAGACAGTCCATGGCTCTGCCTCATTTTTGTTCTTTCATGCTCTTCATCAAGCAAGATGAACAATCTACCAATTCACAAACCAATGTGTCAGAATACGTTGTCATAGCAATTACGATGCATGAGAGCGACACTATGTCTATCTCGAAGCTCCTTGTTTCTCGCACACGTCAACAATCCAAGACATGAATGCATCACATCCATGATCATATACCACCATCGTACACCATGTCCTTCATTTGATTGGTGAAAACATGTACTCACCTTGCTTCACAAATCCTTTCACTGGACACCAACGATACAATATCACGTCACAGATCCATCATATAACCAACTTCAACTTTGAGGACTTCATCCTCGCTCTACTCCCGTATCTACAGAGATTCTCCCATATCAACAAGTAGATGAACATATCTTGCCCTCACTACTTTCTCGTATTCCCGTAGTACGTTCACACTGTTATCTCCATAAAGCAGATGTGAACAGAGCTATCACCGTTCTAATATCTCAACAACTTGTGTTTTACCGTGCAATTAGATGACGTATCAAACACAACATTTCCATCTAACACAGTCTGTCAACCTTGTACGCAACCTCACTCTCAGCCCATAACTAATGGAAGTAGTATAAGGTAGATCGGTTGCTAGTGGAAGCGAACAACCCTTAATCATGCAACAACACAAACAGCACGACGACTCAACTGTCCTCACAGCGTAGGCTACCACATGAGATCATGGTTTCACTAGTCTCCCGTCACACTCTCAACACGACCCAACATAGAGGGTCCACCAAAAACCCTGCACACTACTCTATTACATACATACACAGCACAACTAGTCATGCCTCATTGATCGTTGTGAATCATTAAGTCAATCACAATGATAAGTCTGACATCTGACATCATATTCTCCACATAGTTGACACGAATCGATAGCACAGGTACCCAAAAATGTTCTGCCTTTATATCCTTTGTCTCAACTATGCCCTCGAGACTATTATTCTCAAGGAGTCCACAAAATCAAGAGATCCAGTACGTGATACACACTGCTCGATCATCAACCAGTATACACCTATTCACATATACAACGTACTTGATGACAAAGAAACACATCGAGAATACTGGTATTCCAAGCTCCATTCCCTGGATAACTCCATCAAACAAGATGGTAAAGCTACACCGAAGAACAAACGACATCACACTAACTCAACAATATGAAAGAGTCACAACAGGAATTTTCATGCTTCCTTTCGTACCAGAAAACCCATCATGCATATACAACTGCCAAGTCCGAAATAGCCACATAAAATGCGTTCATACGACTGTTAGGTTAAGCATATGCAATCCAACTTCCACATGGATTGATGCACTAAACTCCACACGGTTCAGGCAACTTTTCATGCCTTCAGTTCTTCAATATCACAAGAAATCACCAAATGCTATGAATGCTATTAACTTGCGATGTCATAATAGTTTTGCCATACGAGGAAACATCATCTATTAAACTTGCATTAGCAATGACACATGTACTACATAGTATAATTCAAATACATACCTGATAGTGTACGACTACTCCTATCCAATCGTTCTTACATCTTGTATGCAATGAATATACAATCCACATTGCTTGGGACGTAACAACAGAAAACGTACTTACGGCCACACTGAATCGGTACAATGTCTCTGACACAATTTTGCCAAAATGGTACCGTGCTTGGCAAGGCAAGTACTTCACGATGACCATACACTTACACCCGTAGTGGTGCCATACCAGGTAGCAGTCACTACGGAAACTGAACAATATCATGTTATCAGACCCCATATGGCCTGGTTACAAGTCACCAGCACATCCCCCAGTGTCCACTCAATTCAATGGAGATCACAGTTCGCATCCCATTAACTCAACAGAGTAACCAGCTCCATTATATTCACGACCATCGCACACGCGTCAAGTACAACACGCGTCGGTCGTACTCACAACACAAACTAGTGAAGAATACACTGGAAATACAGCTCAAATCTCAAATACAAACATGTTAGCATAACCATACCATGTGGTAATAACTTCTTGTTGTCACATCATACAATGCATACTCGATATTCACATTCCATCAAATAGTTAGATCCCTCGGTTGCATCAAGTGTGCACATCACCCCCAACATGTGAATCAGTTCAGGACACTAGATCATTCCTCACACTGACACATGCTACTACTAAACAACCCTTTCTTGACTCCCATCATGATATCATTATTCCCATCACGAAGTACGCTACATACATATGAGATCAGAGAACATCATTTTCCCCCTTGCACTTCCCGCAAAATACGCATATCTGAGCGTCTACCAAGATAGCTCAATCTTACTCATGAGACAGTAGTGACATGTTCCTTCATCTCACACTTATCTTTGTTCGTCCCGACATTGCCATACACATGCAATGTCCATATCAACCAACTCAATGCATAAACATACAAAGTATGACTCAGCATACATAAAACACATCCGACTATGCAGTCCACAAAATCAAATGACATAAGCAAACATACCCAACTGAGTTTTCTCGTGTCAATCTCAGACACACAACGGTATGCCACGCATGTCATTCTGTTCACAGACTCCCATAAAAAACATACATATCTCTCTTTCTCATCACACATCATAACGATGGTATCAGTACCCATAGCCTATCATACACTCATCAGTACACAGAAAACTGAGAACACATAATACCAGGTGGATGTCATCACCGAAATCTCATACGGTGTATATTAGCTCCAACAGGTACCAGCTCGGCTTTCTCATCACATCCACCAATCGGCATAGGGTTAAGCACAAGAACCCAACCACGGCGGCCTTAGCCCCTCACACACATAGGTCAACAAGAACGAAATCTAAACCACACAGCCTCACATACATTCATTTTCATATATTGTTTCCTACTCAGAAACTCATTGGTATATAGTGGGATGATACCAACAGAACCATGAGTAACTCAACCTCACAAGCTACCATCATGTACCATTCACAAGCTCAAGCATAATGACTTCATGGAGCTGACACCAAGATCTAGTTACCACGCTCCAACCACTCCTCAGCTTGCTCCTCAGAGTCAGGCTCTGCATATCAGCACATATATCTTGCACAAACTGAAATACTGGTAAGGCTTCCAGATACACATATCTAATTTCCCCTGGCCCTTGGCCCATGGAAAAAAAATATCACAAACCGACTTTCATCACCGTGACACGTACACCATCCCCTCTGACAGTCTTGGGGATGCATACCAAGACATATCACCATACTGCAAAACAAGGATTAACACCAACAAGGAAACATATAAAGCATGTTAGCACTACATCGTATACAACATGAAGGATATAACATGCTTTCAAGTGACTAGACCTCTTCCTAAGTCACTTCCTCTACCCTTGTTTATCCCAGTCATCTAACCACTGCTCTGATACCACTAATGTGGGGTCTCGTCACCTTAATCCTTAATTAAGTGTTCAAATACGTCATTCACATTAAACGTAAATAGGATTAAGATCTTATCACTACTTATTGAGATTTTTCACTATGTTTTTTACTTACATTATTCATATACAATACATCTTGTGTACCCTTTACATTGTACAATTCATCAAATCTCGCTCAGTTTAATTCCTAGCAGCAGAAGGTAGACTCACAATACCAGCTCTCTCCCAGCTATGAGTCCCTACAAAACAACCATACAAACACATGAGTATTGAAATGATATTCACAATAACATCAAAATAATGCATCATTACTATATAAACAACTTCCTGTAAATCATGCATTTGTAATACTCCTCTTCTGTTGTTCCTGTACATATCCCTGTATGTGGGGTCCTCGTTACTTAATCCATTATGTATCAGTTCATTATACATATATGAGTAAGAATTAAGTAAAACATACACTGATTAAGAGTTTACTCATTTAGGTTGTTACAATACTTACACAAATCCTATCATAATATACATCATATGTACAGTAAAACTACCTAGACTCGTACAACTCCTATGCAGTGGTTAAACTCGCAGCGGAATAAGACTCACAATCCCGTCCTCCCACGTCTATGAGTCCCTACAGAAACAATCACACAACATGAGTATAGGTAAACAACCATCCCAGTGCGATATAATAAAAACATAAACGATAAAGCACTATAAACATCAAATGTAATTGTCTTGTATCATTCATCATCAAATGCAAATATGTCATGACATGTCTCATTTCTCATCCTGTTATAACCAGACCAATATGATATGCCTATCTCAGCTCAATATGTCAGTGGAACCTCACATCTTCATATTAGCAGCACATATCATAGTATCGTCTCACATGTTATAACAGCCAGAGCATATACCCAACCGGCGTATATCTCTCATGCCAAAGCATATGTAGCATACCTATCGTGGCAATAATCTCAGCCAAAACATATGCCCTACATTGGCATATCTATCGTGGCAATGATCTCAGCCAAATCATATACGACATATCTATCATGGCATCCATCTCAACATTATAAACTTCATGAATGCACATGCATATGATGCCACTAATCATATGATATAATGCCCACATCCTCATCACAATAATATCATATACTCGTACGTCAAAACGTACCTGTTATGCGACACAAAAGATATAAATTAGGCGTCAATGTCTAACCGCCTCGTTGCCCCGTCCCCTGTGATGATGCTACAACAATATGAACAATATACATGTTACAATAGGCTTCAAAATCAAATTCTACAAAAATCTAACATTTTTCAAAATCTTAACCCTGGCGATCGATCGCCACTTTCACCGATCGATCGCCAAACTGTTCTGTTCCATCGCGATCGATCGCCACTATCTCGTGATCGATCGCCAAAGTGTTCTATTTCCTCACGATCGATCGCCATATTTTCACCGATCGATCGCAATATGTTTTCATCGTCTTATTTTTGCTCTGTTCTCGGTGATCGATAGCCATAGGGCTCGCGATCGATCGCCGATGTTCGAAAATTTCAGAACATGGCGATTCTAAGCTTATCTTCATGGTTCTTCTTCTACTACTCAAAAATTCACATTCAAACATGTTTCATGCAATCTCTAGTATCATATAAACATGTTTCTATCATCATATCACAAAATTCTTTGCATCCTAACAAGTAGTAATTCCAACCATGAACACTTGGTACTCAAGGTCACATAATTCATTAATAACAACATATCCAAGCTTAAAATCATAAATTCCTTACCAAGAAGTTATGAAATCACTTCACTCTACTTTCTAGCTGGATTACCAAGTGAAATCTAAGCATAAAATGCAAGAACCAACAAGGTTTTTGGAGAGGTGCTTGTGTAGAGAATTGTAGGTGAGATGTGGTGTAGTATAGTCCCAAGCTGGACTGTCACCTCCGTCTTAGTGGTCCATTTTTGATTGCTCCTTCGGGTTTTTCACTGTATCAGTAGGTAGTGTCCCTTGAGCTCGTCCATGAATTATAGCTGCTAGTTGCCCGACTTGGACCTCCAAGTTTTTTATAGATGCATCCTGATTTTGCATCCTTCTTTCTGTCGATGAGATTAACTTGGCCAAGAGCTCCTCCATACTCGGATTAGGTGCATTTCCCGGTTGTTGTTGTGGGTTCAACACGTTGTTTTGGTTGGACCATTGCAAGTTTGGATGATTCCTCCATCCCGGGTTGTAAGTATTGGAGTATGGGTTGTTGGGCTGCCTGTTTCCTACATAGTTAGCAGATTCATTATACTGAATGAATGGATTACCTACCTGGCACTCGGTGCTTGGATGACTGCTTACACATAATTCACAAGTGATAACTTGAGCTTGCATTGCTGTCATGCTCATGCTATCTATGTTTTTGTTCAACGCTTCCAACTGTGCCGAAAGAGCAGTGATGTCGTCAACTTGATGAACTCCAGCTGGTTTCTTTGGCATATTCCTCTCCGATTGCCATTGATAGCTATTAGAAGCCATCTCTTCCAAGAGTTCGTAAGCTGCTTCCGGTGTTTTGCGCATAATGGATCCTCCTGAGGCTGCATCTATAATAGAACGGTTAGATGAAAATAAACCGTTATAAAAAGTTTATACCTGGAGCCAAATAGGAAGACCATGATGTGGGCATCTCCTAAGCAAGTCCTTGAAACGATCCCACGCCTCATACAATGTTTCAGGATCATATTGCCCAAACGTGGTGATATCGTTTCTCATCTTTGCCGTTTTGGAAGGGGGAAAATACTTAGACAAAAACACTTGTGCCATCCCCTCCCAAGTGGTGATAGATCCTGCAGGTAAAGAGTTCAACCATGCTTTAGCTTTATCTTTTAATGAAAAAGGAAATAACCTTAACCTGATGGCGTCGTCAGAAACGCCATTATGTTTGAAAGTGTCACAAATCTCCAAGAAGTTGGAGATGTGAGCGTTCGGGTCATCAGTGGCTACTCCCCCAAACATCACTGAATGATGGATCATCTGTATTATAGCCGGCTTTATCTCAAAATTGTTGGCTTGAATGGTTGGCCTTGTAATGCTTGACAGTGATCCATGAAAAGCTGGTTGAGCAAAATCCATCATAGACCTTGGATTCGGTGCTTCATTGTTCGCGCCCCCTTCCTGATTGTTATCAGCCATTGCTCGAGCTTCCCTAATTTTACTTAGACACGTACGCTCGATTTCTGGGTCAAACGGCTCGAGTGTGGGATTGCTACTCCTTAGCATGCACCAAGAAGATGACTACCTGTAAAAATCAACCCAAAAGGAGAAAAACGAATGTAGTAAACCCAACGGTCAAAAGTGACAAACAAAACAAAAACAAAAATTAATGGCTAAATTACAATTAACTAATCTCGTATGATATTATACAAATTAGTCCCCAGCAACGGCGCCAAAAACTTGATCGCTTTTATTTTAAACAGAAAATTCCAGTGTAGCGATTTATACCGCAAGTGCACGGTGTCAAGTTCTAGTATAGTGATATAAAAGAAAGGATGTCGAACCCACATGGACTAACGTATAAGTACCAAATAAAATTAGCAAAATTATATTTAGCCTACGAAAAAAGATGATTAATTATCTAATTAAACTAAAAACTTAAAAACTCAAAAATAAAACAACTCCTTTGAAGATGCGAAGGAATTCCGCTCAAGAAATTTATCAAGATGTTGGTTCAAATGTGTTATCGTCAATGATTTGTTTGTTAAAACAATTACTGATCAATCAATTCTTAAGGTGACGGATTTCCGAATCTAATCAATACACTTACTCAAGCTATATTGAAACTAATATTAAATTGACACAAGTAACTCTCGTTCACTTAAACCAATTTAATATCGAATAAATCTCGATGAAAACCGTTAACTTTGAATCTTGCAATTCAAAGTGATCACGTATGTGATTTAATCTCTCGATCTAAATTTTAAACATACAACATGAATTAGTATAGCGTATTATAATTTCATCTCTCGATCTCAATTATAATTCACAATTTCAATCAAAGTTAGCTAGGCTTTGATAGCATTAATGTTATAATTCATGAACAAAAGAATTAATTCACTCAAGCACATTCAAATCAATGATTCAAGCACAAAATTCTCTAAACTTGATAAAATAAACTTAATTAAATTCAAATCAAATTAACAAGATGTTTAATCGTTTCTCAACCTCAAAAACATCAAATAAATCTGAAAATCAAAATAATTAGAGTTTAGAAATACGATAACGTAGGAGCGAATCCTTGCGTTGACCGATAATTCTTCTCTTGCTTCCTTCATTGCACTTCAAAGGATTTCTTCAACCTTCTCTTGTTCTTGGAAGATGATAGGCGGCTGAAAAATATCTTATTGAGTCTGATTATACTCTGAATTATGGCTCCCAATTTCGTGCCCTACTTCCCTAATTTATAGAGGAGGGGGTAGATGGAAGAGTTTCCAAAAATTAAACCAAATCAAGTCTTTAAATTTCTGAAAATTCTGCGTCTCGATCGGTCCGTGCATATGTCTCGATCGATCGAGTGTCTTCAACTCCCGTTCCTGACTTTCTCTGCCTCTCTCGATTGATCGAGGTTAAGTTGCCGATCGATCGAGCTCTCTTCATTTTTTCTTGCCAAGTCTCTGCCAATGTCGATCGATCGAACACAAGTTTCCGATCGATCGAGCTCCACTTTTCTTTGTTGGCCAAAACTTATGTCACCTTCGATCGATCGCCCTCCAGTTCCGATCGATCGGTCATGCCAGAATTCAATTTCTTCATTTCTTGCCTCGATTTGATCCGTTTTTCATTCTAGCTCAATTCTTCCACTTTCCACCTAGATTCCTGAAATAACCAAATAAATACCAAAAAGCATAACATCTTCCCGGAATCTACACGAAAATATATACATATCAAAGCAAAAATACACGTAATAATCAACCCTATCACTTACATTAGTGGTATCAGAGCCAGGTTTGCTCTCTGGGGCTGCTGAGGGCCTATGAACATGTTGATGGAAACAGATAGCACATATTTATGCATGATGGTAGTTAGTGTTGTGTGACACAACTATTTTGCTTATCTGCGTTTATGATATGGGATTGTGAATGGAATGTGTTATTGCTAACCATGGTGGTTGCAGGGATCATATGGGATACGATGGGATGACATTAATGGTAATGTTTGACACTTTATATAATAAGTACTGATGAATCTGATTTTGTAGAAAAATCAGGGAATGAGAAACTGGATATGTTGTCTGAGGACATGAAATGGTGGATAATGGAACTTGCAATCCCACAATCTGGTATGGTTACCCTATGATTATGGATACAGGTGTGCATTTTACACATGAGTTATTGTGCTTTCATAGGTATTGCAACTTTGGTACTGCTACGGGTATATCGACTAACGATGTATTAGGATATTTGCCGCTGTCATATCGTAGCGAGGGTCGCTGATATGTCGAAGCGAGGGATATCATTGAGCTGCCGATATAACGTAGTAGGATTTGTGAACTGTGGTATTAACTGCCCATATTGATATCTTTGTATTGATACAAGTATGATGAGATATCAAGGAGAATACTTGCCCCTTTCATGTCGAAGCGATGATAGAATACTTGCCGCTGTCATATCACAGCGATGAAGAATATTTGCCGCTTTCATGTCGAAGCGATGATATACTTGCTGCTGTCATATCATAGCGATGAAGAATATTTGTCGCTAATATGTAGAAGCGAAGAACACGTTGCTGTCATATTATAGCGAGGGATATTATGCCGCTGATATGTCGAAGCGAGGGGTATTGATGCCGATGTCATGTCACAGCGAGGGGTATTACATAATAGAATACTTGCCGCTAATATGAAGCGAAGAACATGCCGCTGTCATATTATAGCGAAGGGTAATAATGCCGCTGTCATACCGTAGATGAAGAATATTTGCCTCTAATATGTAGAAGCGAAGAACAGGCCGCTGTCATATTATAGCGAGGGATATTATGCCGCTGGTATGTCAAAGCGAGGGATACTATATAGCGATGAAGAATATTTTCCGCTAATACGTAGAAGCGAAGAGCACGCCGCTGTCATATTATAGCGAGGGATATTATGCCGCTAGTTCTATGGCGATGGTTCATGCCGCCGGATACATATAGCGATGGTTCATTCCGCTAGTTCTATGTCGATGGTTCATGCCACCGGACACATATAGCGATGGTTCATTCCGCTAGTTCTATGGTGATGGTTCATGCCGCCGGATATATATAGTGATGGTTCATTCCGCTAGTTCTATGGCGATGGTTCATACCGCCGGATACATATAGCGAAGGTTCATTCCGCTAGTTCTATGGCGATGGTTCATGCCACCGGATATATATAGCTATGGTACATTCCACTAATTCTATGGCGATGGTTCATGCCGCCGAATATACATATGGTGATGTTTCGTACCGCTGATTCTATAGCGAGGGTTTATGCCGCTGATTCTATAGCGATGATTTACACCGCTGATTCTATATCGAGGGTCTATGCCGCTGATTCTATAGCGATGATTTATGCCGCTAATTTTATAGCGAGGGCTCATGCCACTGATTTATAGCGATGGGTTATACCGATATGTACGTAGCACTGAATTGTGTCGCTTTCGAGCGATGGGTGCTGATTGCATACCGTGTTGGGCGATGGATACAGGTACGCCGCTATCTTATTAGCAATGAGTTCTGGTATACTGCTACTTTGTTAGCGTTATTGTGGATGTCATGTGTTGACATGTACCGTTACAGGTTGACGATGATATTGTGGATGTCATGTGTTGACAGGTACCGTCACAAGATGACAATGACATAGTGATGTGCTATGTAGGCGTGTGTTGTCGTTACGATGAAGAATACATGTAAGTGTATGTATTTAGTCGTATGGTTGGAGTGCCGATGGTGGTCACATAGTGGTGTCCACGTCACCGGTTGACGAGACCATTATGCCGAGCAGGTTTGCTCGATGAATAAATGGATGCGCCGTACACGTAAACGTACCACATCACGTATTTGAGGTAAATATTTTACTAGTGGTACCTTTGGGTATACTCGTTGGGATGGCTATGGCCAAGTGACTGGTGGTAGGAGTAGTTATTGAAGAAACTACTTGCACGTACCGATGTGACGTATGGTGGACATGGTCACACCCACACATGAAGGTGTGGAATAAATCCTAATGGATTAGGATTGCATTGTGGTTGAGTAAGGACACCGGGATGTCCATTGCGCAATGGTGTTAGGGAAATATTGGGTGATGACCCACTACTCTAATTGATGGTACGGTATGATATACCGGGGTGGAACGTATGATACGTTGGTAGGTTTGGTATGAACCTAAGGAGGTAGCGATCTGCTAGCCAGGTATTGTTGCAGTGCTATAATGAGCTTGTTGTAGCCATTATACTACTCGTTGGAACCGAGTTTGGTGAATCGTATGATGATACGATGAGGATTTACGGTGGACTCATGTAGTCACTATGCTGCATGAGGTTTGAGGCAGGGAATACCTCACGAGGACGTTTTTACGTTAAATGTTTTGAGGGACTTGTGCTGGGACTGCTCAATTTTCTTGGGAGTACCAACGTGAGTGTCAACAAGTCGTTGTTAGCTCTGGTTGAGAATTCCTTGCATATGGAATGCAATGGGGGACACGATCGGAATTGTGGGATATAGTCAGTGGGGTGACACTACTATATTGATTGTATCTCTTGGAGAGATTTGGCACTTACTGTCATAGAGACAGCTTGGTATTGGTCGAGGGTTGATTGTGAATCAGCCATGATAAGCATTACTAGTGTTGGACTGAGTAATGACTTTATATTTTTGGTGAGACATACGAGGAGACATCTCTGGGGAAATGCTCAAGATGTGGAGTACTATGGTATTAGTACAGAGCGTCATTAGAGTGGTATACGTCGCATATACGATTTTCGATTTGGTAATAGTAGCAATGATGCTCTATTCTGAACCAATTGTGTATTTATTGGTTCTGGGATACATTTTGGTATAAATATATCCAGGTTTTCCGAACGGTGGTTCGAGGTTGGAGGGTCATGGGTTCATGACACTTTCCTTGTGAGGAAGGCGGTATTGATATACCTACCTATTGGGAATCCTTGGGAGATTTGTTGAGTCGGTTTGTGTGGTGTTGATGTTGGAATCGCACCATTGGTTGTTGGTTCAGCAATCATCATTCTCCACTGTGTGAGAATAACTGAGGATTGATAGTTGTATATGGGGCTTGTGGGTATGATTGGAGATACCCGAGCCGAGTGCATTGAGTATGCATGTGGTACTTGTGCTTAGGCATGTATACCGGTGTGAGTATACAAATGCCAGTATTTTCCTACTTGTTGAGCATCGGTTAGTATGCTTAGATGAATGAATCTCTGGTGAGAGGTTGCGGCACCTTGAGATTGGTAATCTCAATGACACGATGTATTCTGAAGAATGATAGTGAGGTCTGGTTGACTTCCCCTGAGGAGGATTGTCGTATTTTTGGGGTGATGGTAGTTCATTATTGGGTAATTCGATAGCATCCCTGTGATAGGATTGTTGAATCCTAGGGTAAACGATGGATGGTCAGGATGGATTTATTAGGTGTCGTTGTCGACACAGGTGGCGAGCATGCAATCGATTTTTTTTCTTGCATGCCCTCTATGGAAATTTGAGGCATTGTGGAGTCTCGATGGTGTGTCTGGACCGAGATATGAATTCTTGGAACACACGGATGTAGGCATCTTTGGAGATGTGTTTGTGTTGATCGGTGGCCGTGAGTTGCCCGATCCGAGTTGCAAATGGTGCAACTACTCCCTTGATGGAGATGATTTGGAGAGTGGAAACCGGGTTCAATATGTGTATATTGTGGTATACTAGTGGTCTCCGTCGTAACGATGTGTGTTTGACATCGTAGACCAAGTGGTGGAGATATCATGGAAGTGATATCTACGTTGGAATCAGGGATGATTCGAGTAGCTAGCGGTTACGGTTGACTGACTGCTTTTGGGTGGTTAGCATCGAGATATGCTGTGTTTGGGAGGTATACTCCATTCCAGGATTGGAACGAGGTTGGTGTCCTTGATGTTGGTGTTTCGGCCATGATGTATCATGAATCGATGTTGGGGATCTGATTGGATTAAGAGGTCTTGGCAGTACGTGGAGTACGCCGGTGCAAATTTCGAGGACGAAATTTTATTGGTGGGGGATAATTGTGATGCCCGGGAATTAATTGTAAATCCCGGTGTGGTAATGATCCTTAATGTATTTTTAATTGTGGCAATTATGAATTAATTGCTGTATTGGGAATACCGAGGATTTTAAATCTGGTATTTGGGGTCGTTGGATCCAAAGGTTGAGATTGTGTTCTCGTTGTGGTGTTAAACCTTGGAATTGGGTTTTTGGTGGAATCTGGGGTCTGGGGCGCTTTGTGTTGGGGCTGATAATGGAATTTGAGATTGAGAGGTAATTATTGAACACAGATGATTTTTAATGAGTCATGATGTAATTGTGGAGGACTTGGGATTTTTGAGCCTTGGTATATATATACCAAGTGGACTCGGTGTTCAGGCATTCTCTCCTCTTTCTTCTCTCTCTTTCACGCCAATCTCCCCCCTTTTCCCCTCTTTCCTTCCTTGGAGTAAAATCGTTGGAGGCTCGGTTTGGGAGCCAGATTTCTCGAAGATAATAAGGTATTGTTCTTCTCCTCGCATTTATCTTCGATTTGATAGTAGTTTTGTGCTCCTTGGTAAAGGTTTGGGTTGGATATTAGTTTTGGAATTTTTATAGATTTTGGATTGTGGTGTTTAAAGGAGTTTTATGATGTCTTGGTTAAGGATTAATGGTTTAATGGGTGTTGGGTTTGTATATTTGGGGGTTTTAAAATCGAAAACGCCATTTTTAGGCCATTTAAGTGCTCGCCGATCGATCGGCTATAGGGGCTCGATCGATCACGCGTAATTTTAAAAATGGAAGACAATGAACAGTGCTCTCGATCGATCGATCAAGAAGGTGGGCGATCGATCGAGACATCTGGTTGATCGATCGAGCGAAGGCGAAATTTGGGCATCAATTTTCTGGAGATCTCGATCGATCGAGCACTTCTGGCCGATCAATCGAGAGGACCCTGTTTTTGGGTATATATTGTGTTGATGTTATGGAATCGATGCATGCTTTGCCTGGGGTCTTAAGATGGTTAATCGTCATGGATTGATGATATATTTGGAGATTGTGAACGTGCTTGGGCATGTGGTTGCATGCTCATAAATAATTGTAAATTATTTAATATGTGTTTAGCACGTAATTCATCAGGTCACGGGACTAAGGCAATGTTTGATTCGGACTACGGAATTATAAGGTACGTTTAACGTACGGGCATAACCTTATATCTTATCGCAATTGTTGAATGCCTGGTATATTGTAATTGCAATAAATGGATATGTATTGTGAACTATATGGTGCCTGCTATGAAGCGAGCAATGGTTGAGATGTTGTCGCTATGGAGCGAACATCGGTTATAAATGTCGCTGCTGGTGAGCAAGCGATGAAATGGGATTGTGGAACTATTGTTTACATACGTGTGATATCTATAAACATTGTAAATGATTGGATTTTATTAATTATGAAATTTGGCAATTAGTGAACGGATTTAGTTAATCAATGAAATGATTAACTGACTTTTGGGAATTTGATGGTTTCGGTTATTTTGACAACAGGAACAGTACAGGGGATCCCGTATGAGGATGACACTATTTAGGGAGTGTCTTTTAAATTCACCGCTTTACATTCTGTAAATTATGTAATGTGATTATTGGATTGGTGGTATTGGTATGCTCCCCCTGTGTGGGGGCTGTCTCTGTTGGGGGCAGGTGGAACAGGTATAATGGTAGTTCCAGTGTTGAGATCGAGCTATGGATTGGAGGTACTTCTAGGATCGAGATACCAGTGTCGGTATTGAGTAGGGTACTTTACACATTAAATACACATTCACTCATTCGATGCTCGCATGTGAGCACTGCTATATGTGTATATGGGTTGTATAAAGGGCATGGGCCTTTCTCTTTTCATTCATGGGTTGAATGCAATTAATTAATGAATTGCTAAATGAATTGAGAACATGTTAGTGTATTATAAGATGCATACTTAAGGGTTGAGTGGTATGGGGGATTTGGACATTAAGTGGTTTAATGCAAGAAATTTTATTGTTGGTATTTTATGCTATGGTAGCATGTGGTTTTTTTCCCCTGATTACATGATTGTATGCACTAATTACATGGAATAATACACTACTAGCGGGTTTAGGGCACGGGGTCCTTACATTAGTAGTGTGTTATTGCTTTCTTATTATAAAAATACAAAAAAATAAAAAAAATTGAAAAAATTTGAGCTCATAGTTAGTGATGACCGCATGCTTAGAATCACTTGCCCATGATGAAACCTAATTAATAGCATGCATGTTTTTGAACATAGGTGAATTGTTAACCTTGGAACACTTTGAACTCTAATGCAAATTATACTTTGGCATAGTAGACTTGTGAAGTGTGCATAGCGCAGTGAAGATTGTGTGAATTTGTGATAGTCTTAGCTATGATACATGCTAGAACTTAACTACATGCTCTTTGAAGCGTATGTCTAGATAACTTGCGAATATGAATACGATATAGGGGATCTTTGATGTGTTTGAGCCTTTCAAGCCTACCATGTAAACAAAATCATCTCTAGTACCCTTTTTGAGCTTTAATGCAAAAAAGTGTGATGCCCGGGAATTATTGGTGTTAATCCCGGTATAGTAATAATCCTTAATGGATTATAATTGTGGCAATTGTGAATTGATTACAGTTTCGGGTCTCTCAGGGATGTTAAATCCGGTTTTTGGAGTCATTGGATCCAAGGGATGAGATTGTATTCTCATCGTGGTGATAACCTTGGAATTTTGTTCTTGGTGGAACCTGGGGTGTGGAGTACTTTGTACTGGGGCTGGTAATGGGAATTGAGGTTAGAGAGATGATTATTGAAAACAGATGATATTTAATGAATCATGATGTATTTGTGGAGGAGTCGGTATTTTGGAGCTTTGGAGCTATACCAAATAGACTCGGTGTTCCGTCATTGCACGGATTTCCTCTCTCTCTTCTCTCTCCCTCTCTCCTTGCTTTCCCCCATTTCCCCCCAAACCCCTCTTCCTTTTCTTGGGAGAAATGGCTAGAAGCTTGGCTCGGGAGCCGGAATTTCTCCAAGATAAGTTGGTAATCTTCTTCCCCTCGCCTTTGTCTTCGATTTGATAGTAGTATGGTGGTTTTTGGTTGAGTATTATGACGGGTTTGGAAATTGGGGATTTTTGGTAAAAATCCAAAGTTATGTTTTGGTGTTTTTATTGGCTTTAAAATGGAGTATTGGTGTTGATATAAGTGTATGGGGTGTTGGTTTTGAGTTTGGGTGTGAAATAACCCCATTAAAGCTCGAGTTTTTCGAAAAATTTCAGGTCCCGATCGATCGTGGATTGGCCCCTATCGATCACGACATAAATCTGGAAATTTGAGTGGCGATGAATAGTACTCGCGATCGATCGCGAGATGTTACCGATCGATCGCGAGTAAGAGAGAAGGTTGGTGATCGATCGGCAATTGTGGGCGATCGATCGCGACTTTATTTTTTTCGGACAGTAGGTTATGGGGATCGATCGCGGCTTGGCGCCGATCGATCGCGGCATTGTTCCCCTCTGATTTTCAAAAATTGTGAAAAATGTCGGGATTTTGGAATCGAAGTTTAAGTGGCCCATTTCCGGGGCAATGTCTACATTCCAATGGGAATGCCATACTTTTAAAATGGATTGGTTGGAGCCAAAGTTTAATAAAACGGAATTCTCGATTGGGTTTTGGCTATCTTTTAAACTTATAAAATGGAATATTTTGGGTATTATGCATGCTTAGCCGGGGGGCTTTTATTTTGGTAATCGTCATGGATGGACGATAGGTTTGGAAGTTGTGAACGTGCTTGGGCACGTGATTGCATGCCTATGTTTAATTGGGAGTTATTTGCATGTTAGCACTTAACTCATCGGGTCGTGGGACTCAGGCAAGGTTGGACTCGAACTACGGGATTATAAGGTACGTATGACGTACGAGCATAGCCCTTTTATTATGATTGCAATTATTGAGTGCATGGTACACTATACTGCAATAAATGTATATGGAAATGCATGATATATGGTATTAGCAATAAACGGTTATTGGAATGCATGACTTATGGTAATTGCTACAAATGGATATATATGCATTGGGAATCATATGGTGCCGCTTTTGAGCGAGCAATGATTGAGATGTTGTCGCCTTTGAGCAAACATCGGATATGATGCCACTGCTATTGAGCATGCGTGAGAAAGAAATGCCGCTATTGTACAGCGAGCAATGAAATAGAACTATGGAACCATAAGTGAGATATATGGAATACTTGTAATCATTGTTTAATGATTTGATATATTGATTATGATAACGGTATGTGGCAAATGAATTTGTTAATCAATGTAATGATTAACTAGCATTTGGGAATTTGATGGTTTCAGTTATTTTGAGAACAGGGACAGTGCAAGGAATCCCGGATGAGGATGATACCATCCAGGGAGCATCCTTTATATTTCATAGCATTTACATTTTGTAAATTATGAATTGTGTTATTGTGATTATTGGATTTGGGATATTGGTATGCTCACCCCGTGTGGGGGCTGTCTCTGTTGGGGCAGGTTATTAGGTACATCGATGGCTTGGAGTTGAGCCCGAGCTGTGGATTTGAGGTGCTTCCAGGATCGAGGTACCAGCGACGGTATTGAGCATGATACTTTATACATTAGATACACACATACTTCTTCGATACTCGCATGTGAGCAGTATTATGTGTATATGGATTGTATAAAGAAGGCAAGGGCCTTTCTCTTTTCATTATGTGTTGCATGCAATTAATTATGAATTGCAAAATGAATTGAGAGCATGTTAGTGTATGTATAAAGGTGCATGTTATGTTTATGGATTATGTTGGGGAAAGTTTAGACATTATACGATTAATATAAAGGAATTTTATAGATGGTATTTCATGCTAGAGCTGCATGTAATCTCTTTCCCCTTAATAACATGATTGTATGCACTAATTACAAGGGTTAATACACTAATAACGGGTTAAGGGCACGGGGTCCTTACAAAAAGAATGGTTGTGTGCTAAGCATACAAACAACCCCCATTAAACATTCTTTAACTAGCTTATCATCCTTCCCTAATGAGCCTAATTATGATTTAAATCCTTACCTTTGAAGAGAGTATGATGTGTTCCATTCACATGCACTTAAGTTATCACTGAATCATATATTTGAGAACTTCATTGTCCAAAGAGTGGAATGCATGAGAGAAAAGAAATGACTTGAGAAAATAGATAAAAAAATATGACTCCAAGGGGAGCCATGCAAAAGAAGAAAAGAAAGGAGTTAAATCTTCAAAAAAATGAATAAGGTTTGAAAAACTCATGCAATGAGAGCAGTTTTCACTGTGTACACCATTGTACTCCCTTGTTTGATACACCTTACCCTTTCTTTCATAAGCCAATACATATGCCAAGCTACAAGCTAATACAGGCCTACTTGATTTGTGTTTGCAAGTGGCTAAGATAGTGGAGAAGAGTGTGCAAGTGAGCTTATACTTGTGTTAGTGTACAACTTGAACTATTGTGGGTATACATTTATTGGATCTATAATTTTTACATGACACTTGTTTATGACCACACACGCACGTTCGCTGCTTTGTTGAGTATGAGATGTTTAGGGATTGAACTTGTTCCACTGTTAACTTTTCACCACCTTCCATTACTATGCATGTTTAAAATGGTTGAAGCATAAAAGTGAGGACAAGTTAGTTTGTCATGAATCTATGAGCCAACAAAAATATTGTAGTTTGTCTGATCTACTCGAGGTCGAGTAAAGATTAAGTATGTGGGAGTTTAATGTGACTAGAAATAGACACATCTATTGAGCTTAATTTTCTACGATTTGGTATGTTTTGATGGTTAATTGGATAAGTATGCTACCTAATCGTATATTTGTGTAAATATAGGTGTGATCGAAGAAATCGAGCTAATAACGATGAATAAAGATCAAGAAAAGCGTTGGAGATGATAAATACTCAAGGTAGACCAAGAAAATGCTTAAAATGTAATTTTTGAGCGAAGATTCATCGCCTGAGAAGAAGAAATCGATCACCTTTGGACAGAAAATTGAACAACAAAATTCACGCTCCAGCGATCGATCGCCATAAGGAAGCCATCGATCGCCAAAATGTACTGGAGCTCAGCTATCGATCGGCACAAGGAAGTGATCAATAGCAAAAACATTCTGCTTGAAAAAAATAAAGGGGCGATCGATCGTCAGTTTATACAGATCGATCGCCAGGGAGTCCGAGAAAAAAGGAAACTTGATCTTTTTACCAAATCTGTAGTTGTTTGATTAATCAAATTTGTGAAGTAACTAGGATTGATAATTCTCTGTTGTTGAGGTTATTAAATTCATAGGGAAAACTTTTGACTAGATTAAACATAACTGTTGTTGTTTATGTTGTTTAGCTTCACCAATCTTACTCGTTCGCATGCTATCATTGGTTTAAATCTTAACTGTTGTTGTTAAGGTTGATTAATTGGTAAGTGTTAAGTTTGAATGTTGTTTTAGATTTAACTAAACTTAAGGTGACATATGAGTTAAATCTTCAATGGTGAATATTCATGAATAAAAATTACATCGAAAATCGATGAATGAATGAATGAATTTCAATGGTAGAGTCGACTGAAAACAAGATATCTCTTTACTTGATTAATTCCTTGTTATTTAATTCTTGCATCCTAGATAATTTAGATAATTGACAATCTCAAATCCCTCTAGCATTTTCTTTGATTCCACCTACATTCAATTAAATATACAATTAGACAATAAATGTATCAAATTAACCACCACAACACACCAAATCGTAAACAATTAAACTCAATAGATGTGTCTATTTCTAGCTATATAAAACCTAATATCAAATTACAGTAAGTCCCCCTCGCATACTTATTTAACAATTCAATATTGCATTAAGATTTGTGAAAACTTCTAGCTTTCGATTCTAGATAGCTATGACTATCAAACGTGTATTTGATTCATCTCTCGATCTCGTACTAGTTCGTATTATAACATCATCTTTCGATCTCAATTATAATGACAAATATCCATTCAATGGGTGATCAATCCATAAAAGCATTAAGATCATAAATTATGAACAAAGATCACATGGAATCAATCAAAAAACTAATAATTAAATTAAAGATTTAAACATAGGATCCCCAAGTCTTTAAAATAAACAAGCCTATAATCATCTTCATAGAAAGATGATTATTAATGTATTCAAGGCTAAACAACATAAAAAACTATGAATTAAACAAGCAAAAGTTATTAATACTAATAAACACGAGGTCTTTATTCCGGGCATCGTTCGTCTTCTGTCTCTTGATCGATCCTTGATTGTCGGCTTTGAATAGAAGATAAGGCTGAGTTCTAATGTAAAAATATGGTCTAAGTCTCCTGGTGGTCTTGCATGATATATTTATAGTGGAGAAAAAATAAGGTAGATTACTTGTAGGACTCAAACTCTAAAAGATATATATATATATATATATATATATATATATATATATATATATATATATATATATATTCAGAATTTCTCTGCTACCGATTGCTAGGAGCTACCGATCGAGCGATGTTTCTTTGATTTTTCTTCCTTTAGCTATGACATCTACCGATAGATCGCTACTGTAAGGCCCCAACACCTAAACTCGTCATTAGTTCATTTATGACGTCGTATGTGTATAAATTTTTCATTTCCTTTTCATTCTTTAAAAGAATCATCACATGTTTCCCATGACATAACCAATGTTCAACAATATATGATCATCTCGACCAACAAACAGACTCAGGGGTTTCACCCAATACCACTTTTACATTGTTTTTTTTTATAAAAATTTGGGCAGAGTCTCCCCACAAACTGAGCTATCCGGAAATAGAAACACATCACATAACATGGCTCCCGACCAGGGACAACACGATACTAAACAGAATACAGAAACACAAGTAAATTCCCAGCCAGGGAAGACACCACACTAATAAGACAACAAAAATGGGTTTCAACACCCTTATACAGTCCATATACACATACAAGTGCTCACAGAAGAGCAACGAATAACGGCTACACATCCGGATGCATAATTAGTATATACCAACCGTTCAACCTCGTATATCGGCTCAATCTCATACTATGCTTATGAAAGCATCATCCAACAAGGTTCGAGCCTAGTACTCCAAAGCAGCATCGTACATGTTGTACCTGTTTCAACAGAAACATCCCCCACACAGGGTGATCACACTCCAACTCAATATTCGATCACAAATCAACATATGAAATCATAATGCAACAATTTAGATTATTCAAAACACATAAAATATACTCCCTGTACAATTCCGAATCTGTATAGCTTCCACACACTGTTCCTGTTTCAAACTCACGCGCTTCATAATGTCAAGTTTAGTATTGTCACTGAAAATGTAATACTCAACAACACTTATGAATTCAATACAATGAAAATATATTATTTATGCTCAAACATAAATAGTTCAACATCAATGTGAACCTGGTTATCCCAATGTAACCCTGATTATCCCACCATCTCATTCTCGATACTTTCTCATATCGCTCATGCCCACGGCATCACTACTCAACAAGTAAAATTGGACCACGTACCACTACGTGTCCCCCATAACTCGTATATGAAACTCAATTATTAAATTCAAACACTTACCTGAATCATCATATTCAAAATTGCATGTATACATGAATGTATAGATACTAGATATACCTGCTCGTACGTCACCACGTACCTTATAGTAGACAGCATGAACAAGCTATCATCAACGTCCGAAGCCTCCTGTAGAGTCTATATCGAATATCAATTCAATATTAGCTCATAATCCGAGCAATGAACATCCATCAAATAGTTCTTACTTTCATTTCCATATCACAAATCAATAACTCAATATTATGAATCAAATCATAATCAATACTTTGGATGCACACATCCTCACATTAATCATGATATAACATTGGTAATGCAAAACCCCATCATCTCCCACCATCCGCTACATCACACACATGATGCGGGATACACACACTCATACGTGCAAGATCACGCCCAACTCACATAGCAGTTCACTAGACACGCAAGTTCAACAGAGGGAAAGAAAGTGCAAGGTGTATGTATAATAATATACAACTAGTGTCTAACTAAAACGATCCAATTAAGCCGATTAACATGTTCCACAATTATTCAAACCCACACCGAGGTGATTCAAACCAAGACACGAAAGAAGGGATCCATGTAGACATAAGATTCTACTCTTTTAAATCTAATTCTCATAATCCCATCATAAAGTCATTTATTGATTAAATTCAACTTTAACAATTTAAAGATGCATTGGATTCCAAAATTCTTGATTTAGAACTATTAAAATTTGAAATTCAATAAAGTGACATAAATCCTTAATACATGCTATGCTATCCTTTTGAGCATAAAAATCACCATAACTCTTTTCCATGTTATAATACATACTAGCATGCATATAACTCATTTATTTACACACTACACATGCTTCCAATTGAACACATCTCATACCATAGCCCAACATCCACCAAATATCACAATGGCTACAAGCCATAAAAGTTGGTCATTATCACCCCACTAACAAGACTTAGACCCACACTTGAATCTCATTTAAGCATATTCACAAACACCTTTCATGCATGATTTTAGTCTTCATCTTTTAACCAACAATAACACTAAGCCAATGCATAATTCAACATTTTCCTTCAACAATACTTCATCTAGTTACAAAATACAACATATACACATGGTTACATGTTGAAATACACCTACACTTGTATATATAGCATATACATACTCAAATGCATCAACACTTTTATATACAGCACATAATACACACACAAAGCAGTATATACACACACACACAGCGCAGTATATACGCACACACTCAGCAGAATACACACACACATGCTGCAAAATACACACACCCGTAGGTGCAACTCACGCCCAGCACACACACATGCACACACAGTACACACACTTGTCTGCACACAGAACACACACGCACACACACTAATCTGCACACAAAACACACACACGCACACACACTGGAACACACACTAGCAAACCCTTCCAAAATGTTAGCAAAAATCGAACCAAAGTTCATCAAAAATTCGTGAGATTTCAGGGGAATAACGACTAAGGGACGACGAGGATTACCCAAAAAAAAATCGGAAGAAAATCGCCCCCAAAATGGACGAATTTGGAAATCAAACCGCATCGCTTCTTCGCTAGATCCGGACGAAATCTGCAACGAAACTTCATGATATTGGTATGGAAAGAAGCGCCTGTGAGAGACGAAGGCGGTGGCGGTTCGGACGCGCCGGAAGGAGCTCGGATGGCGGCGTGCGCGGCGGTTTAGTGGTGATGGGTCGAGCAACAGCGAAGAGAAGAGGATCGCGTTTTCAGTGCATGTTTTTACACGTTTCAATGTGTGTCCGAAAATGCCAACATAACATATTTATTTTTTTGTATCCTAACCCGGTTTTGTACATCGAAGTGTCGCCGGTGCACTGATATATTATTTAGAGACAACGATTGGGATTTATACACACCCCAAAAACCCAAAACTTAAATTCTTCATTTTAATTAATTTATCTCTAAAATATTATCGGAGTATATTTTACAATCTCAAAATATTTTAGGATCCGATTAACTCGACAGTTGACCTTCACTTGGTCAATTCCACTTCTAATTAATTCTACAATTAATTATCACTAAAATCCAAATCATATTTAGTCCAACAAATGATTAATAATAATCTGGACATCACAGCTACAAGGCTCCCGAGCGATCGGTATTTCTTCAAATTTGTTGCCCAGCTATCGTCATTTGTCGATTGATCGGTGCAAAGCCACCGATCGATCGGTGGTCTGTTTTCTTCAAAAGTTGAGTTTTCGTCGTTTCTTCGATCAGTTTGCTCGTTCGAGTCCATTTTCAGCATTTTTTTGCTCAATTCTTTCACTTTCGTGCAATTCGACCTTGATTCCTGAAACATACAAAAACAACACGAAATCGCATAATATCGTCCATGAATCAACATAAAATCAATTAGAATCCTAGAAATATAAGTGTAAAAATCACACTTATCACTTCTCCCCATTGACTTAGTAGCCAAGACATCTGGCTGCAATACAGAAGCACCCTGAGATCTCCGCCTCATCTCTTTATTCAAAATGCCACTCTTGATGAAGTCCACACTCACGACTCTTCTTGGGGCTGTATTTGTGAGTGATATCTTCAGAGTCTCCCAAGGCTCTGGTAATGAAGCTAGCATAATAAGGGAAATCATCTCATCATCAAGCTTTATGCCCATACTTGATAACTATTTCTCTTTGAATCTCGTTCAAGTGATCTGCTACCGGAGTTCCTTCTTTGTACCGAACATGAACTAGCTTGCTCAGGTAGAAAAGTTTGTTGTTGCCACTTTTGGAGGCATATAGTGCCTCCAACTTCATCCAATGTGTACAAGCATGAGTCTCGTTACAGATTTGATTATACACGTTATCATTGACTAATTGTCTAATGTACCCGCAGACCTGCTCGTGCTCAAAGGTCCATTCGGCATCTAATTTCTCTTCTGGTTTAGTCTCGCTGAACACCAGTAGGTACATCTTGGTGACAACACATGAGATCTTTCATCTTGCTTTTCCAAAGTTGACAATTAGAAACATTAAGGCTAATCGTCTTGCTTGTAGGTACCTTCATCATTTGTGGCTACTACCAACGAATTAATCGTTAAAGTCTGACACAAAAGAAATTACTTTCTTAATAATGTCTAGAAAGTCTTTTCTGATGTGGAAATTCAGAATAAGTTGCAACCACAGAGCATACGAGGACTTCCTATAGTATTTGACAACGTGGCTCGTATATCAGTTGTTGGGGGTATCAAAGAAATCAACATAAAATTTAGGCAATTACGCAGCGGATGTCACAAGCACATAAGCAACAATTGAACAAGATGAACACATATTTATAGTTGTTCACCCCAAATTTGGCAACATCCACTCAAGAACACTCAAGGAGTTACTTCTTTATTGATTACAAAGAAGACAAGATAATTGATAATATAAAATATTTCCCTCAGAACACTCTATTTTTGAAGCTCACTTACTGTCAATTTATCATATTCCTTCCAAGGCTCTCTCTCACTCAATCCTCTTGCACCTCTACACTTATGCATATACAAGAGAGATTTGTGTTATTAGGATTATTTTAGAATGAAGAATGTGATATCAGGAAATTATTGTGTTAATCCCGGAGTGATTATGATCCTTAATGGATCTCAATTGGGGGAATTATGAGATAATTAAGGTGTTGAGACTCCCGAGGATGTTAATCCGATGCCGGGATTGTTGGGTCCAAGGGTTAATATTTTAGTCTGATTGAGGTGTCAAACCTTGGGATTGTGTTGGTAATGAGATTTGGAATCTGAGGAGCTTTGGATTGAGGTTTGTAATGAAATAAGTGAGTGTGAGATAATTATTGAACACATATGATTTTTAATGAGTTATGGTGCATGTATTTGATACTCGGGTTTTTGGAGCCTTGACACTATATATACCAAGTAGACTTAGTGTTCAATCATTTCCTCCCTGCTCACTCTCTCTCATCTCTCTCTCTCTCCTCCCTCCTCCCCCATTTCCCCCGTTTTTCCCTTGATGGAGAAATCGACAGAAGGCTCGATTCTTGTGGGATTTTTAAGCGAATAATTGGGTAATCTTCTTCCCCTCTCTATTATCTTCGATTTGATAGTAGTTTTGTAGAGTATGGTCATGTGTAGAGTTGGGTTTGAGTTTGGGGGAATTTTGAAGAAATTGTTAATTGATGTATGTGGTATTTTTATTGAGTAATATTGGAGTTTTTGAGGTATTGTGGGTGTTGGTTTTGAGTTTGGGTTCGAAAATCGCCATTAAAATGAAGTTGTGGCAAAAATCAGAGCTAGCGATCGATCACTAGGTTGCAGCGATCGATCGCTTGGAGAAAAATCAAATTTGGTGAAGATGAACAGTATCAGCGACCGATCGCTGGTTAGGTAGCGATTGATCGCCCGTTCGAAAAATGCTCAGCGATCGATCGCTAGGGTTGTAGCGATCGATCGCCGAAAGTGAATTTTTGGCAAAAATGTTTCTGCCTACAGAGAACGATCGCTATAATGATAGAGATTGATCACTATCCTGAAAATTGTGAAAATTTATATTTTTTGGGTATTTTGAGATATGAGCTTGTATAGTCGACTTTTGATGATGATTATGACTTTTGAGGAAGATTTATTAACAATGGGATAAGGTTACAAGTATTGAACCTTAGAAATATTTACTCGATCGAGTTAATTGACAACTCAAGTGATTAAAGTTGTATGATATATGTGGTATAGTTAGGAGAACTATTGTTGAGATTATTAATATTGGAATAATATTCAATATAGATGCTTCATGAGCCAGGATATATGGAATGTCATAATATTGTGGTCGACTACCAGGTACTTATGACGTACGAGTATAGGTAAATATATTATTGTTATGTGTAACGGATAATATATTTGTGTGGTGTTTGAATTAGTACGTAGAGACGTACCTGTTTTGAATGTTATATTCATTAATCTAACTGTTGAGTAATGTGTTGTTAGTATTGGGAGCACAATGAATGATGCTGAGATTTCTTGCGATGACGCTATTGAGCTTGTTGTTGATTATAAATTGACTCCGTTGTTGAGCGTGCGATGATCATTGTGCTGCCGCTAGTAAGCGTGCAATGATTTATGATACTGCTGCTAGTGAGCGAGCGAGGTGATATCATGAGATTTTAAAAGATAAATGGGTAATTGAAATGCATGTGACTTTAATAAATCATTGTTATAATGATTTAATTTATTGTCGATTATAGATTATTGTCGATTATGGGATTGACAATTGTGATTGTCAATTATGGATTGATGATGCGGTATTGTGAGAACAGGAACAGTGCAGGAGATTGCTTATGGGCATTGTGTAAGTATTCCTTTATTTTACAGTATTGTGTTCTGTAAATCATTAACTGTGTAGGTGTTGATATTGTGGTTATGTTATTGGTATGCTCACCCGTGTGGGTGTTGTTTCTGTTGGGGCAGGTAAAGCAGATACGACACCGACTCGGAAAATGAGTTCGAGCCGCGGAACAAGGATGCTCCTGAGAGTGATATGCCAGTATTGGTATAGAGTATGTGCCTTATACAAGTAAATACACAATAATTTGTCAATGCTCGTCTGTGAGCATCGTGATGTGTATATGGATTGTATAAGTAACTTAATGCTTCTCTTTTCATTTGAATGATGCACTACCAGAGTGCGTGGAACACTGCCATGGCCCAGGGCTTCCCAGGTTTCTAGTTCCCGCCAGAGCCACACTTTCCACCATATCAGCCGCATGCACCCCCACCTTCTGAATACCCACCATTTCCGCCATATCAGGGCGAGGAGCATCAGTACCCAGTTCCCCCTTCGGAGCATGATGAGGACGACGATCAGTGACGATCGTCGTCATGGTATGTGTTTTGCCTTTACGCTTATTTGTCTTGTACATTGAGGGCAATGCACATATTAAGTTTGGGGGGGTTTTGTGTATTTGTATATATTTTGTTTTTGCATTTCTGCTACTTGTCTTGTTTATTTCCTTGCATGACTGCACATTTCTGAGACTAATTCGTCCTTGAGCACTACCAACAATTTTTTTTTTTTAGAAAATGAGTTATTCTTGAGAAATGATGAGTTGGATTTGCAATGGTACTACATGATGAAATTAATCCCCATCTAGATAGGAGTCATGAGAATTTTTAACTTGTTTGTATATATCCTTTGTTGAACTTATATCAAAATTGAGGAATACTTTGAGCACGATTTGAGTCATGATTGAGTGAAGTATGTATTGAATAAAGTGAAAACTTGTGTTAACTAGGATTTGTCTTGAGTATCTTAGAAAACTATACAATCTATTTGAAAGCACTTTGAGGCGAAATTTATAATTAGGAACTTGACTTGGAGATGATTTAGGCGATCTTTGGACCGTTTGAGCCTTTCAAGCTTACCTTGTTTACATCATTCCTTAGTGTCCCCTCTTGAGCCTTATTGAAAAAAGAATGGTATATGCATTGCATATAACTAGACCCCCATTCGACATTTTTTGCTAACTCATTATACCTACTTTGGATTGAGCCTAAATGAAAAATTTTATCCGTCCCTAAGGGAGTATAATGAATCTCATTCTGTGCACTGCATTATATGTAGAGGAGTTCATTGTGAAAAACAAAAATGAACAAAAGAATGAGCAATAAGAAAAGATGTAGAGAAAAGCCGTGAAAAAAAAAATGAAAAACATTCAAATAAGAACCAAAGTGGCCAAGGCTAGAAAAAGTTGAAGAGAAGCTCAATGTTGTGCGAAAAAAAAAATTGAACTGATTCTATTATACTCTTTTCTTTGCTTCTATCCTACATTTTCTTAGGAGCCGACACCAAAAGACCTAACACTATAAGCTTTTAAAGACCTTCTGGTCCAAGTCAAGGGAATAATTACATTAGTGGAGAAGTGCTGGATAGTAAATTTGTAGAGTAGTCAAAACTAATCTTGACTTTGAGTTTTTATGGCACATGTTGATCTTAAAGATATGTATGTAACTCATGTTTGACAATAGCACACACGCACGTTCCGATATTGCGATGTACTGTTTAGCTTAGGAGAAAGTGCTTCCTGTTGAACTTTGAATGACTCTCATTGATGTGTAAGTGGGATTGCTGAGCTTGTACGCTATGTTGTGATGATGATTTATTCAAAGTATTAAGTTTAACTCTACTTTTTGAGCTTATTGCTTGCTCGAGGACGATCAAGTCCAAGTTTGGGGGAGTTGATAGGCTTAGTTTTTACGTGTTTTTAGCTGTAATTTCTTCCCGTTTTTCGTACTTTTTCCTGGATGATATTATGTTTTTGGTGTTTATTTGTTTGTTTCAGGAAAATAGGTCGGAAATGGAAGAAATGAGCTAAAATGAAGAAAACGGGTGAAATCAAGGCGAAAAAGAGATCAAATGAAGAAGTTGGATTTTTTGGAGCTTCGATCGATCGAGATTATTTCTCGATCAATCGAGCCAGGCAGAGTGTTGAGCAGAAAAAGGATCAAAGCATAGATCGATCGAGATTATTTCTCGATCGATCGAGCCGGGCAGAAACTTCAGCAGAAATTTTATCGAAAAGTCGATCGATCGGAAGGAAAATCTTGATCGATCGATCGAGGCAGAGAGTTTTAAAAGATGACGTGAACAGTGCACCGATCGATCGGACGAAAATTTTCGATCGATCGATACGCAAATTCTGGAAAATGTTATCTTCCATTTTTGAATTGATTCTCGGTGGCTACAAATATGGATCATTTCCATATCATAAGAGAGGGGAGCTGAGAGGGAAAAACCAAAATTACACACACAAACCCTAGCCGTCGCCTAGAAGAGCCGAGAGGAAGTCATCTTCTTCCTTCTTCATCCAAGCTTAGGCGTACCATTTCCGGAGTGCAAGGAAGGAGCAAGAGAAGAAATCACGGTGCAAGCACGGATTCATTCCAGCCGTTTATCGTATTTCTAAACTTTGATTTATTTAATTTTCATTTTCATTTGATGTTTTTGAGGTCGAGAGACGATTAAACTTCTTATGTAATTTACTTGAATTGAATCTAGTTTATTTTATTGAGTTTTAGTGAAATTGTGTTTCATTTATTGATTCGTTCGTGTTTGAGTGGATTGAGTTCTTATGTTCATGAATTAAACGCTTATTAAGATCAAAGCCTAGCTAACTTTGGTTGAAATCTGTGAGTTATAACCGAGATCGAGAGATAACGTTATAATACGCTACATTAATTCATGATGTATGTTAAGATTGAGATCGAGAGATGAAATCACATACGTGAGCACTTTGAATCGAGAGATTTAGAGTAACGAGGTTTTGAAGATTTATGCAATATTGGATTAGTAAATAGGTGCACGAGAGTGACTTGTTCTAATTTGATTTTAGTTTCTTTACAGCTCGAGAGAGTGTATTGAATATCATTGAAAACCTTTCACCTTAAGAATCAATTGTTTGGTAATTTCCTATTCAAACGAATCTTTGAAGAGAACATAGTTGAACGAAGCGAGATAAATTTCTCGAGCGAATTACCTTTGCATATCCGGAACCCTTTGATTTTATTTCATTCTTGTGCTTTAGTTCTAGTTCTGTTTTAATTAATCTACCCCCGTTTCAATCGTAGGCTAAATATAATTTTGCTAGTCTTATTTGGTACTTATACATTAGTCCATGTGGATTCGACAACCTTTACTTTCATTTCACTATACTAAAACTTGATAACCGTGCACTTGCTGTAAAATCGCTTCACACTACACTTTGAAATATTTTTTGTTTAAAAATAAAGCGGTAAAGTTTTTGGCGCCGTTGCCGGGGACTAATCTGTATAATATCATACGAGATTAGTTAATTGTAATTTAGCCAATTCTTTTTTATTTCGTTTTTGTTTTCATTAGTTGTTTTTCTTGTTTTTTATTTTGTGTATTTTTTTTGTTGTTGTCTCCTTTTGTCTGATTCAGTACAAGAATCATTTCTTCAGTGCATGCTCAGAAGAGAGGAGCCCATTCTCGAGCCATTTGATCCGGAATAGAGAGTACTCTACTAAGAAGATTACGAGAAGCTCAAGCAATGGCCGAAAATAACGAAGCACAGAACCCGAGGTCAATGATGGACTTTGCACAGCCGGCATTTCATGGATCTTTATCCAGTATAACGAGGCCGACGATTCAAGCAAACAACTTTGAGATCAGGCCTGCAATTATCCAGATGATACAGCACTCTGTAATGTTTGAGGGAGCTGCCACAGACGATCCGAACACTCACATCTCCAACTTTTTGGAGATATGTGACACGTTTAAACATAATGGCGTCTCCAACGACGCCATCAGGTTAAGGCTCTTTCCTTTTTCATTACGAGACAAGGCTAAATCCTGGTTAATTTCTTTACCAGCGGGATCAATTACAACGTGGGAAGTAATGACAAAAGCTTTCTTATCAAAGTACTTTCCTCCCTCAAAGACTGGCAAAGATGCGGAACGATATCACCACGTTTGGGCAGTTCGACCCCGAGACGTTATATGAAGCGTGGGACCGTTTTAAAGAGTTGTTGAGGAGATGCCCACACCACGGTCTACCCATCTGGCTGCAGGTACAGACTTTCTATAATGGTTTGTTTTCTGCTAATCGTTCAATGATAGATGCAGCATCTGGGGGATCAATTATGCGGAAGACACCGGAAGAAGCATATGAACTATTGGAGGAAATGGCGTCCAATAGCTATCAGTGGCAGTCAGAGAGGAACACGCCATTGAAACCAATAGGAGTCCATCAAGTGGACGAGATTACTGCTATTTCGGCGCAGTTGGAGGCTATGAACCGGAAGATAGATAGCATGGGAGCATCAACGATGCAAGTTCAAGCTGTTTTCTGTGATCTGTGGAGGCGGTCATCCGAGCATCGAGTGCCAGGCAGGTAATCAATTTAATCAATCTATTGAAGCTGTAAATTTTGTAGGGAATAGGCAGCAGAACAATCCGTACTCGAACTCCTACAATTCGGGGTGGAGGAACCACCCAAATCTGAGATGGTCAAACCCGGAGAATGTGTTGAACCCACAACCACAGGCGGGGTTCACACAAAAACCGAGTATAGAGGAACTGATGGGCAAGCTGATTTCATCAACGGAAGTGAGGATGCAGAATCAGGATGCATCGATTAAGAACCTGGAGGTACAGATAGGGCAGTTGGCCACATTGATTTCTGGAAGGACGCAAGGTACGCTCCCGAGTGATTCTGTGAAGAATCCAAAGGAGCAATCAAGTTAACAGATGAGGAGGTGACAGTCCAGCTTGGGACTATAAATTAAGAACTTCTTTTTCCTTCCTCGAGTTTTTGTTTCTATTTCGTCATTTTTGGTGTGTGTGTTTTTAATTTGTTTTTAGTTTTTCTGTGAATGAGTCCGTGCAATTTTGCTGCAGGTGTAACAGCAAGAAGGATGTAGGCGAGGCAACCCGAGAGAAAATTTTTTTTGAAAAATTCAATTTTTGTCTTCTGGTGCTGGCGATCGATCGAGACAAAATCACGATCAATCGCTCGGAAATTTTAAAAAGGGGAATTTGGTCACTGCCTCGCTCAATCGATCAAGCGAGAGAAAATTTTGAAAAATAATAGGGCACCGAAGAGCATTCTGCACAACATAAATTTTTCTTCTCCTTTCCAGCGCAGAAACAAATCGCCTCCTCATCCAATTTCTCATCCATTTTCTTTCCAAGCTTCAAAATTTCTTCAAATCTTTGAAGTAAGAAGTATTATTGATGAGATTTTCTTTGCAGATTTGAAGTTTTACAAGCCAAATTGGGTAGAAGTGCATCCAAGGATTCATTCCAGCCGTTTATCGTATTTCTAAACTTTGATTTATTTAATTTTCATTTTCATTTGATGTTTTTGAGGTCGAGAGACGATTAAACTTCTTATGTAATTTACTTGAATTGAATCTAGTTTATTTTATTGAGTTTTAGTGAAATTGTGTTTCATTTATTGATTCGTTCGTGTTTGAGTGGATTGAGTTCTTATGTTCATGAATTAAACGCTTATTAAGATCAAAGCCTAGCTAACTTTGGTTGAAATCTGTGAGTTATAACCGAGATCGAGAGATAACGTTATAATACGCTACATTAATTCATGATGTATGTTAAGATTGAGATCGAGAGATGAAATCACATACGTGAGCACTTTGAATCGAGAGTTTTAGAGTAACGAGGTTTTGAAGATTTATGCAATATTGGATTAGTAAATAGGTGCACGAGAGTGACTTGTTCTAATTTGATATTAGTTTCTTTACAGCTCGAGAGAGTGTATTGAATATCATTGAAAACCTTTCACCTTAAGAATCAATTGTTTGGTAATTTCCTATTCAAACGAATCTTTGAAGAGAACATAGTTGAACGAAGCGAGATAAATTTCTCGAGCGAATTACCTTTGCATATCCGGAACCCTTTGATTTTATTTCATTCTTGTGCTTTAGTTCTAGTTCTGTTTTAATTAATCTACCCCCGTTTCAATCGTAGGCTAAATATAATTTTGCTAGTCTTATTTGGTACTTATACATTAGTCCCTGTGGATTCGACAACCTTTACTTTCATTTCACTATACTAAAACTTGACAACCGTGCACTTGCGGTAGAATCGCTTCACACTACACTTTGAAATATTTTCTGTTTAAAAATAAAGCGGTCAAGTACCATTGAAGCATGTAATGAGAATTCCCTAATGTTATGATGTATGCAAAAATATAGATGGTTATGCGCTAATGATGGGGTTAGGACTTGGGGTACTTACATTAGTGGTATCAGAGCAGTGGTTGCTCTATGGCGCTGTCTGAGGGCCTAGGGATGTGATGAGAAAACTGAATAACATGTCATTTTACATGATAATAGCTTTACACTTGTATGGTGTGATAATTATGTATTTCTATGCGTATTTTATGATATGTAGCAATGGAGATTTGTGTATTGTTAATCATTGTGGTTGCGGAATCGTATGGAATACGAGAAATATGATAGTGAGAAGTAACTGGTGATGTCATTGACTCGGTATTGTTTGAGGAGTGTAGATAGCCGGTAACTTATTTAATAGTATATCGTTGCTTGACTTCTATAGTAGTAATAATATGTCGTTCAATGAATGACGAGTGATGTACTATCTGATAGCATTCAGTGTTGTTAGTAACTTGAGTAGTTGCTAATGAAAGAATAAATGAATTTTTGAGATTGTGTATATATTGTATATATTTATATACAGGGCTAAGAAGTCTGATTTTCGGAGGAAGTTAGGAAACGAGCAATGAGATATGATTTACGATGACAAGAATGATGGACAGTACGATACTGTCGATATGGGACGATGTGATAACCAGGTATGGTTATGCTGTAAATATGAGAATGCAAGTATATATGATATTATACTCATGCATTAATGTTGAATTGTCATCATGATATTCTTATTATCATTGAGATATTTGAGAAATAAGCGTGAAATGGGAGCAAAGTGCTGCATGTGATGTGAGTCATCTCTTGAGTTTGAAAGGAGCAAAGTGATGCATACATATGAGTTACCTCTTGAGTCCAAATTGGAGCAAAGTGCTACATGTGATGTGAGTTACCTATTGAGTCCGAAAGGAGCAAAGTGATGCATACATGTGAGTCACCTCTTGAGTCTACGACAATACCGTTGAGCTTTGAGCATAATATACCGCTCTTGTATTAGCGATGAGATATGTGTGCCATTGTAGGCAATGTACCGCTATTGTATTAGTGATGAGATATGTGTGCCATTGTGGGCAATGTACCACTATTGTATTAGCGATGAGATAAGTGTGCCATTGTGGGCAATGTACCGCTATTGTGTTAGCGATGAGATAAGTGTGCAATTGTGGGCAATGTACTGCTATTATGTTAGCGATGAGATAAGTGTGTCATTGTGGGCAATGTACCGCTATTGTCTTAGCGATGAGATATGTGTGCCATTGTGGGATATGTACCGCTATTGTGTTAGCGATGAGATATGTGTGCCATTGTGGGTGATATACCGGTATTGTATTAGTGGTGAGATATGTGTGCCATGGTTGGCAGTGTTCCGCCATTGGGCGTTGGGTATTGTTTGTGTACCGCCGTTCGCCGATGAATATTGATGTGGCGCTATGGTATTAGCGATGAATACTATAGTACTGCTATTGGGTTAGCGACGGATTGTGAATGTCACGTGTTGACATATACCGTCACGAGTTGATGAGGATATTGTGAATGTCATGTGTTGACATGTACCATCACGAGTTGACGATGATATTGTGAATGTCATGTATTGACATGTACCGTCATGAGTTGACGTTGATGTTTTGAATGTCATGTGTTGACATGTACCGTCACGAGTTGACGAGGATATTGTGAATGTCATGTGTTGACATGTACCGTCACGAGTTGACGATGATGTTGTGAATGTCATGTGTTGACATGTATCGTCACGAGTTGACGAGGATATTGTGATGTGTTGACATGTACCGTCACGAGTTGACGATGATATTGTAAATGTCATGTGTTGACGTTCACCGTCTATGATAATCCGGTATGACGGGCGAAGAGTGGCATGTGTCGCCATCGTGATGAATAATATATATATAGAAGTATGTATTGAGTTATATGATTTTGAGTGCCGCAGGTTGGCGTAAAGATGGTGTTGGTGTGTGATAGATTGATATGAGACCATTATGCCGAGCAGATTCGCTCGATGGACAAATGGTCGTATCGTACAGATAATAGTATTGTATGGTGTATTGAGGCGAATGTGTTACGAGTCGCGATACCTTTGGGTATACTCGTTGAGTTGGTTGTGGCCAGGCAACTGATAGTATATGTAGTGGTCGAGAAACCCACATACGTATATCGATATGGTGTATGATGGATATGATTGCACATACACATGAGAATATGAAAATAAATCATAATGGGTTAGGATTGAGATGCGATTGATTAAGGACATTGCGATGTTAGTTGTGCATCAATATTAGAGAAATATTGGGTGATGATCCACTACTCTAGTTGATGGTACGGTATTGTATACCGAAGTTGAATGTAGGACACGTTGGCAGGTTTTGTATAAACCTTAGAAGGTTGTGATTTGCTAGCCAGGAAGATAATTAATTGTTGCAGTAGTAGAGTGAGCTTACTGTAGCCATTATATTGCTTGTTGGAAACCATGTATGGTGAGCCGTATGATGATACGATGAAAGGTTATAGTGGACTCGGGTAGTCACTATGACGCATTTGGGTTGAGGTAAGAGATACCTCACGAGAGCGTTATACGTCAAATATGTTGAGAGACTTGTGCTGTGACAGCTCAATTTTGTTGGGAGTACCAATGTGAGTGTCAACGAGTCATTGTTAGCTCTAATCGAGTTCTTGCATTAAGAATGCAATGGTGAAACATAACCGGAGACGTAGGATATAATGAGTGTGGTAACACTACTATATTGATTGTATTGTAGCTCTTGGGGAGATTTGGAGCAATGCTATTGTGGAGACAGTTGGTACTGACTGCGGATTGATGGTGAATCAACCATGGTGGGCATTACCTGTAATCGACCTAGTAATTACTTTGAGTAAATGGTGAGACGTACAAGGAGACGTCCCTATAGAGATGCTCAAGAGTGTTTGAGTAGTATGATATAGTACGGGGCATTGTTGGAATTTGTATACGGGTTTGAGACGGATTAGTGATAGTGGCAATGATGCACTATCCTGAACCAGTTGTGTTCCCACCACAGGTTCAGGATTCCTTCAAAACCTCCTATTTCAATCCCCAACGACACAAAGGAACCTACGGGCGGGGCATGTAAAATCGTGTTGCAATCCTATTTACTAGGAAAAGCGAGAGTCTCCGTCGTCTGCGAATCTATTGCTTTCATCGAAATAAGGAAGGGCTTCCCTTAGGATGCGAAGTGGAGCATTCACACGGGATTCCACGTGTCCCATGCTACTCGGGTCTTCTTAAATAAGAGAAGCAACCCAGCTGCTTATCTTAATCTTTGGTTTAGTTTATGCATGGCGAAAGGGGGCGGAATCTGGCAATCTTAACCAAACCCTTCGCGTGGGAATCTAGGAACTTTTGCTTGCATTGTATTATTTGGTCTACGTACCGGAATACCGGAACTGAGAACATTCGAGATTATGTAGGATTATACATGAAAGATCCCTTTTTGGCTCTCTCTTTAGCCCTATGTCTCTTATCCCTAGGAGGTCTTCCTGCTAGTGTCCGAATGGTGGTTCGAGATTGGAGAGTGATGGATGCAAGACACCTTCCTTGCGAGGGAGGAGGTATTGATTTACCTGTTGGGAATCTTTGAGAGATTCGTTGAGTTGGTGCGCTTGGTGTTGATGTTGAGTTCACACCATTAGTCATTGGTTCGTCAGTCATTATTCTCCACAGAGAGAGAATAACTGAGTGATTGACAATCGTGTCTGGGGCTTGTGAGTATGATTGAAGATACCCAAGCCGAGTGCATTGAGTATGCATGTGGTGTTTTAGTGCTCAGGCATACATATCTGTATATGTGTATATGAATGCCAGCATTGTTATGCTTGTTGAGCAACTGGTTAGTGTGTTTAGATTGGTAATCTCTGGTGAGAGATTGTAGTACCTTGAGATTGGTGATCTCAGTAGTGCAATGTATTCTGAGGAATAAAGTATGAGGTTTTGGTTGACTCTCTTCGAGAAGAGGTTTTCATACTTTGGACTAAGGAAGTACGCTGTTAATGAATTCGATGGTTATCCTTGTCTTAGAATTGTTGATTCTAAGGGTAAATAAGGAATGACAGGGATTCGAATTCGTTTGGTGCCGTTGTCGACACATGTGGTGGGAATGCAATTGATCTTCTTGCATGATCTCTATAGAATCTTGAGACTTTTTGGAGTTTCGATAGTGTGTTGGAACCAAGATGTGATTCCTTGGAACACATTGATGTTGAAATATATGGATATGTGTTTTTGTGTTGATCGGTGGCCGTGAGTTGCCTGATCTGAGTTGCCAGTGGTTCAACTACTCCTTGGATGGAGATGGAATTGGAAAGCAAAAACCGAGTTTAGTGTGAGTATACTTTGGTATACTGATGGTTTCCTTTGTAGCGATGTGTATTTGACATCGTAAACCAAGTTGTAGAGATACCATTGAAATGATATCTATGTTGATATCAGGAACGATACGTTTAGAGAGCAGTTAAGGTTGACTGACTACTTTTGGGTGGTTAATATCGGCGTATGTAACATCTTATTAGGGTTGTGATGGTTTGGGAAGATAACTCCATCCCAGAATTTGGTCCGAGGTTGATATCCTCGCGGTTGGTGTTTCGTTCATGATGTATTCATGAATCGATGTTGTGGATCCGAGTGGGATTTTGTGGTCTCGGCAGTACGTAGATTACGCCTGTGCAAATTTCGAGGACAAAATTTTATTAGTGGAGGATAAATGTGATATCCGGAAATTATTGTGTTAATCCCGAAGTGATTATTATCCTTAATGGATCTTAATTAGGGGAATTATGAGATAATTACGGTGTTGAGACTCCCGAGGATGTTAATCCGATGCTGGGGTTGTTGGGTCCAAGGGTTGAGATTTTAGTCTCATTGAGGTGTTAAACCTTGAGATTGTGTTGGTAATGAGATTTGGAATCTGGGGAGCTTTGGATTGAGGTTTGTAATGAAATAAGTGAGTGTGAGATAATTATTGAACACATATGATTTTTAATGAGTTATGGTGCAAGTATTTGAGACTCGGGTTTTTGGAGCCTTGACACTATATATACCAAGTAGACTCGGTGTTCAATCATTTCCTCCCTGCTCACTCTCTCTCCTCTCTCTCTCTCCTCTCTCCTCCCCCATTTCCCCTGTTTTTCCCTTGATGGAGAAATCGACAGAAGGCTCGATTCTTTTGGGATTTTTGAGCGAATAATTGGGTAATCTTCTTCCCCTCGCTATTATCTTCGATTTGATAGTAGCTTTGTAGAGTATGGTTATGTGTAGAGTTGGGTTTGAGTTTGGGGGATTTTTGAAGAAATTGTTAATTGATGTATGTGGTGTTTTTATTGAGTAATATTGGATTTTTTGAGGTATTGTGGATGTTGGGGTGTTGGTTTTGAGTTTGGGTTCGAAAATCGCCATTAAAATGAAGTTTTGGCAAAAATCAGGGCTAGCGATCGATCACTAGGTTGCAGCGATCGATCGCTTGGAGAAATATCAAATTTGGTGAAGATGAACAGTATCAGCGACCGATCGCTGGTTAGGTAACAATCGATCGCCCGTTCGAAAAATGCTCAGCGATCGATCGCTGGGGTTGTAGCGATCGATCGCCGAAAGTGAATTGTTGGCAAAAATGTTTCTGCCTGCAGAGATTGATCGTTATAATGATAGAGATCGATCTCTGTCCTGAAAATTGTGAAAATTAATTTTTTGGGCATTTTGATATATGAGCTTGTATAGTCGACTTTTGATGATGATTATGACTTTTGATGAATTTTTATTAACAATGTGATAAGGTTACAAGTATTGAACCTTATAAATATATTTACTACTCGGTCGAGTTAATTGACCACTCAAGTGATTAAATGATAAAATGGGATGATTTGAGTTGATTTGAGTAGTATACGGAGTACGAATAATCGTGATTGATTATGGTAGGAAGCATGATGAAGTTGTATGATATATGTGGTATAGTTATGAGAACTATTGTTGAGATTATGAATATTGGAATGATATTCAACATAGATGCTTCACGAGCCATGATATAGGGAATGTCATAATCTTGTGGTCAACTACCAGGTACGTGTGACGTACGAGCATAGGCAAATATATTATTGTTATGTGTAATGGATAATATATTCGTGTGGTGTTTGAATTTGTACGTAGAGACGTACCAATTTTGAATGTTATATTCTTTAATCTAACTGTTGAGTAATGTGTTGGTTAGTATTGGGAGCACCAATGAATGATGCTGAGATTTCTTGCGATGATGCTATTGAGCGTGCTGTTGATTATAATGACGCCGATGTTGAGCGTGCGATGATCATTGTGCTGCCGCTATTGAGCGTGCAATGATTTATGATACTGTTGCTAGTGAGGGAGCGAGGTGATATCATGAGATTTAAAGTGTAAATGGGTATTTGAAAGGCATGTGATTCAATAAAACATTGTTATAATGATTTAATTTATTGTCAATTATAGATTATTGTCGATTATGGGATTGACAATTGTGATTATCAATTATGGATTGATGATGTGGTATTGTGAGAACATGAACAATGCAGGAGATTGCTTATGGGCATTGTGTACTCAGGGAGTATTCCTTTATTTTACAGTATTTTGTTCTGTAAATCATTAATTGTGTAGGTGTTGATATTGTGGTTATGTTATTGGTATGCTCACCCCGTGTGGGGTTGTTTCTATTGGGGCAGGTAAAGCAGGTACGACACCGACTCGGAAAATGAGTTCGAGACGCGGAACAAGGATGCTCCTGAGAGCGAGATGCCAGTATTCGTATAGAGTATGTGCCTTATACAAGTAAATACGCAGTGATTTGTCAATGCTCGTCTGTGAGAATTGTGATGTGTATATGGATTGTATAAGCATCTTAATGCTTCTCTTTTCATTTGAATACTGCAAGCAACTTAATTGAGGAAAATTGCATAATGAATTGAGAACATGTTAGTGCATTGTTAAGTGTATACATATACGCTAGTTGAGTTGAGTTGGGCATTAGGTCGAAAATTTTATCGATGTCATGCAAGTACCATTGAAGCATGTAATGTTATGATGTATGCACAAATATAGATGGTTAATGCACTAATGATGGGGTTAGGACATGTGGTCCTTACATATGTGTGGGTATTTATAGGCCGAGATTAGGCAAAGTGATAAGTGTCGTTTTTACACTTATTTAGATGCGATTTTCTAATGGTTTTTGTGTTGATTCTTGGATTATTTTACGGTTTTTGGTATATATTTCTATATTTTAGGAATCAATGTTTAAATGCATAAAAGTAGAGGAAATGAGCCAAAAATGATGAAAAAGGACCAAACCGAGCGAAAGCGTCAAAGCCGGGAAAGGAAGAAAAAATCAAAATAAAATAAAAAAAATCAAAATCAAAATAAAAAGGAGCCGATCGATCGAGCCACCAATCTCGATCGATCGACGGTCACAGAAAATTGGCGATCGATCGAGCCTCAATCTCGATTGATCGGCCGGAAGAGTTTGCTGAAAAATAAATTCCTTATAGAGTTTGGGTCTAACAAGGAAGTTCATGATTAATATCCCTATATATATATACACGAAAATCACAACCAAAAAGGGACTTTACACCCTAGGAATAGCCTCCACTCCTCCATACTCCATATCACCTTCATCCACCATCACCTCTTCATCCTACGACTTGGAACAAGCCAACAAGAGAATCGAGGAGCACGATGGAGAAAGAAGCGATGCAGGATCGAGAATCAACGAAGAAGTCGACTTGGGAGTTTTCTTTTACTTTTCTATTATTGTTTTAAATGAATAATTAGATTTATTGTGTTTTTGATGATTGAGAAATATCAATAACATAGTTTTTCCTATTGATTTTGAGATTGAATTCATATATCTTCTATGTGCATGTTTTATTGTTCTTCATGCTTTTGAAGGAGTGATCCCCTTTGAATGATATTTTATTATAATTGAGATCGAGAGATAAAATTATAATACGATATAATAATTCATGCCGTGTGTTAAAGATTAGATCGAGAGATAAAATCACATACGAGTGATAGCTTTGGGTTGATTAATCTAAAGTTAGTGGTTTTCATAAAGCGTATTCAATATTAAATTGTTAATTAAGTGAACGAGAGTTACTTGTTGCAATTTGATGTTAGATTTAATATAGCTCGAGAGAGTATATTGAATAAATTCGGAAAACCCGTCACCTCAGAGATGTATGGAGAAGAGAATTGTAAGAGTTGGGTTAGGTGAATAATTGTCTTGATAATTCTTTCTTGTGGATTTTTCTCGTGATCGTCGATTGTTTAATTGGATTAGAGTAGTTTAATTTAGTTATTAGTTTAATTAATAATTAATTATCGTAGATTAAATATAATCAAAAGCGTCTTATTTGGTACTTGCTTGTTAGTCCTTGTGGGTTCGACAATCCGTATTCTTCCTATCTATACTAAAACTTGACATCGTGCACTTGCGGTATAATCTACACTGGAAAAATAATTATTTAAAATAAAAGCGATCAAGTTTTTGGCGCCGTTACCGGGGACTAACTTTAGTAATATCATACTAGGTTCTTTGACTGTAATTTAACCATTTTTGTTTATTTATTCGAAAAAAAAAATTATATATATATTTTTTGTTTTTGTTTTGTTTGTCTTGTGAGGTACTTGGAGATGCTACATCAACAAGCCTTCACAAGCTTTGCCCAACAACGTTCCGAGCCGTTCTACGTTGTTTGGGAGAGATTCAATGAATTGGCCAACACATATTCCGATATCACAACTTTTCGAACTATACTCTCATGCAATATTTCTTCAAAGGGCTGGATGCAGAGACACGAGAATGGGTATTGAGCGGAGCACTGGTGACTGGGAGTCCCCTGGTTGATAGAGATGAGAACAGTGTGGTGCACCTATTCAATGATATGGCGGACTTTGATCATCACTGGCATTGTGATCCTTCACTACAAGGTTGGAGTCACCAATACCCACCGGAGCCTCACTACCTTATTGATACGCCACAACCATTTGAACATCGCGAAGAGAGGAGAGATAGTTCTGCAGATGTCACGACTCAGTTAGAGGATACCTTAATAAGATTCATGGCCTCAACTGAGAACAGTTTGGAGTGCCAAACCAACTCTATGCGTCACCTGGAGCAGCAAATGGCGGTCCTCATGGAAACAATTTCAACTAGCTGCCAAGAGGAAGAGATGAGAGCTACAAATCAAGAGGCGACGAATCGAGTTTGGTTATATGATGATGAACACTCAACCAACCAAGTTTGGGGGAGTGATCCTACTCATGTGGAAAAGTCAAGGGGACTTGAGCCTCTTCAAGAGATTGAGCCTACTTCAGAGATGTTATCCGAGGAGTTCCCATGTGAAGATGAGTCGAGTGTGATGTTGGAGAAGGAAGAGACTTTCAAAGATTCCGATTTGAGCCCATCGATGGAGACATGTTCTATGCCATATGTGGATCCGTATTTTCCATCGATGCCAACTTCACCGCACTACATCCTCCAAGATATGAAGCCAAGTCAAGAATCATTCTCCCATGCCTGCCACTTTAAGACGAATGTTGTTGGAGCGACGAGCTTACACTGTTACAATCTTGCCAATATTGAGGGCATACTGAATGAACACCCATTAGTGGTATCATACGATACTTACTATGGGCAGCAGCCGCTCTTTGATGGTTGCTTCTGATGGTCAAGCCGACGACTAGAAATCAACGCTTCTTGGGAGGCAACCCAAGCGTATCCTTTTGCTATTTAGTTTTGTTATTTGATTTTCAGTTTTTGTTTTTAATTTTGTTTATCTCTCGAGTCGAATATTTTACCATTTGCATTCTTCTCTTGCTAGGTACTCATTTGGAGCAATGAACCCCTACAACAGTGGAATTTTCAAGAGCAAATCTTCCTCAACCCTCATGCAAGCATCTTGATCAGGGGAGTTTACTTTTTCCCTTTTGATGCATTTGAACATTGAAGGCAATGTTTGATTTAAGTTTGGGGGAGTGGCTTGCATGTTTTACTTGTTTTAACCACATGTTGTGTGCTTAAATGACACTTGCATGTTGTGTGCTTAAATGACACTTGAATCGTCCGATTATTATGAGCTAAAAATTTTTTTTTTTATGAGTTCAAACTTGAGAAAAGAATGAATTATAGTCGTGACTATTCAATGGGGATTTTGATCTCACTATGCATATGAACTTGATTGTTGATGATTATTGGACTTGTACATGATATCCTAATTTGAGTTAGCATGTCAAGAATGAGGAATATATTGAGCACAATGAGTCATGATCTTGTGGATTGCATGTTGAATAGTGATAATTGTTGTGAACTTGATGATTTGTCTTGAGCATCTTAGAGTTATCCTAGAACATATTTGATGATGACACTTTGAGGCAAAATTCTATAGTTACAAACTTGACTTGGAAATGATCTAGGCGATCTTTGGACCGTTTGAGCATTTCAAGCTTACCATGTATATATCAATCTCTAGTATCCCAATTTGAGCCTAATTGAGAAAGAATGGAGTATGTTTAACATACTATTAGCCCCCATTCAACATTCTTTGGCAAACTCATTATACACACATTTATGAGCCTAAATTGAAAGAATTATCTTTACCTAAAGGGAGTATAATGATTCTCATTAGATGCACATAATTTGCTAGGGGTGGGCATTCGGGTCGGGTATTCGGGTACCCGACCCGACCCAATCGGGTATTCCCGAACGAGAATGAAAGAACGGAAATTTTTTCGGGTTCGGGACAATACCCGATTCCCAACCCGAAAATTTCGGGTCGGGAATCGGGTACTTTCTTGGAACCCGATCGGGATTCGGGTACCTGATCGGGTTCCAAGAAATTTAAAAAAAAAATTGTTTGTTATGTATTGTAGAAGCAAAAAATAAATTAAATAAAAAAATAAAATAACCAAAAATCGGGTACCCGAACCTGAATTGTTCGGGTACCCGAAATTGAGGGTACCCGAAATTGCGGGTACCCGAAATATCGGGTACCCGAACAATTCGGGTCGGGAATCGGTAAGGTATATGGGGTACCCGAAATTTCGGGAACCCGACCCGAATTTCCCGATTCCCGAGATACCCAGCCCGATCTCACCCCTATAATTTGCTATATTTTGATGAGCTATAGTTGAAAAAAAAAATGATGAATGAGAAAAGAAAAAGATAGATATAAAGCCTTGAGGAAAAAAATGACTAAATAAGACCCAAAGTGGCCAAGGCTATAAAAGAAAAAGAAGAGAAGCTCAATTTTCTGCTACAAACATGAACATTACATGCTTATACTCTCTTCTTTGTGATATCCTTTTTTATTTTAAGCCAACACCAAAGGCCTTACATTACAAGCTTAAAAAGTCCTTTTGATCCAAGTCTAGGGAGTAACTATCATTAGTGGAGAAGTTGTTTTAAAATAGGCCTATGTGATGCTTGATGATAATCTTGACTTTGAGCTGATTAACATGATTTGATCTTAAATATGTGCATGAAACTTGAGATTGAAATTAGCACACACACACGTTCCGATTTTGAGAGGTGTTGCTTAACTTAGGAGAAAACATGTCTTGTCAACTTTTGTATATGTGCATGAGATTTATGATAATAATGCAAGTCATGAAATAATTGTTTCAAGTATCAAGAATGAACTCTACCTTATGATTTTAATGCATAATCGAGGATGATTAAGTGATAAGTTTGGGGGAGTTGATAAGTGTCGTTTTTACACTTATTTAGATGCGATTTTCTAATGGTTTTCGTGTTGATTCTTGGATTATTTTACGGTTTTTGGTATATATTTCTATATTTCAGGAATCAATGTTGAAATGCATAAAAGTAGAGGAAATGAGCCAAAAATGATGAAAAAGAACCAAACCGAGCGAACACGTCAAAGCCGGGAAAGGAAGAAAACATCAAAAGAAAATAAAAAAATAAAAAATAAAAAGGAGCCGATCGATCGAGCCACCAATCTCGATCGATCGACGGTCACAGAAAATTGGCGATCGATCGAGCCTCAATCTCGATCGATCGGCCGGAAGAGTTTGCTGAAAAATAAATTCCTTATAGAGTTTGTGTCCAACAAGGAAGTTCATGATTCATATCCCTAAATATATATACACGAAAATCACAACCAAAAAGGGACTTTACACCCTAGGAATAGCCTCCACTCATCCATACTCCATATCACCTTCATCCACCATCACCTCTTCATCCTAGGAATTGGAACAAGCAAACAAGAGAATCGAGGAGCACAATCGAGAAAGAAGCGAGGAAGGATCGAGAATCAACGAAGAAGTCGACTTCGGAGTTTTCTTTTACTTTTCTATTATTGTTTTAAATGAATAATTAGATTTATTATGTTTTTGATGATTGAGAAATATCAATAACATAGTTTTTCCTACTGATTTTGAGATTTAATTCATATATCTTCTATGTGCATGTTTTATTGTTTTTCATGCTTTGAAGGAGTGATCCCCTTTGAATGATATTTTATTATAATTGAGATCGAGAGATAAAATTATAATACGATATAATAATTCATGTCGTGTGTTAAAGATTAGATCGAGAGATAAAATCACATACGAGTGATAGCTTTGGGTTGTTTAATCTAAAGTTAGTGGTTTTCATAAAGCGCATTCAATATTAAATTGTTAATTAAGTGAACGAGAGTTACTTGTTGCAATTTGATGTTAGATTTAATATAGCTCGAGAGAGTATATTGAATAAATTCGGAAAACCCGTCACCTTAGAGATGTATGGAGAAGAGAATTGTAAGAGTTGGGTTAGGTGAATAATTGTCTTGATAACTCTTTCTTGTGGATTTTTCTCGTGATCGTCGATTGTTTTGGTTGGATTAGAGTAGTTTAATTTAGTTATTAGTTTAATTAATAATTAATTATCGTAGGTTAAATATAGTCAAAAGCGTCTTATTTGATACTTGCTTGTTAGTCCATGTGGGTTCGACAATCCGTATTCTTCCTATCTATACTAAAACTTGACACCGTGCACTTGCGGTATAATCGCTACACTGAAAAAATAATTGTTTAAAATAAAAGCGATCACAAAGAAACAAAATTAATTACATAATTACTTACATAATCAAGGCCATTCATTTTGACTAAACGTATTTAACAGTTGTCAAAAAGTGTGTTTAATTCAAAAATATATGGTTTGATTACTAGCACATAGCCCACACGATTTCGCTTGGATATGTGTGGAATTCCAGTTGATCCCTATACCCACGATGTAATGCTGCCCCTGAAAATGCATTTAATGCGTTATGGCATTGCAAATGGTCCCGTCAAGTTTGGCAACACACGACACTTTGGCCTCTGCTACAAAATTTCGAGGCTTTACTACGCAGGGGTTGTCGCTATGGGTTTTTGGTGAAGGTTCAGGTATGGATTTCCTAGCTTTTGCTCCTCACTTGGAGTTTATGGTTTTCAATCAATTAGTTTCAATGTCGATTGGAATTAGTGCATACTTCTGTTATTTCAATTCAAAATTTCTTTATTTAACTGCTACACGCCTCCACAGAAGACAATCACTCCTGCTTCTTTGCATATCACTGACGGACTCAATTGTTGGAGGTTAACACCTCCAGCGGTCATAAAATTAAATGTGCACGCCGCGGTTCCTCCAGATAAAATTTCATTGGAGTGGGGGTTGTTATTAGAGATGACCAAGGCTGTATTCTGTTGGTTTTTGCTTCTCGCCTATTTGGTTCTTTCGCAACTCAGTTAGCAGAACTCTTGCATGTCAGAGAGGGTGTTTTGTGGGTGCTTAGGTTGAGTCAATGTTAACGATAGCGAATTCGAGATCGCTAATCTCCAGAAAATTTAAGAAAGAAGAATTGGAATTTAAGAGAAGAAGAATTTCATTCATTCATTTTCCCCTCGATTACATACTTCTCTTCTCATTTATATTCATACAAATAACTACTATTAACCATACTACTAACTGTTTAAACTTATCCATTTAACCATGTATACAGATAACTACTTTATTCTTACTAACTACTACTTAATAGATAACACTTAATCCATAACTTCTACCACTTAATACATAGATGACATATACTCCCTAAACTTCACTGGTGCTTTCTTCACTCTTATACTCTTGCCTCTTGCATCTCTTTCTGTTATGCTCGTTGTATCATTACCCATCTCCTCAAAAAACACCTTGTCCTCAAGGTTAAGAGATGGATACAATGCTCTAAAACTTGACAAATCCTCCCACGAAGTTTCCTCTAAAGGCAGCCCTTTCCATTGCACCAAAACTTGTGGAACCCAAACACCATTACACTTAACTCTTCGAGAATTCAAAACAACCAATGTCATTATAACCGGTTGATTAGCCACTGCAGTACTTGGAACCTGTAATATAGGAGTAGTAGTAGGATTGGAACACCCCTTCAAGACCAAAACATGGAAAACAGGGTGTATTTTGCAATACTGCGGCAAAGCTAGCTTATAGGCCACAAAGCCAATCTTCTTTAAAATCAGAAAAGGACCATAAAACCTCTTACTAAGCTTGGTAAACTTCTGTCCAGTTAGAGAATTTTGGCGATGAGGTTGTAATTTCACAAACACCAGTCACCTTCTTGAAATGAAACTTCTTTCCGATGTTTATTCACTTGATTTTGCATGTGAAATTGTGCACGGCGTAAATTCTTCTTCAAGGAATTTAACAACGATTCTCGTTCACTTAAACACTGATCCACTGCTTCTAATGATGCTGAACCAGGTAGATATGAAGGCACTGTAGGAGGTGGACGTCCAAAAACCGCTTCGAAGGGTGACATTAAAATCGAAGAATGAAAACTTGTCTTATAAGATAATTCCGCCCATATCAAATAAGAACTCCATTTTTCCGGTTGATCACAAACAAGAGAACGTAAGTATTGTTCAAGACAATGATTGAGAACCTATGTCTGGCCATCGGACTGTGGATGATAGGCACTTGACATGTACAAAGATGTTCCACTGAGTTTGAATAGTTCTTGCCAAAATTTACTGAGAAATATTGTATCCCTTTCTGAGACGATAGACTTAGGAAATGAGTGGTGTTTCACTACCATATCAGCAAATAAATTTGCAGTAGTAAGTGCTGTAAAACCTTCCTTTAACGCCCCAAAATGCGCATATTTAGATAACCGATCCACCACCACAAGAATTACAGAGAAATTGTTTGATTTCGGTAGTCCCGTAATAAAATCCATTGATATCTCTTCCCAAACTCTATCTGGGATGGCCAAAGGTTGTAACAATCCAACAGGTTTTGCAGTACTATATTTAGTTGTAATACACATATTACACTTTGCCATATAATCCTTGACATCCTTGTGCATGTTCTCCCAATAAAAGCTAGCTGCTACTCCTGCTAGAGGAGTATCATGGAAATCAAAGAGCACTCTAATTTTCAAGGGAGAGTGTGGACTAAGACATAGGCGATTTTGGTAGTAAACCAGGCCATCATGTAAAAGGAACGAATGAGAAGTTTTCAAATTGGAATGAACTCTATCCAAAAGTTTTTGATAATATGAGTCAGATTTAACTTCTGCTCGTAATTCCTCAATGATTTGGAAAGAAGGAGACGTAAAAGCTAGAAGGAATAAGGATGGATGTTCATTGTGGCTATCATCACTAAATTGACGAGAAAGTGCGTCAGCAACTACATTAGATTTTCCTGGTTTATAAAGGTTATCAAAGTTATAACCAATAAGCTTGATAACATATTTCTGCTGCTCTGGTGTGTGAATGGACTGAATAAGCATGTCACGAATGCTTTGGTGATATGTGATAATCGTGAAATGATGTCCAAGCAGGTATTGACGCCACTTCGACACGGCTTGTGTAGCAGCAAAGAGCTCACGAATATATGTGGAGGAACGAGTTAATTTAGTGTTGAGTTTTATGCTATCGGGTGATCATTTTGGAGTAACACAACACCAATTCCTGAACCCGATGCATCAGTACGAATTTGAAATGGAATGGAAAGATTTGGTAATGCTAAGATGGGTGTATTGGATAAGGATTGTTTTAACTGCATGAAAGAAGTTTGAGCAAGATCAGACCACCCAAACTTATCCTTTTTCAAAAGATCAGTCAACGGTGCGGCTATAGATGCAAAGTTGTGAAAATATTTGCGATAGTATCCGGCTAAACCTAAGAATCCCCTAAGGCTCTTTAAGGATTGAGGACAAGGCCATGCTTGGATTGATTTAATTTTATCAGGATCTGGTGCAACTCCATCAGCAGACACAATATACTCCATAAACTTCACTGGTGCTTTCTTCACTCTTATACTCTTGCCTCTTGCATCTCTTTCTGTTATGCTCGTTGTATCAGTCAACCACAAAAAATATATTAGAAATGTGGACCTCACATTTCCAAGTTCATTTCAATACTGGGCAATTATGTGCTCCAGGTCATGGTTTTATCATCAATCACTGCCGCATGTCGGCAACTATTATCGCACATGCTTTAGCTTCCCGAGCTGGGCCTATTCATGCCTCGTTGGAATCGTGCCTGTTATTTTTTGCAAATTATTTGTATAAGTTGTTAGGATCGGTCCGGAGTGTTTAGAGGGGGGGGTGAATGAACACTCCTTCTAAAAATTAATCCTTTGTGATTTCTTTCGGATTAGTGAAAGAAATCTGTTTCTTAATCAATTCTTGTACAGAACAGACCACTGAAAGTATAAGTGCGGAACGGTCTGTTCTTGTATATGTAAGAACGGCTCGATGGCTAGTATGAAAGAACAAGTGCAGAAATAAGATACACAGGATATGTTTCTGGAAGTTCGAAGGTGGTGTAATCCTTCTACGCCTCCCCTTCTTCTAATTAAGGAAGGTTTATACTAGAAGACTTTGATTTATACAATCCTGTTGTACAAACCCGATTCAGACTGGATTTACCTCACTACCAATCTGAAACTCCTAATCACTCGATCTGCTCAGACACACTTTGTCTGACAGTTACAATAAGTTTCTCACTTCTATTTTTCAACACAGAAAACACAAGATGCGCACAGTGATCCTAAATGATCAAATGTTACAAAGTAAACGTGCTTAAGAATGATTTCAGCTCGAGAGCTTCTGAGCTTGTAAGCTTGGGCTGTTTTTGCTTTCTTGTGTGTTTTTCAATTGATCAGCAAGAGTCATTATATTCCTTTTGTTGCATCCTTTTATAGTTGTATGTACCAACGACATTATTTCCCTTAAAGTGCAACTTTGACTCTGCTTAAACTCTGAGTAGGCTACAGTCTTCTTCTTCAGGATACTTGCCGTTCTGGTTCATACTTTCGGCGACTGTCAGGTAAGCTCTTCTTTGTCTTCTTACCTTTTATGGCAATCTTCAGTCTTTGGTCCTTTGTAGCATTAATTACAACATTAAATGCTACAATAAATAGCCGTTAATGATTCTGACTGAGGAGTCATTCTTTATGTATCCTTGACTGCTCTGATCTGATAAAGATTGAGATCGATCTGAAGCATCGATCTAGTCAGTCTGAAATCCATCGATCCGGTCTGATATATAATATGCCTTATCAGCTTGTTCTATTGATCTGGTCAGTCTGTCTGTTTTGGGCGATCGTTCTGGTCAGTCTGATTTCACTCGATCCGGTCTGATATGTTTTGTCATCTTTAAAATCTCATCGATAAGATCCGGAACTAACAAATTCCCCCTTTTTGATGATGACAAAACCTAGCTTCTAAGTCTTTTTAACCAGTCTGATAAGAACTCTGAAGCGAAAACTTTCGGATCGATTACTTTCTTTTTGTTCAAAATAAATGAACATTATAAAGTTGGATCGATTAAGCCTTTATTAAAGTTCAAAATAAATGAACAAGGACTTAATAAAGAAGGATTTTTATTGATAAAAAATCTCGCATACAGTCAGTCTAAAAATTTAATCAACGAGACTGCTATCTTCTTGAAGTTGGAGGCGGCTTGAAGTCTTTCTTCTTTTCCCCCTTTTTGTCAGCAGCAATCTCTTGAAGAAAATCAACAACTTGTGCGAGCTGCGCGCTGATAGCGTCAAGACGAACGTCTTGAGCGCGGAGGGAATTGGCAACAGATGCTCTGACTTCAGTGGCCAGCTCGATCTGCTCTTTTCTCAGGCTGTTCTTATAAGTGGCTTGCTGAGAAAACAGATCATTTATGCCTCGCTGAAGGCTGCCGATACTGGCTGTCATCTTCTCTTTAAATGAATCAAAGTCCAGAGATGTAACCCGCTGGCCTTGATGAACCTCTAGAACACGCTGAGAGAGAGACAGGCAGTTGTCAGATAAGTGCTGAAGGGTCCATGCCAGAGATGGAGGTGCATCAGATAATCGGCTGGGAGAGCGACCTGATGAGGACAAGGCCTGTTCATCGTCTTCAGCAAACGGGACAAGTGAAGATACAGCAACTTGGTGACTTTCGGACCGGATCAAGGTGACCAGATCCGAAGAAAATGTTTGAATGAAAGCCATATCTTCATCTAAGTGGATTGGAGGAGTGCTTGGTCTGGAGGGCTCCTCAATCTGGAGAGTTGCAACAACGGTGGACACCACCAGATCCGGATCGACGAATTCTGGAGCGCCAACTGTTGCCAGTTCTGCTGTTGGACTGATTTGAACGAGGGAGACTGATGACCCCAAAGGAATAGATGTTGTTGGAGAGTCCAACAACACATTCAAGGGTTCATCATCTGTCGCAGACGGAGCATTAGGCAATGACTGCTCCGCTGTCTGGTCTGGTATTTGCTCTGCAGTCTGATCCGCTGCTGGCTCGGCTGTCTGTTCTGCTGCATCAGAATGAATAACCTCAACGAAAGGTTCTGCCAGAGTCTTGCTTGCATAGGGATGATCCGGGCTGGTTGTGGGAGTGGATACACTGAGCTTCTGTCGTTGAAAACGGACAGCTAAGTGAAGAGCATGAACATCCATCTCTAATTGAGCAATAACGGCCCCATCATCTCTGGCAGTTGGAGCAATCGGATCAAAGTTCTATTTCTTAGCAGCTAGGAGCAGAGTGGCCAGACTGAATCTTTGATTTGCTGTAAATAGGTCTTTGCGCTGCACGGCAATCCGAACATCATTGGTCTCTGTTCCTTTGAGAACTTTCTCTTCCATCTTCTTCAGTCTGTTCAGCTTTCCAAAGAACATCTCAATGTGGTTGACAGTCCGGTACTCGACGTACTCATCAAAAACCACAATGAGTGCCTTCACCTTCTCATCAACATCCTCCATAGCAATGTCAATGGCTGTCTGCGCTGCCGATTTGGGTTTAGAGGAGATTGGTTCGGAGAGAATGGCTTTTCCCTTGCCGGTGGAGGAAGGGGACTTGATCCCTGATTGGGTATAGTCGCCCAACTCAGTGATAACAATCCCTTTCACCACGGGAATGGTAGAGGGGACTCGGATAGTGACTTGGGGTGCAGGGGTTGAAGTTTGGGTTGAAGGTTGAGGTGCAGGGGTTGAAGTGGTTGAAATTTGTTTGGAAGATTGGGGTGCAGGGGTGACTTTAGTTGGTGGCAAGATGGGTAGGGGTAGAGTTTTGATTGGTTTGGTAATCTGGGTTCTGGGCTTCTTTGGAAGTGGCTTGGTCGGTGGCGATGGAGCAGACTGAGTTTCTTCCAAATCAGTCTGGATGGTCAGTTTGCGCTTGACGCGAGGTTTGCGCGCAATAGCTTGTTCTTCGCCCTTCTCAATCTTGACTGCAGCCAGAGTGGCAGGAGTAGGCGGAGCACTCTTGGACTTCAGCAGTGCGAGCCCTTTGGAGTTTAGAATCTTGAAGGGACTGAGAGCGGACTGCTTTCCCAGCTCGATGTCTAAGGACTCCAGTAGCTTGCTGAGAGGAACAACAAAGCATACGTCCTGCTTGGATGCAATCACCGTTTCCATCAGAACTCCAAACAGAATCACGGACCAGTTCATCTTCTGTCCGGATATTATAGCCGCCATAGCCCTGAACTTTTATGCGGTTACAGCGTCAAAACTTCCTGCTTTGGCCAACAGAGGTTTGCCAACGATTTCGCACAGCACCTGGAAATGAAAGAGCATTTCCTTCTTCTTAAACGATGGTTGCAGGCGGTGGCCAAAAATAGATATCTTCCCTTGAAGATCTGAGAGTGACGCTTGAGGAATCTGTCCAAATTCCGCCAGTCCGGAATTGGGGAGGCCAAAGGTTTTGGCCAGCGTCATCGGCGAGATCTCAAATGATTTGCCCTTGACAGTAGTAGATATGGACGTCTTCTGGGAGACGGCATTGGCGAATAGTTCGCGGATTTCTGATTCATAAACAACTGTGCCGCACTCCAGAAAGTTTCTCAGACCAGAAGATTCCAAAGCTTGGAAGATGGACACCATCTCTGCATCTTCTGCCCTGTAAATATCATTGAACTCAACGGAGAGAGAGTTGTGAGTAATGGTAGCCATTGGAGTGAAGATAAACGAGTGCGAAGATTTAGGAGAGTGAGAGAATAAGAAAACAGATAGCGGTAAATTGTAAAAGTGAAATAAAATGAAATGTTCAGCCAGCTAAATAGGAGAGAGAAGACACGTGTCTTTATCTCGATGACTGATGAAAAGAAATTAAAAAATAAACGGTCAGGATAACAGATAGTTGAGGCGGTTAAAATGCGATCAGTCCGGGCTGTTTTTGGACAAAAGATGTATTGACCAAACAGATCATGGGATAACATCAGATTGACATAGATCGGTCTGAAAGTTTGGACCGGTCTGTGTCTTTCTGAACATTGTATTATCAATCTGTGGCAACAAAAATCTTTAAGTGCGAAAGTAAGAGAACATCTAAACTATTAAGATAAGTCAATTAAACCAAGAATTTGACGAAAATAATTAAACTTAGCCTCTGGGAGCGGTTTGGTGAAGATGTCTGCTGCTTGCTGCTCTGTTGAGATGTGCTCGATCCGAATTTCCTTTTTGCCAACATGATCTTGAATAAAATGATGGCGTATATCAATGTGTTTTGTTCGAGAGTGCAAAACTGGATTATACGTTATAGCGATTGCACTTGTGTTGTCGCAAAATATCAGAGAGTCAACAGCTTGGATGCCATAGTCTTTGAGCTGGTGTTGAATCCAGAGCATTTGAGCGCAACAGCTTCCAGCGGCGAGATACTCTGCTTCAGCTGTAGATGTGGCAATCGATGTCTGCTTTTTACTGAACCAAGAGATCAATCTTTCACCTAGAAATTGACATGTTCCACTGGTGCTTTTACGATCAATCTTACACCCAGCGTAGTCTGCGTCGGAATATCCGATCAAGCTGAAGTTCGAATCTTTGGAGTACCAAAGACCAACGTTCTGAGATCCTTTTAAGTATTTCAGAATAAGCTTGGCAGCAATAAAATGTGATTGCTTTGGTTCTGACTGAAATCTGGCACACATACAGACTGAGAACATAATATCAGGCCGGCTCGCTGTAAGATACAATAGCGATCCGATTAGTCCTCTATACATGGTTACTTCAACTGCCGTTCCCCCTTCATCTTTGTCTAACTTGATTGTTGGACTCATAGGAGTTGATGCAATTGAGCATGTTTCCATTCCAAATCTCTTGAGGAGCTCTTTGGTATACTTGGTCTGATTGATGAAAATACCATTGTTGAGCTGTTTACTTGGAGACCCAAAAAGAATGAAAGTTCTCCCATCATGCTCATCTCAAACTGTCCCTGCATTAACTTAGAAAATTTCTCGCACAATTTGGGGTTAGTTGACCCAAAGATTATGTCATCAACGTAAATCTGAACTAATAGGGTATGTTCCCCCTTAATAAATTTAAAAAGAGTTTTATCTACTGAGACGATCTGAAAATCATGGTTCAGCAGAAATTGAGATAGAGTGTCATACCAGGCTCTTGGAGCTTGTTTCAGACCATACACTACTTTATTCAGTAGATACACATGATTGGGATGCAAATGGTCCTGAAATCCAGGTGGTTGCTCAATGTAGACTTCTTCCTGAAGCTTTCCATTAAGAAAAGCGCTCTTAACGTCCATCTGATATACTTTGAAATCTTTAAAGGCAGCATATGCAAGAAAGATTCGGATGGCTTCAAGTCTGGCGACTGGTGCAAATGATTCATCAAAGTCGATTCCTTCTTCTTGTCTGAATCCTTGTGCCACCAGTCTGGCTTTGTTTCTAACCACATTTCCATCTGCGTCCAGCTTATTTCTGAAAACCCATCAGGTTCCAATGACAGGCAGATCGCTTGGTCTGGGGGTTAGACTCCAAACTTGATTTTGTTCGAATTGATTTAGCTCTTCTTGCATGGCCTTAATCCAGTTGAAATCAGTTAGAGCTTCATCGATCTTCTTAGGTTCCAGAGTAGAGATGAAAGCAGCATGTGTGAATTCATCCATCATCTGTCCTCTGGTTCTGATCGGTGCAGAGGGACTACCAATCACTAGATTGGGTGGATGCTTCTTAGTCCATCGATAGCTTGACTCTGGATTGTCTGGTCCGGTCGGATGAGTAGTAGCAGCATGATCAGCATCTGCTTTAACATTTGAGTGAAGAACATCCGGATCAGCTCGATCTGAAGAAGTTTCAATGCCTAGATCCGGTCTGTCTGGAACTTCTGGTTCTGGTGGATTGTCTCTTGACCTGTTAGCTACAATCTCATCATCACTGTTAGCTTCGAGATGGATATTTTCCATCTGATTTTGAATTGATTCTTTGTTGCCCTCAACACATAAAGATTCATCAAAAACTATATGAACAGATTCTTCTACAGTTAAGGATCGATTATTAAAAATTCGATAGGCTTTGCTAGTTGATGAATATCCTAAAAATATTCCATTATCTGACTTAGCTTCAAATGCTGTAAGATGATTCTTACCATTGTTATGAACGAAGCATTTGCAGCCAAAAATATGAAAGTGATAAATAGATGGTCTGTTACCAGTCCATATTTCATATGGGGTAAGGTTCAGCTTCTTGTTGATCATGGACCGATTTTGAGTGTAGCAAGCAGTGTTTACAGCTTCTGCCCAGAACTTTTGCGAAATTCCAGAATCAGCAAGCATTGTTCTTGCTGCTTCCTTGAGCGTTCTGTTCTTTCGTTCTGCAACTCCATTCTGTTGAGGAGTTCGAGCGGCTGAAAACTCATGCTTGATTCCATGATCTTCTAGAAAGGATTCAAGATTCTGATTTGAAAACTCAGTGCCTTTGTCACTACGAATCCTGACTATGCTGGATGATTTCTCGTTCTGAGTGCGTTTCAGCAGCTTGATCAACTTCGGACCGGTCTGATCTTTATTGCTCAAAAATATAGTCCATGTAAAGCGTGAGTAATCATCAATAACAACAAGAGTATACCGCATTCTCTCTAAACTTGTTATTGGTATAGGACCAAACAAGTCCATATGCAATAATTCTAAACAGCGGGAGGAGGATTTGGCATTCTTGTTTTTGAAGGATGATCTGATCTGTTTGCCCATTTGGCAAGCTTCGCAGATCTTATCCTTAGCAAAATCGATCTTGGGCAGACCGATAACTAAATCATGTTTACACAGGCTGGAAATGGTCTTAAAGTTTATATGATTCAAACGCTTATGCCACAGCCAATGTTTATTATCGTTGTTAGCGATGAAGCAAGTATGATTATCAGGTTGAGCATGATTCCAGTTAATCTTATATGTATTTCCATTCCTGATTCCTACGAGCACGGTTATACCGTCTGATGATTTAACAGTGCAAGTGTGTTTGTGAAATTCTACAGCATAACCATTATCACAGAGTTGACTTATACTGATCAGATTATAGCACAGATTTTCAACTAACAGCACATCATTGATAATAATGTTACCATGGACAATCTTACCCTTGCCCACGGTCTTACCCTTTGAGTTATCTCCGAAGATGATCTTGGGTCCAGTACATTCTGTGACTTCAGACAGCAGCTCGATGTTTCCAGTCATGTGACGGGAACACCCACTGTCCAAATACCAGTCTGATGCGAGCTTCTTCGGTACCTGTCATCAAATATAATTATTGTTGGTACCCAATCCTATTTGGGTCCAGAACGGATTAGCCCTTTGGGAACCCACACCTGTATCGGCTTCAATGGCTTGTGTGTGTAAGGTGTGCTGTGTGCTGGTCTGTTTTGATGTTGTGTGTGATAATGTGTGCGCTGTGAAAACCTTTGATTCTCATAAGGTAGTCTATATCTTCGTTGAATCGGTTTTGAATTATAGTAATTGTATTGTCTTCCTTGCCTTCGATCTTGCACCTTTGGATTTGGTCTGATAGACGCAAATCTTGCTGGTGCCTTTTCTTTGGCTTGGTCAACATAACCAATTCCTTTTCTCAGATTTTGATTCACGTAAGAGACTCCTGTTTGAATCTTAGGTGCTTCAGTCTCATATACTGTGCTGGATTTAACAAATGTCATTTGTTTGACTTGGTTCTTTACCAGCAACAGCTCAGACTCATCTTTGGTGTCAAAGCCTATGCCGGTGAAGTCACCGACGTTTCTTTGAACCTCTTGTAATTCTTCCAAAGATGTTCTGGATTTTGTCCATGTTTTGAATATATGAGAAAGCTTAGCATTTTGTGTGCTAATTCTCTTGTTTTCTTCATGGAGCTGATCATAGGAGATTTTCAGCTTATTCAGCTCGATCTTTAGACTATTGCACTCACCCTGCTCAGAGCAGCTTGGTTTATTGTGCTCATCTATTTGATTACTGGCTTTAGCTTTATTTTTCTCAAATGATTCAGCTAAGATCCTATAATCATTAGCCATGTCTTGCAGTGCGGACATGAGCTCTTCTCGTGTAAATTCATTTGAGTCAAGATCATATACCTCGTCTGTCTGACTCATCTCTTCGTCTGCCATGAGACATTGAATATCTTCTTCGCCTTCGCTGGAAGAATATTCAGAGCTTTCCGAGTCTGAGTCTGTCTGAGCCCATTTGCTGTTTCCTTCTTCAGCTACTAGGACTTTTTGGGATTTTCCATGATTCTTGCGGTCTTTGTAGTGCTTCCTCTTCCTATCATCACGATGCTTCTCTTTCCGTTCTTCTTTCTTCGGTCTGGTGCAATCTGCAATAAAATGTTCGGTCTTACCACATTTGTAGCAAGCCTGATCGTTAACATCATCATCTTTTCTTGATTTATAATGATGTAAGGACCCCAAGCCCTTAACCCTTGATTAGTGTATTAACCACTATGTGTGGCACATGCTTTCAATAAAAAGTCAATCGGGAAGCTCAGATGATACTTTATCATTGCATGGCAATTACAAAATTTCCATTAACACTCAATGTTATAAGATTCATCAGCCTAACAACAAATAGACTCATAAAGTTCGCCCATTACCATCCCCTTTGTGCCACTTTTTACATTGTGGACTTTTATAAAAATTTGGGCAGAGTCTCCCCATAAATAGAGCTATCCCGAAATAAAAGCACAACACATAACATAATTCCCGGCCAGGGAAAACATAATACTCATCAGAATGCAGCAATACCAAATAAATTCCCAGCCAGGGAAGACACCACACATATGACGACAAAAGTGGGTTTCAACACCCACATAATACACCAATGACTCTCATATCATTTTGCAATTATACCTCTAATTGCATGCAACATAAAATGAAAGAGAGAAAGGCTCATGCCTTTATATAGCAATCCATATACAAGTATAATCGTGCTCACATGCGAGCATCATGAATATGTATATAATCCTCAGGTGTATATAAGTACTCTATACGATACCGTGCTCCATCAAGCCCTGGTACCACGATCCTGGGAGTACATCCAATCAACAGCTCGAGCTCAACTCCAAAGCCATCGATGTACCTGTTCACCTGCCCCAACAGAGACAGCCCCCAACGGGGTGAGCATACCAATACACAAAATCCCATAATCACAATAATGAAATTCATAATTTACAACAGAAGTAAATACTAATGAATTTAAATGATACTCCCTGGATGGCAACGTCCTCATCCGGGATTCCGTGTACTGTCCCTGTTCTCACAATCATCAAACTCATCAAATCTCAAAAATCAGTAAATCAACACATTGATTAACTCATCGCATGCCAAATTCTCGAGTATCAATAGATAGTGATTCCAAATTCATTATACATGCAAATATAGATATCTCAATATCTAATAATGATTTCACAACCTCGCTATCAATCACAGATAGCTCAAATGCCTAGCATTTATTTTACCAATTCTCCATTATACCTAGACATCTCAAATGTCTTATAATGAATACATGATTCTACGATCATCCTCAGGCATCTCAAATGCCCTACAATAGTCATATAAACCCAGTACCCCTTATATCTTGTAAGAGTCATCCTACTCTAGTGTCACGCACGCTACAAGCGGCGATATCAAGATTTGGTCGTTATTTGGCTATATCAACATATATATATAACCACACGCACAATATTCAAATATCTAATACATTATGCATTTCACAATGCTCTAATATATATAGTAATGCTCGTACGTCGCACGTACCTTAAATCTCCGAAGTCCGAGCCAAACCTTGCTCGAGTTCCATGCCCCGAGGAACGATGTGCTAACACGATAAATAATTCACAATTATTTACGAACATGTAACCCATGCTCAAGCACATCCATAACCCTCAAAAAATTGTCAACGCACGACAATTAACCATTTAAAATACTCGGGGTGGAGCACATGCAGGGAGGGAAACAAATGAGACATCAACGAAAAAATGCTCAAGAACTCCCCTAAAATTTTCGAACCCTCACTCCACAATTCGAACCCAATTAAACACCATAATTCATCTAAAACATGAATTAATCAATCAACAACATGAATAATCGCCCCACATGCCAAAACCCCCAAAATTCGAATTCAAAGCCCTAAATTCGAACACAATTAAGCATCATAATACATCTAAAACATGTAATAAACGACCCATAACAAGAATCGCCACACCCCTGCCAAAACCCCCAAATTCGAACCCACTTTACGCACACATCCAAAAAATTCGAACCAACCCTCACGAATTTAGGGAAAATTTCGATCCAATCCAACACAAAATAGCAGGGAATTACATGAGAGGGACGAAAAGAGGTAAGGAAGGTTACCCAATCGAAAATCGGAAGTAAATCGTTCGAAATCGATGAACCCTAGGGAATTGGGGATCGGCGCATTCCCGCAAAATCCGACTTCAAAACGCGACGAAACTCTCAATTGCCGGAGGGATAGCTGTGCCTCGACGAGACGAAGCCGGTGGCGGGTCGCACGCGCCGAACGGCGGACGGACGGCGGCGGGCGCACGGCCTGAAGCCGCGGTGGTTGGGGAAATCGGGAATGGGCGGGCGCGGGAGAGAGAAGGGAAAGTGGGGCTGAAATGAAATTAAATGTAAAATCTCGGGTTCAACTGGTATTTATAGCAAAATTACCCCGAAATACTAATAGTCCCACAAATACATCATAATTCATTAAAAATCATCTGTTTTCAAAAATTCTCTCTCTAACTCCAAAACCCCCTACCGGTGCCCACACAAAGCACCCCAGATCCCGAGACACATCAAAAACCCAACTCTTAGGTTTTTCACCGGAATGAGAATACAATCTCAACCTCTGGATCCAACGATCCCAACTACCCAAATAAACGAGCCCAGAAGCCCCAACACCGCGATTAAACTACAAATCGCCACGTAAAACAACTTTAGGGGTTATTAACACTCCGGAATTAACATCTAAAATCCCTGGTCATCACAATATCCCCCACTAAAAGAATTTCAGTCCTCGAAATTAGCACCGGTGTATTACGTAACACCCAGGCTACACAACAACATGAAGCCATAACCTCGATTCTTGACCATATCAGAATCGTATTAATAAACGCGAGGATACTTACCTCTCATCAAACTCTGAAACAGAGTGACTTACCAAAACCAACATATCACCCAAGAGGCAAAACGTACCTCGATGCGGGTCATCCCAAAAGTCAGTCCCTCATGACTGCGAAACAACTGATACTTACGACTGTAGATCGGACAGTCATCCTTAGTTCTAATACAACTAATAAGAACGCATCCTGGATGACACATCAACCGTGAGAACGTTGACCTCGTGTCGAACTCTGGTGTGGAATAGACTTCCAAATCCATCATAACGCTAAAGAGCGTCAGTACAACTCAATGCTAACAAACCAAAAGCAGTTAGTCAACTGAAACTGCAAGGATTCGAATCGCTCCCGATTCTATCGTAGATATCATCCAATGACATCTTTACTATGACTCACGATGTATAACACACATCATTACGAGGAAAACACTAGCACTCCACGGTATATTCGTACCAGACCTGGTCCCCGCTATACAGACCACCTCCATCCAAGGAGCAGTTGCACCCTCTGCAACTCGGATCGGGCAACTCACGGCCACCGATCCACACAAAAGACATCTCACAAGATGTCCACCTCCGGATATCCCAAGAACCACATCCTGGTCATAAATAAACAATCGAAACTCCACAGAGTTTCAAATTCTGAAAGGACATGCAATAAACCCATTGCATCCTCAACGCTTGTGTCGACAGTGACACCCAACCAATCCGAATTCCTGCCATCCCTTGATAATCCTAGGATTTAACAATCCAAACTTGGGAAGGCTATCAAAAACTCGAAAGAAAATACCAACAAGGGAAATACCTTAACCCACACAAGATAATCCCTCCTCAAAGGGAGTCAACTAACTTCACGATGTATTCCTCATAATCATCGTGCCATGGAGATTCCCAATCTCTAGGTGTTCCATATCTCTCATCAGAGATTTAACCATCCAAAAATAGCATAACTCTATGCTTGACAAAAGGAAATCAACAACTGGCATCCGTATACTCATCGGTATACCTGCCTAAGCACGAACACCACATGCATACTCAATGCACTTGGCTCAGGTATCTACAACATACCCCTAAGCCCCAAACACAACTGTCAATCCTGAGTCATTCCCATCCAGTGGAGAATGAAAATCGACGATCAACAACACGGCGTGATCCTCAAAATCAACACCACATGCACCAACTTACCGAATCTTTCAAAGATTCCCAAATAGGTATAATACTACCTCCTTCCTCACAAGGGAAGTGCCATCGAACTCGAGATCCACTAGTCTCGAACCACCGTTCGGAAAAACTAGATACAATAACACCCATTGTATCCCAAATACATGGATTCCCCATATCGAGTCAACGACTTGATGACTCTCTTGTTGGTACTCCAACATCATGAGCTGTCCCAGACAAGTCTCACCAAGATTAAACATAAACGTATACACGTTTCAGTGAGGCATACACAACCTCAACCTCAAAGACGTGGTGACTACTAGAGTCCATCACAATTCACATCGTATCACCTTACGATTTGCCAAACTTGGTTCCAACGAGCAGTATAACGGCTCTAGCAAGCCCCTCATGGTGCTGCACACACGCGGCAGACGAACTAGTCTCTGCCTCTTTCGATTTACCTCAAACCTACCAACAAGACGGACGTTTCCACATGGCCTACCATACCATGGGAAGAAAATCAATAGAGTAGTGGGTCTTTTACCCAACATTCCTCTAATGTCGATACACCCTGGACACTCCAATGTCCCTATGTACTTAACATAACCTGATCCTACTCCCATAGGACCCATTCTACACCCTCAATGGTGGTGTGAATATGTCTACCACATGTCACATCGACAGAAGGCGAGTAATTTCCTCCATGATTACTCCTGTCGTCAAATCACATGGCCAAAAGCCATTCCAACGAGCATACCTCAAGGGTATCACCACTCGTAATATGATCACACCAAACATAAGCTGCGGTACAATCACATGTACAGCGCATCCATCCATTCCTCGAGCAACCCGCTCGGTATAAGGGTCACGTCAATCGGTGACGCACACACCACCTTGTGCTCGGTACTGGCACCCAAGGCATACCACTGAATACGTATACTCAACGCATTGTTCATCGTAACGATGATGCATGTCTAATAAGACATCTCCTACACTGTTGAGCCTTAAACGCATGGTTGCGTTTAATGCGTTAAATTATCCCCGGTCAATCTTTGACTTTTGATGATCAACAAACTTGTGTTTGTAATACTAATGCATCTACTTAGTAGTGCAGATTAAGTGATGAAAAGTGGATTGGAATGATGATTTTCAAGTGTGTGCAATCTGGTCTGGATCGCCCCAGGCGATGGTGATCATCGCCCCAGGCGATGGGTGTCAGGCCAGGCATCGCCACGCACATCGGCAGAAGCGATGGCTAGGCGAGCATGCGGGGAAGATCGCCCCAGGCGATGGTGACCAACGCCTGAGGCGATGGCAGCCACAAGGACTTCGCCCCAGCACATCGACTGAAGCGACGCCGAGGCTTGGCGCGGGCATGCGCGCAGGGAGATCGCCCGAGGCGATGACACGAACGCCTGAGGCGATGGGCTGGAACGCCTGAGGCGATGTGGAGATCGTTTGAGGCGATGCATGATTTCAGGCTGCTGAAGCTACGGCATTGGGATTTGACTTGGATCGCCTGAGGCGATCCAGCGATCGCCTGAGGCGATCCGTGATTTTTGCTGACCGTTGGGGCGCGGCGATGGTGATCGCCCGAGGCGATGTCCGAGGCGATCTTGGAGTTATTTCAGCCTTATGAGTAGCAACGGCTAGTAGGAGCCTTGGAGGCCTTCAACACTATAAATATGGATGCTTTGGAGCATTTTGTAGCTAAGAAACAAGTCTACAAACTATACCAAAGCTTTGATTATTAAATTCTTGAATAGCATTACAAACTCCATACATTGTTGTTGTATTGGAGCTAGTAATTGTTTCATTTGTTAAGTCTTGTTGTCTTTGTGTGAGTACACCGTGAAGGTGTTTTTGGTTTGATTTCTTGTAAAGGTCCTCCAACACCAAAGCAAGTTGGAAAATTGTAAAGTCGCCATCAAGTGAAGTTGGTGCAAGTGTGTGGCTATCCTTGGAGCCCTTAAGGCCAAGAAGACTCGTGAAGAGTGTTGGTAGCTCGGGAAGAGCTTGTGTACTCGGGAAGAGTAGTGTGCTCGGGAAGAGCGTTGTAACTCGAGAAGAGTTGTTGTGTGGCTAACTTGGAGCTCTCAAGGCCAAGATCGTTTATTCTAGTGGAACCTCGGTTGGAGGTTATCTAACCGGGAAGAGGAGACGTAGGCGATTCATCGCCGAACTTCTATAACAAATCCTTTTGTTATTTACTGCTTTATTTCCTTTACGCATTTATTTATTTTATTATTTGCATTTATCGATTGACTAAAGGCTTCCGCAAGCGCAAAATATTTTTATTTTACAAACTCATTTTAAAACGCTAAAGTAGCCAAGGAATCTCATTCACCCCCCCCCCCCCCCCCCCCCCACCCTCTTCGATTCCAACAAGTGGTATCAGAGCCATTTGATTTTTGTTTTTAAATCAAATCTTTTTTATGGCTAATCTAGCAAATGAGTTTGCTCAAGGTCAATCGACGAATCGCCCTCCGCTTTTCACGGGTGATAACTACGGGTATTGGAAAAATAGAATTTCTCTATATATCCAATCCGTAGATTATGATCTATGGAAAATCATTGTGAAAGGTCCACATACTCCTTTAAAGGATGTTGGGGGAATTAGTGTTCCCAAAGAAATGGACGACTTCATAAAAGCGGATATGATGTTAATATCTCAAAATGCTAAAGCGATTAATATTTTGCATTGTGCTTTAGATATGAAGGAGTACAACCGGATTTCAATGTGCTCAACCGCTAAGGAGATATGGGACAAATTGAAAATTTGTCATGAAGGAACCAACCAAGTGAAGGAGACAAAGATACACCTCCTTCAACTCAAATATGAGACATTTGAGATGGATTCCGGAGAAGATGTGGAATCCATGTTTAGGAGGCTCACCCTTATCATAAATGAGCTTGCCCAACTTGGAGAGAAGTACCCTCCAAAGCAAATATGGAGGAGAGCACTAAGGGCCTTACCTAAAGAATGGGATGCAAAGAGGACGGCCATCATCGAGTCCAACAAAGGGGAGAACGCATCTTATGATCTTGATGATCTCCATGGCACCTTGGTGACCCATGAGCTTGAAGTTGCCATAAGGAGAGAAGTGAAGGAGGAGGATAGATCCAAAAGAAATGGGATTGCCTTGGTTGGAAGGAAAGACCATTCCGATGATGAAGAAGAAGATGATGATGATGAAGAGATGAGGTTGTTCACAAAGAAGTTCAAGAAGCTCTTCAACAAACATAGCAAGTCAAAGACCTCCAATGCTACCAAACAAGAATCCAAAAATGAGGTAACTTGTTACAATTGTCAAGAAATAGGCCATTATGCTAACAAATGTCCTAGGAAGAAGAATGAGGACAAAGGGAAGAAGAAAGCGTTCATAGCCACATGGAGTGATAGCGACTCCGATGAAGAAGAAGCCAAAAATCTGTGTCTAATGGCTCTTGGAGATGTAGATGAAGAGGATGATGATGAGGTACCATCTTATGATGAATTATTAGATGCTTATAATGAACTCATTGATTGTCTTGGTAAAACCAAGAAGATCAACAAAGTGCTTAAACTAGACTTGGCTAAGAAGGAAGAAGAAAATATTATTTTGAAAAACCAAGTGCTTGATTTAAAGACTTCTCTTGCCAAGTTTAGTGATAGTAGTTTAAAGATGAATGAATTGCTTGGCTTACAACGTTGTAGCTTTGACAAAGCCGGGTTAGGCTACTCAAGCAAATCAAAATCCTTTTCTAGCTTGTTGGCCAAAGCAAAGCACGACTCTACTACTTGCAATTATTGTTGCAAAAATGGTCATACCAAGAACAAATGTAGATTTGCTAGAATCCAATACCAACCTAACAAAAGGTGGAAATGGATTCCAAAAGTTCCTAAGGAAGCTAACCATCAAGGAACCAAAAATCAAATGGGTACCAAAGATCCTTCTATTATTAATTTGTCTTGTAGGGACAACCATGGATTGGAGGATGAAGGACCAAGCAACTCAAAGGAGGAGTTTATTCTATTCACCACCATAGAAGAAACGAGAGGCGTTGGACCTATGACAAGAACTAACTCTTGTCATCAAGGGTAAAATTTATTTGATATTTTTTAAAGAGCAATTCAAAAATTCATTGGCACAAATCAATTGTGATCAATAAATATTGAAGCTCAATATTCATTGGAGTAAAATGCATAACCCCTTAGCATAATTTGTTAAGTGCATGATGTATGCTTATCTTTTTATAGTAAGTAGCTAGATATGCTTTGCATTCAAATTTGAATATGCTATGTGAAAATGTGCAATTATGTGATTTGTTATAATGTTTTGATTATTTTATTGTTTATTGGGCATGAATGCATGAACATATGCACACATTGCAACTTTTAGAATTAATTGTTGAGTGCCTTAAACACATGGTTGTGATTCACCTCTATATGATTCAATCTTGTTTGATGAGGAACCTGTGTACTTTGAAGCTATATGTCAACATATAAATTATGCCATGATTATTTGAATTTTATGCTTTTTGATTATCACAAAAAGGGGGAGAATTTTGTGATAAACTTGAACCTTAATAAATGCATAGTTTAAGGGGGAGAGCTTATGTATGCATGGTTTGAGGGGGAGAGTTATTTGTTTATTGTTTCACTTGATAACTTGTATGTGTTATGCAATCGTTAAGGGGGAGTTATTTTTACTCACATTTCATGCATATTACTTATTCAAGTTTATCAAGTTTTGTGATCATCAAAAAGGGGGAGATTGTTGAGCCTTAAACGCATGGTTGCGTTTAATGCGTTAAATTATCCCCGGTCAATCTTTGAGTTTTGATGATCAACAAAACTTGTGTTTGTAATACTAATGCATCTACTTAGTGTGCAGATTAAGTGATGAAAAGTGGATTGGAATGATGATTTTCAAGTGTGTGCAATCTGGTCTGGATCGCCCCAGGCGATGGTGATCATCGCCCCAGGCGATGGGTGTTAGGCCAGGCATCGCCACGCACATCGGCAGAAGCGATGGCTAGGCGAGCATGCGGGGAAGATCGCCCCAGGCGATGGTGACCAACGCCTGAGGCGATGGCAGCCACAAGGACTTCGCCCCAGCACATCGACTGAAGCGACGCCGAGGCTTGGCGCGGGCATGCGCGCAGGGAGATCGCCCGAGGCGATGACACGAACGCCTGAGGCGATGGGCTGGAACGCCTGAGGCGATGTGGAGATCGTTTGAGGAGATGCATGATTTCAGGCTGCTGAAGCTACGGCATTGGGATTTGACTTGGATCGCCTGAGGCGATCCAGCGATCGCCTGAGGCGATCCGTGATTTTTGCTGACCGTTGGGGCGCGGCGATGGTGATCGCCCGAGGCGATGTCCGAGGCGATCTTGGAGTGATTTCAGCCTTATGAGTAGCAACGGCTAGTAGGAGCCTTGGAGGCCTTCAACACTATAAATATGGATGCTTTGGAGCATTTTGTAGCTAAGAAACAAGTCTACAAACTATACCAAAGCTTTGATTATTAAATTCTTGAATAGCATTACAAACTCCATACATTGTTGTTGTATTGGAGCTAGTAATTGTTTTCATTTGTTAAGTCTTGTTGTCTTCGTGTGAGTACACCGTGAAGGTGTTTTTGGTTTGATTTCTTGTAAAGGTCCTCCAACACCAAAGCAAGTTGGAAAATTGTAAAGTCGCCATCAAGTGAAGTTGGTGCAAGTGTGTGGCTATCCTTGGAGCCCTTAAGGCCAAGAAGACTCGTGAAGAGTGTTGGTAGCTCGGGAAGAGCTTTGTATACTCGGGAAGAGTATTGTGCTCGGGAAGAGCTTGTGTACTCGGGAAGAATAGTGTGCTCGGGAAGAGCGTTGTAACTCGAGAAGAGTTGTTGTGTGGCTAACTTGGAGCTCTCAAGGCCAAGATCGTTTATTCTAGTGGAACCTCGGTTGGAGGTTATCTAACCGGGAAGAGGAGACGTAGGTGATTCATCGCCGAACTTCTATAACAAATCCTTTTGTTATTTACTGCTTTATTTCCTTTACGCATTTATTTATTTTATTATTTGCATTTATCGATTGACTAAAGGCTTCCGCAAGCGCAAAATATTTTTATTTTACAAACTCATTTTAAAATGCTAAAGTAGCCAAGGAATCTCATTCACCCCCCCTCTTCGATTCCAACATACACCATCGTCATCGTCATCCCGTGACGACACATGCCAACTCATGGCATCTAAGGCATTGTCAACTAGTGACGATACATGTCAACAATGACATCTAAACAACCCAGTCAACCCGTGACGGTCCATGTACATCAGCGTATGTCATCCACCATCATGCTAGTAAAATAGGCATAATAAAACATGTATATCAACGCATGCCAGCTACAATAATGCTAATAGAATAGCAATATCTCATACCTCATCGCTAGCAATATAGCGGCATACCTATCTCCGTCGCTCAATAATAGTGCGTAATCAGCACCCATCGCTCGAAGGCGGCAAAATCCTGTGCTGAGTACATAGCGGCACAATCCCTCGCTATAGAATCGACGGCATGATACCTCGTCATATAATAAGTGGCATGAAACCTCGCTATACACCTGAGCATGAATCATCGTCCACATAATAGCGGAAAGAGGCATCGCTATTAATACCCGGCGGTATAAACCATCGCCAATCAATATAGCGGAATGAACCGTCGCTATCAATACACCTGGCGGAATGAACCATCGCCAATCAATATAGCAGAACGAACCATCGCTATAAATACATCCCGCGGAATGAACCATCGCCAATCAATATAGCGGAATGAACTATCGCTATCAATACACCTGGCGGAATGAACCATCGCCAATCAATATAGCGGAATGAACCATCGCTATCAATATAAATCGACACAGCGGGACACATCACCGCTATCATCCGTGTCCTCATAATGAAATGAATATAAATCGACACAGCGGGACACATCACCGCTATCATCCGTGTCCTCATAATAAAATGAATATAAATCGACACAGCGGAACACATCACCGCTATCATCCATGTCATCACAAAGGAATGAATCATCATCCTCGACACAGCGGAATACATCACCGCTATCATCCGTGTCATCACAAAGGAATGAATCATCATCCTCGACACAGCGGAATACATCACCGCTATCATCCGTGTCATCACAAAGGAATGAATCATCATCCTAACAAGCGGCATCTCATCCTCGCTTCTTCATACAAGCGGTATCTCATCCTCGCTTCGTATGGCATACCCCGCCTCCATGTGCAAGCGAGCCTCCCCCCTCCCGCTCCACATTTTTAGCGGTTAAGCGTAAGTATAAAAATTCTCACTGTGATAAGCAAGACTCCTGGAATGTGTAATCATCATTCCTTTTTATACTCCATATTTCCTGTAACCTGCAACCATCATGGTTAGCAACAATAGCCATATACGCTATGCATCAAACATCTAATGCATATATGCAACCACTTGCAAGTCAATACGTATACCAAGACATGTTACCTCGGAAATATCCCTTTACCTGATTTTCTTAGAAACCAGATTCCTTGGCACATAACATACGGAGTGCCAGACATTACCACTAATGCCATCCTATCGCGTCGCACACGATTCCTGCAACCACAATGGTTAGCAATACCACTTTTCATATTATAAAAGCACATAAACAACTAGTCATGTCGTACAACATTAATGCCATCATGCATAAATATGTGCTATCAATAACTTCATAGGCCCTTAACAGCCCCAATGAGCTAACCACTGCTCTGATACCACTAATGTAAGGACCCCAAGCCCTTAACCCTTGATTAGTGTATTAACCACTATGTGTGGCACATGCTTTCAATAAAAAGTCAATCGGGAAGCTCAGATGATACTTTATCATTGCATGGCAATTACAAAATTTCCATTAACACTCAATGTTATAAGATTCATCAGCCTAACAACAAATAGACTCATAAAGTTCGCCCATTACCATCCCTTTGTGCCACTTTTTACATTGTGGACTTTTATAAAAATTTGAGCAGAGTCTCCCCATAAATAGAGCTATCCCGAAATAAAAGCACAACACATAACATAATTCCCGGCCAGGGAAAACATAATACTCATCAGAATGCAGCAATACCAAATAAATTCCCAGCCAGGGAAGACACCACACATATGACGACAAAAGTGGGTTTCAACACCCACATAATACACCAATGACTCTCATATCATTTTGCAATTATACCTCTAATTGCATGCAACATAAAATGAAAGAGAGAAAGGCTCATGCCTTTATATACAATCCATATACAAGTATAATCGTGCTCACATGCGAGCATCATGAATATGTATATAATCCTCAGGTGTATATAAGTACTCTATACGATACCGTGCTCCATCAAGCCCTGGTACCACGATCCTGGGAGTACATCCAATCAACAGCTCGAGCTCAACTCCAAAGCCATCGATGTACCTGTTCACCTGCCCCAACAGAGACAGCCCCCAACGGGGTGAGCATACCAATACACAAAATTCCATAATCACAATAATGAAATTCATAATTTACAACAGAAGTAAATACTAATGAATTTAAATGATACTCCCTGGATGGCAACGTCCTCATCCGGGATTCCGTGTACTGTCCCTGTTCTCACAATCATCAAACTCATCAAATCTCAAAAATCAGTAAATCAACACATTGATTAACTCATCGCATGCCAAATTCTCGAGTATCAATAGATAGTGATTCCAAATTCATTATACATGCAAATATAGATATCTCAATATCTAATAATGATTTCACAACCTCGCTATCAATCACAGATAGCTCAAATGCCTAGCATTTATTTTACCAATTCTCCATTATACCTAGACATCTCAAATGTCTTATAATGAATACATGATTCTACGATCATCCTCAGGCATCTCAAATGCCCTACAATAGTCATATAAACCCAGTACCCCTTATATCTTGTAAGAGTCATCCTACTCTAGTGTCGCGCACGCTACAAACGGCGATATCAAGATTTGGTCGTTATTTGGCTATATCAACGTATATATATAACCACACGCACAATATTCAAATATCTAATACATTATGCATTTCACAATGCTCTAATATATATAGTAATGCTCGTACGTCGCACGTACCTTAAATCTCCGAAGTCCGAGCCAAACCTTGCTCGAGTTCCATGCCCCGAGGAACGATGTGTTAACACGATAAATAATTCACAATTATTTACGAACATGTAACCCATGCTCAAGCACATCCATAACCCTCAAAAAATTGTCAACGCACGACAATTAACCATTTAAAATACTCGGGGTGGAGCACATGCAGGGAGGGAAACAATTGAGACATCAACGAAAAAATGCTCAAGAACTCCCCTAAAATTTTTGAACCCTCACTCCACAATTCGAACCCAATTAAACACCATAATTCATCTAAAACATGAATTACTCAATCAACAACATGAATAATCGCCCCACATGCCAAAACCCCCAAAATTCGAATTCAAGGCCCTAAATTCGAACACAATTAAGCATCATAATACATCTAAAACATGAAATAAATGACCCATAACAAGAATCACCACACCCCTGCCAAAACCCCCAAATTCGAACCCACTTTACGCACACATCCAAAAAATTCGAACCAACCCTCACGAATTTAGGGAAAATTTCGATCCAATCCAACACAAAATAGCAGGGAATTACATGAGAGGGACGAAAAAGAGGTAAGGAAGGTTACCCAATCGAAAATCGGAAGTAAATCGTTCGAAATCGATGAACCCTAGGAATTGGGGATCGACGCATTCCCGCAAAATCCGACTTCAAAACGCGACGAAACTCTCAATTGCCGGAGGGGATAGCTGCGCCTCGACGAGACGAAGCCGGTGGCGGGTCGCACGCGCCGAACGGTGGCCGGACGGTGGCGGGCGCACGGCCTGAAGCCGCGGTGGTTGGGGAAATCGGGAATGGGCGGGCGCGGGAGAGAGAAGGGAAAGTGGGGATGAAATGAAATTAAATGTAAAATCTCGGGTTCAACTGGTATTTATAGCAAAATTACCCCGAAATACTAATAGTCCCACAAATACATCATAATTCATTAAAAATCATCTATTTTCAAAAATTCTCTCTCTAACTCCAAAACCCCCTACCGGTGCCCACACAAAGCACCCCAGATCCCGAGACACATCAAAAACCCAACTCTTAGGTTTTTCACCGGAATGAGAATACAATCTCAACCTCTGGATCCAACGATCCCAACTACCCAAATAAACGAGCCCAGAAGCCCCAACACCGCGATTAAACTACAAATCGCCACGTAAAACAACTTTAGGGGTTATTAACACTCCGGGATTAACATCTAAAATCCCTGGTCATCACAAATGATGAGAGGGTTTGAAGTTCCTCTTATTCTTAGACATAAATTTACCAAATTTCTTGATAAATAATGACATGGTATCCTTACTTATCTGTTCAGCGGATCGGTCTGATGTTGAAGCGATCTGGTCTGGAATGGCTGACAGGGCCTTGTTTGGTTGAGAGATGAATGGCTCTGCTTCACCTCTGCTTATCAGTTCAAACTCATAGGCCGTAAGATCTGCAAACAGATCATGAAGCTCAACCTTGTTAAGATCTTTTGGTTCCCTCATGGCAATGGTCTTAACATCCCATTCCTTTGGCAGAGCTCTCATAACTTTCAGAGCGATCTCTCTGTTAGAATATTCCTTCCCCAGACCATTCAGTTCATTTATGATGCCAGTGACTCTTTCATCAAACTCATTTAGAGTTTCTCCACTCTTCATTTTTATGCCCTCAAATCTTTGAAGAGCAATAGTCAGCTTGTTTTCTTTGGTCTGGTCGTTGCCTTCACATAGCTGTGCTATCTTCTCCCAAATTTCTTTGGCAGTAGAGCACATTTTGATTTTGCTGAACATGTCCTTGTCCAATGTCTTGAACAAGATGTCTTTGGCCACATTATCGAGATTTGCTTTCTTTCTTTCCTCATTCGTCCAGAGGGATCTGTCCTTTTCTACCATTTGTGGTTCACCACCAGGAATGGCGACTGCTGTATTTATTTTTAGAATCTTCATTGGTCCATCAGTGATGACGAACCACATATCGTCATACTGATTCTCCAGTCATCATAGTCTTCTTTTGAGAACATAGGAATTTGTTAAATGATGCCATCAGCTCGAGTGATTTTGCTGATTAAGATAACCTGGCTCTGATACCACTTGTTAGGATCGGTCCGGAGTGTTTAGAGGGGGGGGGGGGGTGAATGAACACTCCTTCTAAAAATTAATCCTTTGTGATTTCTTTCGGATTAGTGAAAGAAATCTGTTTCTTAATCAATTCTTGTACAGAACAGACCACTGAAAGTATAAGTGCGGAACGGTCTGTTCTTGTATATGTAAGAACGGCTCGATGGCTAGTATGAAAGAACAAGTGCAGAAATAAGATACACAGGATATGTTTCTGGAAGTTCGAAGGTGGTGTAATCCTTCTACGTCTCCCCTTCTTCCAATTAAGGAAGGTTTATACTAGAAGACTTTGATTTATACAATCATGTTGTACAAACCCGATTCAGACTGGATTTACCTCACTACCAATCTGAAACTCCTAGTCACTCGATCTGCTCAGACACACTTTGTCTGACAGTTACAATAAGTTTCTCACTTCGATTTTTCAACACAGAAAACACAAGATGCGTACAGTGATCCTAAATGATCAAATGTTACAAAGTAAACGTGCTTAAGAATGATTTCAGCTCGAGAGCTTCTGAGCTTGTAAGCTTGGGCTGTTTTTGCTTTCTTGTGTGTTTTTCAATTGATCAGCAAGAGTCATTATATTCCTTTTGTTGCATCCTTTTATAGTTGTATGTACCAACGACATTATTTCCCTTAAAGTGCAACTTTGACTCTGCTTAAACTCTGAGTAGGCTTCAGTCTTCTTCTTCAGGATACTTGCCGTTCTGGTTCATACTTTCGGCGACTGTCAGGTAAGCTCTTCTTTGTCTTCTTACCTTTTCTGGCAATCTTCAGTCTTTGGTCCTTTGTAGCATTAATTACAACATTAAATGCTTCAATAAATAGCCGTTAATGATTCGGACTGAGGAGCCATTCTTTATGTATACTTGACTGCTCTGATCTGATAAAGATTGAGATCGATCTGAAGCATCGATCTAGTCAGTCTGAAATCCATCGATCCGATCTGATATATAATATGCCTTATCAGCTTGTTCTATTGATCTGGTCAGTCTGTCTGTTTTGGGCGATCGTTCTGGTCAGTCCGATTTCACTCGATCCGGTCTGATATGTTTTGTCATCTTTAAAATCCCATCGATAAGATCCGGAACTAACATAAGTTGACTTTATTACTCGGGTTTAATATTAATCTTGTTCAATTGATATTTTGTGCATAAGTGGAACCGGGTTTACTCAACGAACCTAATGATTCTCATCCTTGAAAATGTGGGAGACTCTTCAATTGATTGGATTGTGCAGTTGTGAAGTGGTGAAGGGGTTTGGCTTTTAAACACATCTCTGTAACTATTTCCCATTATTATTTTTGGGTTGTGATGATGTTATGATAATCTCTCAACCCATCATTGCCCTTTTTTTTATAAATTTTTTTTTATCGGTAAATAAAAATTATATAGATCAAAATTAAACCAGTGAACGATCGTGTAAGGACCCTAGTTCCTTAAGTGCGGATTAAAGGCATAAGTAGAGCTAACATGTATAATCAGAGTATAAAAGTTCGTGTTGAGACATTGAGCCTTAAGAATTACATGCCAAGTTAAGGACTTCCAATGGATTAATTACATTCTTTAACAAATATGAATGTTAATCACTATAGCTTTACACTACTCCTAGAGTAGACACTATACAAAATAATCATGTCCTTGCTTATCAAAAGCGTTCTTCACAAGCTCACCATCTCAACCCGTCTTTAGCCCCCTTTTGCCAAAATGTACCTACAAGGACAACCCCCAAAACATGAGCATATAATAATCCATATTCAACACAATATGATTATAAGGCGTAAATGCATAAACCGTAATTATAAAACACTTCCTGTTTTCCAATGCATTTTAAACGCTCCCTTTTTGGTTGTCCCTGTATCATAACTCATGAGTATAATCAATAGATTATTTAATGGTTCTACAAATGTCATGACATATCACCATTTCATTATCACCAATAACCAATCCCTAGTCTGTTATAACAGTGTATTTTAATGCACCTCGCTTGTCATGACAGCGGCACCAATACCCCTCGCTTCGACATATTAGCGGCATTGAATAACCTCGCTCAAATGCGACATGCGGCAATACCCTCGCTTCAACATTTGGCGGCAAATATTCATTCCTCGCTACAATATGATAGCGGCAAGTATTCTATCATCGCTTCAAGTGACAGCGGCAAAGCATTAAAATCATCACTCTAATATAACCATGACTCATGGGATGTGCACCAAACAATCATCATATACATATGCAATCGTAATGCATAATTCAACATATATTTGCATCCACAATGCACAATTCCATATATACTTGCATTCACAATGCATATTCAAATAAGTATATAAGATACATGTACCGTTGGGTGCCCGTACGTCTCTCTACGTACCTTTCCAAAAGTAAGATTTGGTATGACTTCACTTCCTTGGCTGTGTTGCCACCTGGGATGGTTCTACACAATCATACAAACCAATATTAGAAGTCAATTTATGAACCAATACCAAAAATCCCATTAAAAATAGCCAAAAATCCAAAACACCACATTTTTAAGACTCGCGATCGATGGGCCCTTACGCTCGATCGATCGCGAGCTTCTCAACACAGCGCCTAACATTTCCTGTCTGCCTCGATCGATCGAGATGTCCTCACCGATCGATCGGGAAGTCGCCTCGATCGATCGGTAGTTCATCTCGATCGATCGGGAAGACTTCAAAAATTCTGCCCGAAGCTCTGCCGTGCTCGATCGATCGAAGGTCATGCTCGATCGATCGAGGAGCTCTGTAAATGCGAGAAATCGCCATTAATGTGTACAGAACCCTACCAAACCATATTAACTCCATAACAACTCAACCCCGTACATCAAAAACACCAATATTACTTCAAAACAACCCTCAACAACAACACACTCCAAAACCCAACCAAAAACACCATATAATCAAACAAACCCATTTTAAATCCCCAAAACTCAAACCCTATTCTTATCAAAATACAAGAGAATAAAACTAGGAGGGTTTATACCACTTGAAGCTTCAAACTTCTTGCAAGAACCAAGCAATAGCAAGCTTTGCCCAAGTTTTCTCTCCTTTTCTATAGCCAAGATCGAAAATGGGGTTGGGGGAAAGGGTTGGGAGTGATTTTAATTGAGAGTGGGGGGTTAAAGCGGAAAGTGGGGGTATAAGTGTTGGGATTAAAATATCATGGTACCCATAATTAGAATTGATGTATAAAATACCCCAACATGATATTTTAAAAGCATTTTCCCAAAGATGCACCAAAACCTCAATTATATACATGTTGTACCAAATAATTATTGACCATCACAATTAAACCATGTTAACACCCAATTTCCCAACATGCATAACATGCACCCTGAAACGTACCACCGGGTCATGCCCACCATGTGACTAAGCATTTCACCATATTAATTAAATCCAACACTAGATTAATTAACACCACAGATAATCACATAAACATAATTAATGCCCAATTGCATATAATTATTTCGGGGATATCACAATACTCCCCTACTTATAAGATTTCATCCTCGAAATCGCATGCACTTACCCAAAATGAAACTAAACATAAATTACATACCAGAAAATAGTTCCGGGTAATGCTGCACCATATGCTGCTCCGTCTCCCACGTGGCCTCCTCGACACCCCTACGATCCACTGAACCTTGACATCGGTATCACTTTGTTCCAAAGTCTGCGATCAGCTCTATCTAGAATCCTGATTGGTCGTTCCTCGTAGGACACATCAGTATCTAACTGCACTTCAGAAGGCTGCAACACATGTGACGAATCCGGCTCATATTTCTGCAACATAGATACGTGGAATACGTCGTGAATACCAGATAACGACGGTGGTAAGGCCAAACGGTAAGCCAAGGTACCGATGCGCTGTAGAATCTCATACGGTCCAACATACCTTGGAGACAATTTCCCATGCATACCAAACCGCACAACACCTCTGAAAGGTGAGATTTTCAAAAAGACCCTGTCTCCCAACTGAAACTCCAACGGTCTCCGCCGTTTATTCGCATAGGCTGCCTGTCTGTCCTGGGCTACCTTCATTTTCTGTCGGATAACCTTTATCTTATCCTCCATTTCCCGAATCAGTTCGGTTCCTCCCACTGCTTTACTGGTCAAGTCATCCCAGTATAATGGTGACCTACAACCCCGACCATACAGAGCCTCAAACGGAGCCATCTGAATACTCGCCTGATAGCTATTATTGTAAGATAACTCTACCAAGGCCAATGAATCTTGCCATGAAGCATCAAACTCTAATACACAAGCCCGTAGCATGTCTTCGAGCGTCTGTATAGTACGCTCGGTCTGACCGTCTGTCTGGGGATGATATGCTGTGCTCAACCTCACCTCAGTACCCAAAGCTGACTGAAGACCTCCCCAGAAATGAGAGGTGAACCGTGGATCTCTGTCAGATACAATAGACACTGGAATCCCGTGTAGTCTCACTATATCCCGAACATACAACTGAGCCATCCTCAAGTATGTGTACGTCATACTGTAGGGAATGAAGTGAGCTACCTTCGTCAGCCTATCAATGATCACCCAAATGGCATCACAACCCGAAGTAGTCCTCGGCAAGTGGGTCAGAAAGTCCATGGATATCTGCTCCCACTTCCATTCCGGTATCTCTAAGCTCCTTAGCTCGCCACCAGGTCTCTGCCTCTCTGCCTTCACCTGCTGACAGATTAAACACCTCTTGACAAAAGCGATGACATCACGCTTCATTCGTTTCCACCAGAACTGATCACATAGGTCCTTATACATTTTCCTCCCGCCCGGGTGGATACTAAACCTGCTACTATGAGCTCGCTGCAAGATCCCCCTACGCAACTCCGGCGTACTCGGGACTACCCAACGGCTACCCAACTTCAAGGATCCGTCCTCAGCTACTCTGAACTTTGATGGCTGTCCGAGATGTACTAATGATAACCATCTCTGAACCTCATCATCTGTCTTCTGAGCTCTCCTGATATTCTCATAGATATCTGGCTCAGCTAATAAGGTCGATACATGTATTGGTGATGTATCAACATCGAAGTCATAGCCCATATGCAATAGGAAGTCATCAAGGCTGACAATTGCATGACATCCTCAGCAGTACTCTTCACCTTCCGACTCAAGGCGTCTACTGTCAAGTTTGCTTTTCCCAGATGGTACTCTATTTCGTAGTCATAGTCCTTGAGTAAACCCATCCATCTCCTCTGACGCATATTCAACTCCGCCTGAGTAAACAAGAATTTCAGGCTCTTGTGATCTGTGTAAATGGTAAACGACGTACCATACAAATAATGCCTCCAAATCTTCAAGGCGAAAATAATAGCCACTAATTCCAAGTCATGGACTGGATATCTAGCCTCATGCGGCTTCAACTGCCTCGATGCATAAGCTACCACATGCTTATCTTGCATCAGTACACAACCCAAGCCCTGTAGTGATGCGTCAGTGTATAGGACAAACCTCTTGTTCTCCGTGGGAATCACTAACACAGGCGTCGTCGTCAATCGATGCTTCAACTCTTGGAAGCTTTGCTCACAAGCCTCAGACCAATAAAACGGTATTCCCTTTTGAGTTAACTGAGTCAATGGCTTAGCAATTTTAGAAAACCCTTCGACAAAACGTCGGTAATAGCCTGCCAACCCAAGAAAACTCCGTATTTCGGGCACAGAAGTGGGTGCAGCCCACTCCATCACAGCCTCAATCTTCCTGGGGTCCACCGATATCCCACTGCTAGATATAACATGCCCCAGAAACACTACACTGCTCAACCAGAACTCACACTTGCTGATCTTGGCAAATAACTGATGATCTCTGAGGATCTGGAGCACTGTCCTCAAGTGTTTCACGTGTTCTTCCTCACTCCGAGAGTAGATGAGTATGTCGTCCATAAACACTATGATGAACTGGTCAAGATATGGTTGGAACACTCTGTTCATCAAGATCATAAAGACAGTCAGGGCGTTCGTCACACCGAACGGCATAACTAGGAACTCGTAGTGCCCATACCGAGTCCGAAATGCTATCTTCTGTACATCCTCCTCCCTGACCCGTATCTGATGGTAACCTGATCTCAAGTCAATCTTGCTGTAAAGCTTAGTACCCTGCAACTGATCAAATAAATCATCAATCCTTGGGAGAGGATAATTATTCTTCACCGTGGCCTTATTCAGTTGCCTGTAATTGATGCACAAACGCATCGAACCATCCTTCTTTTTCACAAAAAGAACCGGTGCGCCCCAAGGTGATACGCTAGGGCGTATATATCCTTTGTCAAGGAGCTCCTGCAACTGCTCCTTCAATTCTCTTAACTCCGCCGGTGCCATCCTGTAAGGGGTACGAGAAATGGCGGACGTCCCCGGTAATAACTCAATCCCAAACTCGACTTCTCTAGTCGGTGGGAATCCTGGGATTTCCTCCGGAAACACATCAGCAAACTCTGCTACCACGGGTACATCCTCCACCCTCAACTCTTTATTCTTTCCCTTCGTGTCCACGGCATAAATAAGATAGCACGTGTGTCCACGTTCCAATAATTGGGACATCTTGATTGCCGATATCAACGGAATCTTCGCACGAGAACCGTTCCCATAGAAAGTCCACTGTATTCCCATATCAGATCTGAACCAAACCGTCCTCTGCCGACAGTCCACGACCGCCTGATATCTGTTCAGAATGTCGATGCCCACAATGCAATCGAAGTCTGACATACCCAACACGATCAAATCTGCCTTCAACTCATTGCCCTCAAAATAAATGAGGCAATCCGCAAGAAACTGATCAGCAACAACATTTCTTCCGGTGGGTGTCGAGACCATAAGAGGCATGGGTAACGAAGACGTGCACATATGGTGTCTCTCCACAAAACCAACAGATACAAAAGAGTGGGAGGCACCTGTATCTATCAAAATAAAAGCAGGGTGCGTAAATAAATGGCACGTACCAGCGATCACCTCCTACGGGGCTGCCTAGGTCTGCTCTCTAGTCAGTGCATACACTTTTCCCTGGGGTGGTCCCACTGTCTGACCTCCCGATGGTCGAGGCATAATCTGCTGCCTTTGATGCACTGTCCTATCATCAAATCTCGGCCTATTCACCTGGAAGCCCGACTGTCCTCCACGACTGGGGCAATACCGAGAAATATAGCTCATCTTGCCACAACTGTAACAAGCTGGGCAGTTGCTCGATGAGTGTGGCCCTCCACAATTGACACACCTCGTTTCCCCCGTTCTATTCACTTGCATGGGTCCCCGGTTGGCCAATACATTGCTCTTCCTACTCTCCTGTTTCCGGTTAAAAGATTTCTTCCCACTGAACCGAGAGGAAAAGAAGCTCCACGAGGCTTAAATGACTCTCCTCGTGGCCTCAAACTATCAGTAACTTGCCTCTGTGGTGGCACATGTGGGGGTACAGCATCAGTATAGGCCCCAACTCCAATCTCTGCCAGTTCTGCTCTAGTGAGAGCATCATCAAAAGAAGTGGGGTTGTTGGTGATAACCAGGTCAAACAGTTCCGGCCGCAACCCCTTCAAGAAATGTTTCATCTTTGCATGCCCGTTTGTGGCGATATTAGGGACATACCTCAACAGTGAAGAATAGTGCATGGCATAGTCTAATACAGTCATGCTTCCTTGCCTCAGATTTGTGAACTCATCCTCCTTCATCTGTCTCACAGCAGCAGAAAAATACCGGTTCAGAAACCGGGTCCTGAAGAGAGTCCAATCGATCAACATACCCTGAGCCCTCAATTCCATCACTGTCGTCTTCCACCACATGGAAGACTTCTTTGCTAGTTGGAACTCTGTCAGCCTCAGCCATGCTGTCCTAGCACAAGGTGCGGACACAAATATCTGCCCCAATCTCTCTAGCCATTCTTTAGCTTCTTCCCCCGTCTCTGTCCCCTCAAATCGAGGCGGGTGGAAAGTCAGGAATTGAGTCAGACTAAGCTCCCCAGGCAATAACAATTGTGCCACCGGTTCCACTCCCACAGCCGGTGGAGGTAGAGGATTTGTCTGAGCAATGCTCGCATTCACACTTCCTACATCACCTACCTCTTCATTGAGGTTCCCCAAATTTATGCCCGCCATGCTGTAATACAAGGGTTAACAACAATTCCAAAACAATACATATGCTATACCGTTAGATAACATAAGCAACAATAAGCATGTTAGTATAACAATATATACATCAATATGCACCACATGCATAAACATGCCCAAATATAAACGCCTAGCCAACCATTTGCTAAGGCTACCTTTCACTCAATCTCGGGTTCTCTAACCACTGCTCTGATACCACTAATGTAAGGACCCTAGTTCCTTAAGTGCGGATTAAAGGCATAAGTAGAGCTAACATGTATAATCAGAGTATAAAAGTTCGTGTTGAGACCTTGAGCCTTAAGAATTACATGCCAAGTTAAGGACTTCCAATGGATTAATTACATTCTTTAACAAATATGAATGTTAATCACTATAGCTTTACACTACTCCTAAAGTAGACACTATACAAATAATCATGTCCTTGCTTATCAAAAGCGCTCTTCACAAGCTCACCATCTCAACCCGTCTTTCGCCCCCTTTTGCCAAAATGTACCTACAAGGACAACCCCCAAAACATGAGCATATAATAATCCATATTCAACACAATATGATTATAAGGTGTAAATGCATAAACCGTAATTATACAATACTTCCTGTTTTCCAATGCATTTTAAACGCTCCCTTTTTGGTTGTCCCTGTATCATAACTCATGAGTATAATCAATAGATTATTTAATGGTTCTACAAATGTCATGACATATCACCATTTCATTATCACCAATTACCAATCCCTAGTCTGTTATAACAGTGTATTTTAATGCACCTCGCTTGTCATGACAGCGGCACTAATACCCCTCGCTTCAACATATTAGCGGCATTGAATAACCTCGCTCAAATGCGACATGCGGCAATACCCTCGCTTCAACATTTGGCGGCAAATATTCATTCCTCGCTACAATATGACAGCGGCAAGTATTCTATCATCGCTTCAAGTGACAGCGGCAAAGCATTAAAATCATCACTCTAATATAACCATGACTCATGGGAGGTGCACCAAACAATCATCATATACATATGCAATCGTAATGCATAATTCAACATGTATTGGCATCCACAATGCACAATTCCATATATACTTGCATCCGCAATGCATATTCAAATAAGTATATAAGATACATGTACCATTGGGTGCCCGTACGTCTCTCTACGTACCTTTCCAAAAGTAAGATTTGGTATGACTTCACTTCCTTGGCTGTGTTGCCACCTGGGATGGTTCTACACAATCATACAAACCAATATTAGAAGTCAATTTATGAACCAATACCAAAAATTCCATCAAAAATAGCCAAAAATCCAAAACACCACATTTTTAAGACTCGCGATCGATCGGCCCTTACGCTCGATCTATCGCGAGCTTCTCAACACATCGCCTAACATTTGTTGTCTACCTCGATCGATCGAGATGTCCTCACCGATCGATCGGGAGTCGCCTCGATCGATCGGGAAGACTTCAAATATTCTGCCCGAAGCTCTGCCGTGCTCGATCGATCGAACGTCATGCTCGATCGATCGAAGAGCACAGTAAATGCGAGAAATCGCCATTAATGTGTACAGAACCCTACCAAACCATATTAACTCCATAAAAACTCAACCCCATACATCAAAAACACCAATATTACTTCAAAACAACCCTCAACAACAACACACTCCAAAACCCAACCAAAAACACCATATAATAAAACAAACCCATTTTAAATCCCCAAAACACAAACCCTATTCTTATCAAAATACAAGAGAATAACACTAGGAGGGTTTATACCACTTGAAACTCAAACTTCTTGCAAGAACAAGCAATAGCAAGCTTTCCCCAAGTTTTCTCTCCTCCTCTATAGCCAAGATCGAAAATGGGGTTTGGGGGAAAGGGTTGGGAGTGATTTTAATTGAGAGTGGGGGGTCAAAGAGGAAAGTGGGGGTATAAGTGTTGGTATTAAAATATCATGGTACCCATAATTAGAATTGATGTATAAAGACCCCAACATGATATTTTAAAAGCATTTTCCCAAAGATGCACCAAAACCTCAATTATATACATGTTGTACCAAATAATTATTGACCATCGCAATTAAACCATGTTAACACCCAATTTCCCAATATGCATAACATGCACCCTGAAACGTACCACCGGGTCACGCCCACCATATGATTAAGCATTTCACCATATTAATTAAATCCAACACTAGATTAATTAACCCCACAGATAATCACATAAACATAATTAATGTTCAATTGCATAAAATTATTTCAGGGATATCACATATCGGGCATTACCCGCATACAAAGAAAGCTATAGTCAACAAAAACTACTCATTATCCCTACGATATATATCACTAGGACATAATTTATACATCATGCTTAATAAGAAAATCTTAATGTGATCAAAAAACCTGCAAGAATTATCATACGCACCTTCAAATTTCATTGCATTCCTTTGGCGCCAAATGTTATAAACTGTAGCGGCCAAAGCAATCCCACGAGCCTTGATGATCCGGGAGCTGCCCCGTTATTCTTTCTTGAATCTCTTTAATGCACTTTTCAAGGTGGTCATCGGTAAGAGATGTTGAGCCACGCACGAACCTTCGACCAAATTGACAGACTGTAAGGGCATGCGAATAGCAAGTGGTCAAGTGTTTCCAATTGGGAGTCACAAAGAGCACAAGACTTATCATCAACAAAGGATAGTTGATCCACCGTCTGAAGCCGATTATGAGCACCCAACCAACGAGTGAAGGCATGCTTGGGTAAGATGTAATTCTTCCAAATAAAGGAAGACCACATCACTTTAGAGCTTTTGGGCATGAAGAATCTATATGCATTAGAATTCCCATGTAGATCGTCATGGAACCAAGAAGCAATCAATTGAGAGGCAATAGAAGAGGAACCACAGAAAGTTCAAACTTCATCACGTTTGCATTAGCCGCTTCAGAAGTGAAGCTTCAATACGGGAACTCAGACTGTTCACTAATTCTCCAAAATCTGCATATCGAAGCTTTTCAGATGCAAGAGGGATCCCTAGATATTTGAAAGCCATTGAACCTTGTGAGAATCCCGTAATTGTTTGAATTTGCAGCCTAGTGTGGTGATCAATGTCACCGCTGTAGACGCAAGATTTGAGACCATTAGCCCGTAGCCCTGCACAACGGCTGAACTCAAAGAGGCTATCCGATAATATCTTGACTGAAGGCAAGTCTGCACGTGCAAAAAGCAATAGGTCATCAGCATATGCAAGGTGGCATATAATGCAACTTTCGCCCCTTTCCAAAATTCTAAATTGAATCAGATTTTTTAGCAGGCTCTACAATCAAATCGGTAGTATTAGTAATAGAAGTGAATCATAAAGTCTTGAAGCATCCAAAATTAGCCGTTGGAGAATTAGTTGCTATAATGAGACCAAAAAAAGAACTAATTGTTATAGACTTGCTTTGTATAATGCTAACAGGGACGGCTCAAAGTTTTAGGAGGTCTTACACAAATTATGAAAATGAGGCGTTTACTAAAAAATATATAGTGAATGTTAAACTAAAAATTTACTTCTTACCTTTTTTTTTATGCAAAATTACTTATTTTCATTCAAGTTTAGCCAACAAGTCATTTTCAATTGCTAGAATTATTTAATCGATCTTAAGACTCAGCTGCGTAAATACTTTTTTATAATATTTAGTTTTGAAATACTTCTTTCTTTAGATGCAACTATAACTGGTATTATATAATATTTAATATGCTATAAAACCTAAATTTTATATTCTCGAATTTCTTTTCTGGAAAAAATAGCACCGAATTTTCTCAAAATTTGTAATAAAAATCATGTGTAAATGTTAGACTTCAAATATATGCTTTTTTATTGAGAAAAAGAGAAGATGATGATATAGAACAAACAAAATTGAGAGAACAGTTGTTTTAAAACAAAGAATGTGTTATATTAATATGGATTAGTAATTAGCATAGATATAACTAGATGACTTTTTTGTTGAAAATCTTAACTAATTTTAAAAAGAATTAATGTATGATAAAATACAACTAAAACAAAAAAAAAATTTCTATCTATCCTAGAATTAACTAGTGATGAATTGGTATGAGTAACAAAAAATTAGGACATAATAATAAGTTTTATTTTATATACATTATATACCATTTTTTTTCGAAGTCATCCATTAATAATTAGGTTGTAGATAAAGAAGTTAATGAAATCACTCCAGTCAGATGTTATTTTATAAACAATTTAGCCATATATTAATGTTTATTATTAATATGAACTAAGAGCATTGTTGGAATTGAGGGCCTAAAACAAATGTATTAGCTGCTTCCCACTTGACCCGCCTCTTAGTGCTACCAGTTTTGAGATCTCGTTGTCTAATGTTTCAGTTTTACCATGCCCTGTGGAGATGTTTAAAACTAAAGAAACTGTAGCAAATTAAATAGTCATTTCTTGAGAGCATATATATTAGGATGAATTATAAATTGTTGGAAATGTGAATTGAAATCAATAGGAAAAGAAGAAGAAAAAAATTATGAGAGTGCTCGATCGATCGAGCACTTTTGCTCGATCGATCGAGCTCGTCAGAATTTTTCTTCTTGCGTGAAGTGGTGTGCCCATTCATGTTGGAGTGCATTTTTTTTCTTGATATGGTGCATCCAAATGGTGTCTCTTGGACTCCTATTTTTCATTTACTATATATATAGGATATTTCCCACTTGTTAAACATGGAATTTCGAAATTCACATCATATTTGAAGATTAAAATTTGAGTAAAGCATTGTTATGGTTTAGCGTTTTTAGACATTTGTGGTTTAAAGGATTTGTGATTTGGAGTGCTTCTATCACAAATCATAGTCGTTGTATCTTGAGAGACAAATTGTCAAAGTAAACCGTTAGTACCGTAGCGGGGCAATATTGTCTTAAGGACAGAGATTATAAATCTCGCCTCGACAATTCTAATACAAAGCCATTTGTTATTTTTGCTTGTTACTTTCCTAAGATACACACCCATTAAATTTTGTACTACAATCTTAAGACAATATTAGCAACAAATGGCTTCGTCGAGTGCAACAACGACTTCAGTTCATCATGGTGAAAGACTTGAAAAGTTCAATGGGAACGATTTCAAGCAATGGCAACAAAGATGTTGTTTTATTTGACAACCTTGAGGTTGGCAAGGTTCCTCAATGATGATGCTCCTACTATTATGGAGGATGAAATCGATAACCAAAAGAGGGCTGCGGTTGATGCGTGGAATCAAAGCGATTTCCTGTGCAAGAATCATATTGTTGTGACTTTTTTGCTATGAAGCAAAAACGAGGCCAATGAGGTGTTTAAACACTTCAAGAATGAGATTGCTAATAAAATTTAGCAAATGAGTTTTGCTATGAGAAATTGTGAGTAGATTATACTTGTGTTGTCTAAGAATTTGACGCTTAAGCTTGAATCTGCAAGACTATAAAATCTTGAATTCGAGTTTCTAAGCTTTGTACACTTAAAAAACAAGTGATAAATCGAAGCCACAAATTTTGACTAGGCGTTGTAATATCTCAAATTGGTTCATTTTGAATTTCTAAGCTAGTATGCTTATAAGATGAATTTGCAAGATTTAAAATCTTGAATTCAAGTTTTCTAAGTTAGTGCGCTTAAATTGCAAATTTGAACCGATTTTGAGAATCTTATCCATGTTTCAGCTTTTTGTAAGCGAGTACACTTAAATCCGAAATTTTCAAGAAATAAAAACTTGAATTTGGATTTGTAAGACGATAACGCTTAGAACTTGAAACACGAAAGTTTGAATGCCAGTGCACTTCGTTACTACCCGAAGTTGTGGGGGTTGCAATTCTGGAAACCTTGTGATTGAAGGAAAAGAGAGTTTCCTACAATATTTGAAATGTCGGGGTACTTGGCTAAACTAGAAATATGAATGCTAAAGTGAAGTCATAACAAACGTCAAATAAGTGATATGAAGAGTGACAAATAATGTTGTGTGATAAATGTGTACACTCCTAAGAATATGCATATTGATGATATGCTCATTGGAGAAGCAATTTAGAAATCATCAAGTAAACAAAGAAAAATATGAATGATACATTTTTGAAATGTGTGCATCAAGAACAATACTTGGAATTAAAGTTTCCAAGACATTTGAAGAATAAAAACTCAAGGATTAATTTGAGTTTCAAATTTTAAGCTTTGTGTTTAAATTTCAAGTTTGCAAGAAATGGAATCTTGAAATTGTAATTTTTATGCGCTTAAAATTTTGAATTGTGAATTAAAAGTTGAGTATTTCCTCTCGTCTCGAATTTTGTAACGCGTTAACAACGCTTACAATTCGATGATGGAAATATCCTAAAAGGATAAAATGATGCAAAAGAGGTAATGTGATTACCAAAACTGAAGATATACTATTGTGGGAAAATTCTCTATGCAAAACATATAAAGCTTCTTCGGCCGAGTGGTTTTATAAGTTGTTAGAGAAAAATCCTATGCATGCAACTAAAATGCGTTGAGATAATGCTATATCACAAAAAGATCTCTAATGGCATAATCGCGAGTGATTATGTGAAACCGCGGATCCGCATATGAAATGGTTAACCGAGAGATCATGTGAAAGTTTATCGAGGGGAATGGGGTTAAAACCCTATAATCAAAATCTCATAGTGGATACCCAACCTTGTTGACTGGAGATCCCAATATCTAGGTTCAAAAGGACAACTAAATTATGAGATTGTATAAACACCATGGATAATTAATCTCCAACCCATTCCTATGATAAGGGGTGTAGCTTGCAAAAAGTGTACGAGAATAGGCAAAAGGCCTTTAATGATTACTAAGACATAGAAGAATATGTTGAAGTATAGCGGGATACTCTTCTAGGATATCACCTATGTAAGTGCGAAGTGTGGCCGCTTCAAAGATGAAAAGCACTTATGAAACCAAGCGTGGTCCATGGCCGAAACGGACACAACCGTGAGAAACCAATACGAAGGTTAGAATTGTTATGGTGTGGGTTCAATTGTCTAGGTTTACACCAACGACTAAATAGTTCAAGACTATAAGTTCACTATTAAGTCAAGTAAATCCGATTGAATACTACTACGCAAGATTCAAAGCCGCAAGCTATCTCTCCAGATGCCATAAAAGTTCGTTAAAAGCGCTCAATTTCATTGCATTACATGCATTAATTTACTTCATATGGGAGATTGTTGGAAATGTGAATTGAAATCAATATGAAAAGAAGAAAAAAAATTATGAGAGTGTTCGATCGATCGAGAATTTTTGCTCTCGATTGAGCTCGTCGGAATTTTTCTTCTTGCGTGAAGTGGTGTGTCTATTCATGTTGGAGTGCATTTTTTTCTTGATAGGGTGCATCCAAATGGTGTTTTTTGGACTCCTATTTTTCATTTACTATATCGAAATTCACATCATATTTGAAGATTAAAATTTGAGTAATTTTGTAAGTCTTCATCATTGTGATGGTTGAGTTTTTTTAGACCTTTGCGGTTTAAAGGATTTGCGATTTAGAGTGCTCCTATCACAAATCATAGTCGTTGTATCTTGGGAGACAAATTGTCAAAGTAAACCGTTAGAACCGTAGCGGTGCAATATTGTCTTAAGGATAGAGACTATAGATACCGCCTCGACAATTCTAATACAAAGTCATTTGTTATTTTCTGCTTGTTACTTTCCTAAGATACACACCCATTAAAATTTGTACTACATAAATAGACCCCCTCTGGTTTGATCAATTATGAATTCTCCTCCTCTAGTTTAAATAATAACGTCAACTTCATCTGCTATATATTTTATGTCAAATTATAGGGGAGAGAACTTTAATTTTCGATACATCTGTTATAAACTGGATAGGGTGAATTAGTAATACAACTATTCTACGTGGGATTCATCTGTATTATTCAAAATAGAGGTAAAAAAAGTTGTAATAACGTTATTTTATAGGGGAGACAACTGTAGTTTTTTTATATATTATTTCAACTAATAGTGCGACATCTAGATCTTAATTAATTTTTTTAATAATTTATGGAATTTAATTTCTGTAATTTGAACTCCAACAGATATTGACAATAATACATTTTACTTATTTATTTAACTGATTGAAAATTTGTTGGAGTGCAATAATGGTTGGCCCCTGTCACACGAGTGATCGACACGTAATGTTTGAGCCATTATATAATTTAAAATATTTGAGTTGCACTGTTACCACCAGCTTGATTTTTTTGTTAAAACGACAAGTGCTTATAATCATAATTTTCCTTTATAAATAATATAAAAACTTAATTTTTAAGTAATAAATTTTCACGTATATCTTGCTTTTAGTAAGACGTGGAAATTTGATTTTATCACCTTAATCGATTAAATCAATTTAAATTAATATTTACTTTGTTTTGATAAATTAATTTTTAATTTTTAGAAATTATTTTCAATTTATTTCGAATTTGATAATATACTTTTGTTAAAACAATATTGACAAAAAAGGTAAATAGTGTTAAGATCAATTAGAGAGATGTGAAATTTGATATAATAAACTTTAATTTATTTAATCGAACCATCCAATTAGTATGATAATAGTTTGCATACATAATTCATTTAAAAAGTTTTTTCACTATATTGATAATTTAAATGCTTTTTATGACTAAAATATGACAATAATTGAGAGATGCAAATTTTATATTTAAAAAAAAACTGTTTTAGTTTGACTAATATATATTAATTATTATTTATCTTTATGTAATTGACATACGCTTTATTACGATGTCATTTTCATGATACTTGGTCATCTCTTTTGATAATTCAAACCTCAATGAAAATAAAATCATTTCTTATAGTCAAGACTCTGGCGAAGTTTAACTTGGCTGGTGGTAAATAGTGACATAATTAAATAATTAACGACAAATTACAAAAATGTTCCAATTAAATAGTGTTCTGAAAAATCAATTTTAAATTTTTAGAACTAAATAAATATAATCCCACGAAAAAGATCTTTAACACAAATGGACTTGTTAAATCACTTTGTTTTTATACAACAAAGGAGCACAACCAATAATCAGAATTTTGCTTACAAAAATCAACCGATATATCTAAAGTACCTCTACCGATAATAATGCTGATTTGAGATACTATGAAAAATGGGAAATTGTTGGATATCGGGTTTTGATATATATCTGTTGAGTATATTCATAAAGACTACCGATGAGTATTGAGCAGACATAGCTGAACCGATATATCAACTCTACCGAGGAGTAAAGTCTGCTGATGAGTTGAACAGAACTCCATCATAGTCTACCAATGTTGTAGTCTACCAACTATTTGGAACTCAAACGATGATGTACTCTACCGATGAAGAAGCATCAATAGAGTATTTCAAATGTTCTCAGTACCAATCAACTAGTTGTTATAAGCTATAAGAGAAAAATTGCAGATTTACAGAAGCGCATGAAATGCTCCAGTACTATTTGGGCCAGAGACAAAAATGCATTTAATGCTCATCAGTCAATATGGACAATAACACTGTTGCATCAGTACGGACTCTGGGAATAACCGATAATATCTTTGCATCTTTCAAGTATAAATGACCCAAATCCAAGAACATTTGAGATGATGCACAAGATCTGCGAATGATATACTCTTCAATGAACATTTATTGAGCATTCCAGAATATGTGGCAACCATTTGAAAGAGCTTAAGGAAAATGGAGCCCAGATTCGAACCGCGTTCATGTCATATCAATTCCATATTGAGGAGTTTTTAGGTACCGAGTCAATGACAGATCAGATCTTCAAAGAGAACATCAGTGCGTTGATTTTGTAACAGATTGCAAAATCATCTCTCTCACTCTTTACATTATTTACTGTGCTTTAATTGCAAAAATTGAGTGAAGCTTGTTTAAGCTTAGTGTTGCAAATTTTCCTACCGCGAGTATACGGTGTCAAGTTTTAGTATAAGAATTTAAAGTACGGATGTTGAACCCACAGGGATTGAAATTTAAGTTTATACCAAATACTGTAATTAGAATAGCCCTAACTTTATCTTGATGATCAATCAAATGAATTATATAAATAATTAAAATAAACTAGCAATATAAATATTTAAGTGAGAAAATCAATGAGAGCGGATTCTAGAGGTTTGACTTCACTTAACTATACATTATGTCGTGTTATTCTAATTTATTAGCCAATAATCCTATATTATTCTATTACCTCTCGAGTGTTAAATAGAAATAATCATTCAATAGTCATCTTGATATGTCTACCCAAGATAAACTATTAAACAATTTAAATAGCACAATGATTCGTTATATGGCTTCGTTGGAATTATACGATTGTCAACTATATAAATATCCAAATATTTAAATTCCCACGGTCCTATTCAAAACCACCTCTCCCGGGTGATATATTCTAAATAAATATGATAATTCAATTAGTTATCAATTAACTGAAACGCATTCAAATCAGCAATCACAAATATACTATATGAAAAGCCCAAATATTTTTATGAAATAATCAATGATATAGTTTCAAGCCAAGATATGTCGTAAATCTAGAATATAAAATTAGTTTATGAATAAATTAAATAAACATATAGGCATGTTATTAATCATCATAAAAATAAAGGAAAAAAATAATCAAACAAATTGGATGATGGCCCTCCGTCCTCGATAGTCACCGTCATCTTTTTCGTCGTCAAAATCAATACCCTTCGATGTAAGCCCGCCGCCTCTATTGATGTTCTTCTCCTCACAAAACTAGGTCTAAGTTGTGTTATCAAATGAATAATCTCTCCCCCCCTCAAAAAGTCTGATAAAATGCCTAAAGAGTCCAATTTTGGTAGGAAATCTCGTACCTATAAAATTATGGCAAGAAATTTTGTTCCTATTGATCGCTATTATTTTAAACAGTATTTTTCAGTATAGCGATTGCGTACCGCAAGTGCATGGTGTCAAGGTTTAGTATAATGATATGAAAAGTACGGATTTTTGATTCCACGAGGACTAGGAAATAATTACAAAACTCCACTAGTTTAACTATATTTAGCATACGATAACTAGTTATGATTAATTAACTAAATTGACTAATTAACTCAATAATCAACCCAACAAGCAAGAACAAAGAAAATTAGAATAAAAAGAGACAATTATCAAGACTTTCGGTTCACCCATGCAATCCCCCACAATTCGCCTATAGTTAAGAATTAAATTCTTACGTTCTAATGTGACGAGTTTTCCTAAAAGCACTTATTATACCTTGGTATGGTTACAACACGTTTAGTTTTAAGATGCAACAAGGCAATGATCATGCACTTATTTAACACTCAATATTGTATGTCGATTTTTGAAAACTTCTAGCTTTCAATTACTATATATATATAGCTATCACACGTGTATTTGACTTCATCTCTCGATATAAGTCTGACATCCACGGTTTAATTTACTATATTGTATCGCAATCTCCTATGGTCAATTCAATTGCAATAAATAATCAATCAAGGATATTAATCCATTGCAAGCATGAACACGACAAATTAAACTCAAAGAATTTGTAAGAATCAATCAAAACTTAATTAAAATTGTGAGTTCAAAACATGGGATCCCCTAAGCCTTGACAACAAAACTTAGCCTAGAAACATATTCAAAATCAAATGAAAAATTGTGTTTTTCAACATCAAAAGCATAAATAAATCAAATAGAAACAAACAAAGTTTAGAAAAAACGGAAATAACGAGAGGCTTTGACTCCTTGCGTTGCTCCGTCATCCCGTCTCTTCCGATGCGTCTCCTCTTCAATGGTTATGGTGTATGGATGGTTGGGGATGAAGGAGAGTGATGGTGGCTGAGTTTGTAGGGTAAATTATGAGCTAAGAGTCCCTCAATTTTGTCTTAAATCTTCTATATATTGTGTTGGAGGAGTCTTCAATTCTTTGGACACCAAATAGCTTGATAAGGGAAGAAATCTCGATTTTTTTGGGTTTGGCGATCGATCGCTACAATGTGCCGATCGATCGCCAAACTATACTGTTTTTTATTTTTCTTTTCCGACGCGGCGATCGATCGCTGGTTTTTTTACCGATCGATCACGAATGTGCACTGTTTGGTGACGGTCGATCGCCTGATATTACCGATCGATCGCTAATACTAATTTTCAACATTTTGCACTTTCGTCCCTTCTTTTCCGTGTTTGCTCGATTTGGTCATTTTTCATCATTTTAAGTCTATTTCCTCCACTTTTATGCATTTGAACCTAGATTCCTGAAATATATAAATATATACTAAAAAGTGTAATATTTTCCAGGAATCACTACAAAAAAGCCCATAATCTTATATCAATTTAAATATAAAAATCACACTTATCAACTCCCCCAAACTTAAACTCGATCGTCTCGAGCAAGAAATAAAGTCAAAAAGTCGAGTTCAACATTGAAGATTCAAATAAACCAATTCATAGTCAATCATGTAGCTCAGATATCTCACTTACAGACGAACAAAATAAATCAGAAAGTATAACAAGTTGTGTTTTCTCCTAGATCAAGCAACATGTCTCTAAATCAGAACTTGTGTGTGCGCTATTGTCACTTTCAAGTTCCATGCAATTTTCATTGATCAAATCATGCTAGTCATTGAAAAGTAAGATTATTGTTGAGCATTCCATAGACCTATTTTCAAACAACTTCTCCACTAATGAAGTCACTCTCTCAACTTGGATCGATAGGTCTTTTTAAGCTTGTAAAGTTAGGCCTAGGTGTTTGGCTTCAAATAAAAGATAGAATAGCACAAAGAAGAGAGTATAAGCATGTAATGTTCATGTTTTTAGCACAAAATTGAGATTCTCTTCTTTTTATTTTAGCCTTGGCCATTTTGGGTCTTATTTATTCTTTTTTTTATCAAGGCTTTATTTATCTTTTTCTTTTCTCATTCATCAATTTTTTTAATAATAAGCTCATTCAAATGTAACAATTCAAGTGTATCTAATGAGAATCATTATACTCCCTTTAGGTAAGGATGAATTCTTTCAATTTAGGCTCATAAATGTGGGTATAATGAGTTGCCAAAAAATATTGAATGGGGGCTAATAGTATGTTAAACATACTCCATTCTTTTTCAATTAGGCTCAACATGGGACACTAAAGATTGATATATATCATGGTAAGCTTGAAAGGCTTAAACGATCCAAAGATCGCCTAAATCATTTCCTAATCAAGTTCATGACTATAAAATTTCACCTTGAAGTGTCATCATCAAATAAGTTCTAAGGTACTCTAAGATTCACAAAAACAATTCATCAAGTTCACAAAAATTTTCACTACTCCAAATGCAATTCACAAGATTATGACTCAAATGTGCTCAAAATATCCTTCATCTTTGACATGCTACTCAAAACAAGATATTCACAAACAAGTCTTACAATCATCAAAACTGAATTTGACATGCATAGTGAGACTAATATCATCAAGGAATAGAGACCACTTACTATGATTAATTCTTATCTTACTAAATGAACTCATTTTCAAGAAAAATTTTTGTTGGTGCTCAAGAAATGATCAATTTCCAAATAAGAAGCATGACACAGTAATGCACTCCCCCAAACTTAATTCATGCATTGTCCTCAATGTTTTAGGCATGGAAAATGAGACAAAGCATTTACCTTTGACAACGACCGTCAGTGATCGTTGTCTAATTCCTAATCAGCTCGTGGGGTATAGTGTTGGAAAGATCAAAGCACGCATGAAGTCTCGCCAAAATCAAAATAAAAGCAAAAACAAACTAAAAACAAAGCTAAAGGATAAGAAAAAGTTCTTGATTTATAGTCTCAAGCTGGACTTTTTACCATTTAAGCTCAAGTGTCGCAAGGGCCAGTGGGGACGATTTTTCGTTCGCGATGTGGTAACGTCGTAACCACTTTTCTTTCACAGTGAATAGTGCCTCGTGGTCATCTCTCAGTTTGAAGGTATCGAATGGTAGAACATCGACAACTTTGAACGGTCCATCCCATGGTGCGTCAGACTTCCATGGAAATAGTCGCATCTTTTTCATATTCATTTGAACTTAAGTCACCTTCATGGAATTTGCCTCCTCTTTGATGGGCCTTCGGTGTGACCTCCATCTTCTTCTCGCCCTTAACCTGCATCGCATCAACAGACAGTGTATCAATTATATTAATACTAAAACATCGGTGCTTAGTGCGTGTAGTGTTCAAAGCTTTGAATTGTCAAAAGTCACTTGATCCCTCCCCTACTCGGAGGATCAACTTCCCTTCTTGGACATCAATCAATGCCCTTCCAGTAGCTAGGAATGGTCTTCCTAGAATTAGAAGCATGTCTGCATCTTCAGTTATATCCAACACGATAAAATCCACCGGAATGGTGAATTTATCAACCTTGACCGGTACATCCTCCACTATCTCATGAGGGTATTTGATGGACTTGTCTGCCATCTGCAGTGAAACATTGATTGCTTTGAGTTCTCCTAAACTCAGCTTCCTGTACACAGACAAATGCATCAAATTGACACTTGACCCCAAATCACATAAAGATTTATTAAAAGATTTAGAATTTATTTTGCAAGGTATAGTGAAACTCCCTGGATCCTTTAACTTTGGAGGTGAATCATTTTGAATGACAACAGAACACTCCTCAGTTAAGTTTATCATCTTATGCTCTCACAGTTTCCGCTTTTTTGACAGAATCTCCTTTAAAAACTTAGCATAATTCGGCATGTGCCGAATAACGTCAATGAAAGGCATCTCAATATGGAGATTTTTTATCAATTCTAAAAACATAGCAAACTTAGCATCTATTTTTGCTATCTTATATGCAGCGGGGAATGGGGGTGGGATATCTACCTTACCAGGTGTGATGGGTGTAGGGGTCTTAGTAGACTTACCTTTGTCGCGTGTTTGTTCCTCTTCTTGTTTGATATCTGCTTCACCTTTTAACTCAACTTGTACATCGTTCTTCTTAGCAACCTCATTTACACTCCTCAACATGATGGCATGGACTTGCTCCCTAGGATTTGTCTCAGTGTCACTAGGAAGTGCTCCTTGTGTTCGTCCGGCTATGATCTTTGCTAGCTGTCCCACTTGGACTTCCAAGTTCTTTATCGACACCTCGTGATTGTTCATCCTTGTTTCAGCTGACGCTATGAACTTGGTTAAGATCTCATCCATGCTTGGCTTTGGTGCATACCCCGGTGGTGGTTGGGGATAGTTCCTCGGCCCAGTATTGTATGTATTTGGGTAGGGGTAGGTCTGTGGTGGTCGGTTCCCTACAAAATTAACAGCTTCATTAGTTGTAACGAAAGGGTTACCTACTTGGCATTCCGTGCTCGGATGTCCTCCTTGGCAAAGCCCGCATGTAACAGTTTGAACTTGCATTGCATGCATGCTCAAACTATCGATCTTCTTCTTCAGCGCTTCCAACTGGGCAGCTAGGGCAGTGACTTCAGTCACTTGATGTACTCCGGCTTGCTTCTTTAGCACGTTCCTGTCGGACTGCCATTGACAGCTATTAGCAGCCATCTCCTCCAACAGCGTATAAGCTTCCACGGGCGTCTTCCTCATCACAGTTCCTCCTGACGCTGCATCAATCATAGAACAATTATCAGAGAATAAACCGTTATAAAACGTTTGTACCTGCAACCAGATAAGGAGGCCATGATGTGGGCATCTCCGCAGTAGATCTTTGAAGCGCTCCCAAGCCTCATACAGTGTCTCTGGATCATATTGGCCAAAAGTAGTGATATCATTCTGCATCTTAGCCGTCTTGGATGGTGGAAAGAATTTTGACAAGAACAACTGCGCCATTCTATCCCACGTGGTAATAGACCCTACAGGCAACGATTGTAACCAGGATTTAGCTTTCTCACGTAAAGAAAAGGGAAACAAACGTAACCTGATGGCGTCGTCAGTAACGCCATTATGCTTGAATGTATCACAAATCTCCAAGAAGTTGGAGATGTGGGCATTTGGATCGTCAGTAGCTGCTCCCCAAAATTGGACCGAATGTTGGATCATCTGTATGATAGCAGGTTTGATCTCAAAATTGTTAGTCTGTATGGTTGGTCTCGTGATATTCGACAATGATCCATGGAATGCAGGGTGGGCGTAGTCCATGAGTGATCTTGCAACTGGTGGTACTGGAATTTTCTCGTTATTAGCCATGTGTGCTCTTGCTTGCCTTAGCCTCCTTTGATAGGTGCGCTCGATCTCGGGATCAAAAGGCTCAAGTGTAGGCTTGCTACTCCTTAGCATGCACCAATAGATAACAATCTGTAACAATCAACCAAAAAGAACACAAACAGTAAAAGAGTAGAGGGAATAAAAATCGAAAAATGAGAAAAAATGAATGACTAAACTACAGTCAACTAATCTCGTTTGATATTATTAAAACTAGTCCCCGGCAATGGTGCCAAAAACTAGATCGCTATTATTTTAAACAGTATTTTTCAATTTAGCGATTGCGTACCGCAAGTGCACGGTGTCAAGTTTTAGTATAATGATATGAAAAGTACGGATTGTCGATCACACGAGGACTAGGAAATAATTACCAAACTCCAATTGTTTAACTATATTTAGCCTACGATAACTAGTTATGATTAATTAACTAAATTGACTAATTAACTCAATAATCAACCCAACAAGCAAGAACAAAGAAAATGGGAATCAATAGAGACAATTATCAAGACTTTTGTTTCACAATGCAATCCCCCACAATTCGCATATAGTTAAGAATTAAATTCTTACGTTCTAATGTGACGAGTTTTCCTAAAGCACTTATTATACCTTGGTCGGGTTACAACAAGTTTAATACTAAGATGCAACAAGGCAATGATCATGCACTTATTTAACACTCAATATTGTATGTCGATTTATGAAAACTTCTATTTTTCGATTATTAGATATCTATAGCTATCACAGGTGTATTTGACTTCATCTCTCGATATTAGCCTGAAATCCACGGTTTAATTTACTATGTCGTATCGTAATCTCCTATGGTCAATTCAATTGCAATAAAAAATCAATCAAGGATATTAATCCAATGAAAGCATGAACACAACAAATTAAACTCAAAGAATTTGTAAGAATCAATCAAAACTTAATTAAAATGGTGGGTTCAAAACATGGGATCCCCTAAGTCTTGACAACAAAACTTAGCCTAGAAACATATTCAAAATCAAATGCAAAATTGTGTTTTTCAACATCAAAAGCATAAAGAAATCAAATAGAAACAAACAAAGTTTAGAAATACGGAAATAACGAGAGGCTTTGACTCCTTGCTTGCTCCGTCGTCCCGTCTCTGCCGATGCAACTCCTCTTCAATGGTTATGGTGTATGGATGGTTGGGGATGAAGGAGAGTGATGGTGGCTGAGTTTGTAGGGTAAATTATGAGCTAAGAGTCCCTCAATTTCGTCTGAAATCTTCTATATATTGTGTTGGAGGAGTCTTCAATTCTTTGGACACAAAATAGCTTGATAAGGGAAGAAGTCTCAATTTTTCAGGTTTGGCGATTGATCGCTACAATGTGCCGATCGATCGCCACACTATACTGTTTTTATTTTTCAGAATTTCCGACGCGGCAATCGATCGCTGGTTTTTACCGATCGATCACGAATGTGCACTGTTTGGTGGCGATCGATTGCCTGATATTACCGATCGATCGCTAATACTGATTTTCAACATTTTGCACTTTCGTCCCTCCTTTTCCGTGTTTGCTTGGTTTGGTCCTTTTTCATCATTTTAAGCCTATTTCCTCCACTTGTATGCATTTGAACCTTGATTCCTGAAATATATAAATATATACCAAAAAGCGTAATATTTTCCAGAAATCACTACAAAAACGCCCATAATCTTATTTCAATTTAAGTGTAAAAATCACACTTATCACCTATACGCAATTGGTAGCTACAGCGCCCAAAAAAGTGTACCGAGTAAAATTTCCAGTGAGCTTGGCGCTCGGCCGCCACATTCACCTGAAGCCCCAACGCTGCTACAATAACTTGCTACAATATCTTTTTTTTTTCTCATTCAGATTTTGGGTGACCTTTGAAACTATTTTCATCATTAAACCACCTTCCAACCTCTTTTAATTATTTTCCACTTTTCACTATCTTTTAGTGATAAAATATCACATTCCTTGAATTCCTAAAAACAACAAAAATATGAACAAAACGCAAAATCCCGTTCGAATACTAACATAAAACTAAGTAAAAGAGAATAAAATATAAGTGCAAATATGAACTTATCACTTAGTTGTAACAGCTTGTGACTGTGTGTCCAAACTGATCTTTGTGGCTTTGTACATTTTTGTGAGCTTTGTGCTGCGCGGACTATGAGTTTAGACTATATATTTGGAATTAGCATAAACGAGTTGTACATATTTGATTGTAAACCAAATCTAAAAAAAATCGTATCCTTCCTACAAAAGAAGAATGGTAAACATAGAAGCGTTGCTTCGAACTTCTAAAAACAAATCTCTGTGTTATTTACATTCTACACACACACATTTGCACACAAATATATATATATATATATATATAATATATATATATATATATATATATATATATATATATATATATATATTTGTTTATGCACATTAAACTGTTGCTTAATCGGTACCGTATCTTGCCATTAGCTCATCTTATTCACTGTACTGGTCGAGTTTATTCAGCACTAATCTTTAGTTACTGGACCGATCCGTCTTTAAACAAGAAAATAGCTTTTGGTTGCTAACATGACCGAAGCAAATTTTAAAATTGCAAAGTGTGTGCAGATATTCAAACCCACCTTCTATCTGCACATCCGATCCCAACTAGTGGTATCAGACTGAGTGTTCTTGTTTAATAGAATACTCGATATGATGGCTTCAGTTTTGTGCATTATTTCATTTGCTTTCATTTGAAAATATTTTTTTATGGAATATTGTTTTGCAGACACCAAGCTTTCATCGGTTGAGTTTGAGCTTCAATAGACTTGGTCAGTGGACCTTACTTAGGCAGTCTACTGCTTTCAAGAGACCATCAGACATAAGTCAAGTAGACTATGACTTTCCAGAAGCTCCACCGATGAGTCATAATCAGCCGATGAAGAGTTCTTGAGGAGTATATATTTTTCCTGAGCTATTAATGAATTGAGGAAGTTATCTGCTCTACCGATGCTTAATGGGATCTTATTTCCATCAAGAACCATCAGTTGACTTTGTTGCATTTGTTTTTACCGACACCAATTTTTCATCATCCAGAACAGATGATGTTATCATTGATCAAGACAATCGATGATCATTCAAGGTCAACCGATCAAACTCCAGAACGGATTAGGCCTTATTTTTTATTTAAACATGTGTTATCAGCTCTGATGGGGAAATACCAGCTGAGGAGGAACAATTACAAAAACAGATCAGAAGACTTGTGCTGATCAGATGACATATTTTTGTACATTTTTAAGAGATATATATATATATATATATATATATATATATATATATATATATATATATATTTGCTTCCATTCATATATTTTGAACATCGACCGCGACCGACTTCATCAAGTGAGCAGTTCATTTATTTTGAATTACCACTGGCGATTTCAACAAGTCAACTTATGTACCCAACAAAACAAATCAGAGAATCAATTGAGGGGGAACATGTGTTGTGGGTGAAGAGGATCAGCTGAGCAGATCTTATCAGATAAGCATACTATATCTGTTTTGGAGATCTCGCATTCAGTACGTTTATTTTGAACTCTCTTTATTGGAATTGTTTTCATTTATTTTCAACACAATATTTATTTTGTTCATTTATTTTGAACTCGACTGACGACAGCTTCAATGCCGAATAGTTTTGAAGACCTCTTCCATCAGACCTTTTTGGCTGGTGTTCAGTTTTCACCAAAAAAAAGGGAAGATAAGAAAAAGAGAAGATGGAGATTTCTTAGGCGGAAATAAAGGAAATACATCAGTCGAACAACTATCAACAGAGCTTATGGCTCTTGTTGTCCACACAGTAGAGCTTATGCTTTCTTTACCAAATTGGGGAAATTGTTATGTCACTTTGTATTTATACAATAAAGGAGCACAACCGAAGAATCAGAGATATGCTTACAAATAATACTAGAAATGAAGAAACTGTTGGTTATCAGGTTTTGATATATATCTGCTGACCAGATTCATAAATACTACCGATGACTATTGAGTAGACGAAGCTGAATGGATATATCAACTCTTCCGATAAGTAAAGTCTGGTGTTGAGTTGAACAGAACTCTACAGTAGCCTATCGATGTTGTAGTCTACCAATTACTTAGTACTCAACCGATGATGTACTCTACCGACTATAAAGAAGAAATGTTTTGTGGAACAAAACATTACCGATGAAGAAGCATCAGTAGAGTATTTCAAATTTTCTCAGTACTGCTCAACTAGCCGTTATAAGCTATAAGATGAAAATTGCAGATTTACAGCAACGAGTTAAAATGCTCCATTACTATTTTGGGCTAGAGACAAAAATGTATTTAATGCTCATCAATCGACAAGGATAATAGGATTGTTGCATGAGTACGGACTCTGGGAACAACCGATAATACCGTTGCATCTTTCAAGTATAAAGACCTAGATCCAAGAATATTTGATGCACAAGAGAGAAACTGTGATTGCTATACTCTCCAATGAACATTTATTGAGCATTCCAGAATCTGTGGCAACCATTTGAAAGAGCTTAAGGAAGATGAAGCCCATATTCAAACAATTATCATGCCATATACATTCCATATGGAAGCAGTTCCAGTCATCGGGTCAATGACAGATCAGATCTTCAAAGAAATCATCAGTGCCGTGATTTTGCAACATGGGGACATGTGTTGGTATGATGAGTTTTGTTCTTGAACGGGTATATGTACATATCCATTTTGTTTTTTAAAACCGATTAGTGGTATTGACACTATTTTTGTTATAAAAAAATAATTTCTTTGAAACTATATTTGTTGAACAAATCTGTGGGATCACTTTTGTCAAAAAAATTATTTTTTTATAGGATTATTGTAGGGATGAATATTACGTGTATTTTTGCAATGATATGTATATATTTTCGTGTAGATTCCGGGATGATGTTACACTTTTTGGTATTTATTTGGTTGTTTCAGGAATCTAGGTGGAAAGTGGAAGAATTGAGCTAGAAAGATGATAACGGATCAAACCGAGGCAAGAATTGAAGAAGTTGGAATCTGACCTGACCGATCGATCGCTAGTGGAGCGCGATCGATCGAAGGAGACAGAGTTTTGGCCAACAAGAAAAAGAAGAGCTCGATCGATGGGAAATTTATGCTCGATCGATCGAGCATGGCAGAGAATTATCAAGCGCGATTGAAGAAAGCTCGATCAATCGACAGTTTATGCTTTCTCGATCGAGCGAGGCAGAAGAATTCCTGGACGAGAAAAGAGAAGGCTCGATCGATCGAGACAATTGTACCGATCGATCGAGCAACAGAATTTTCAGAAGAAAAAAAAAAGACTTGATTGAGTTTTTCTATTGGGAACACTTCCATCCACCTCCTCTTCTATAAATAAGGGACCTAGGGCACGAATTGAAGGGACCAATATCATATCATACACCATATATCAGCCTCCTTTCATCCTCCAACAACCATACAAATTTAGAGAAAAAGCCTTTGAAGTGCAAGGAATGAAGCAAGGGAAGAAGTAACGTTCAACGCACGAATTCGACTCCTACGTTATCGTACTTCTAAGCTTTATTTATTTTGATTTTCGAATTTATTGATGTTTATGAGGTTGAGAAACATTTATACATCTTTTTTAGTTTGATTTGAATATAAACTAAGTTTATTTTATCAAGGTTAGGGAAGATTGTGATTGAGTCATTGATTTGAATGTGTTTGAGTGGATTAATTCTTTTGTGCATGAACTATAATCTTAATGCTATCAAAGCCTTGCTAACTTTGATTGAATTTGTGAATTATAATTGAGATCGAGAGATAAAATTATAATACGCTATAATAATTCATGTTGTATGTTAAAGATTTAGATCGAGAGATTAAATCACATACGTGATCACTTTGAATTGAAAGATCTAAAGTCAAAGTGAAAGATTTAAAGTTAACGATTTTCATCGAGATTTATTCAATATTAAATTGGTTTAAGTGAACGAGAGTTACTTGCTTCAATTTAATATTAGTTTCAATATAGCTTGAGAAAGTATATTGATTATATTAGGGAATCCGTCACCTTAAGAATTAATTGGTTAGTAATTGTTTTTACAAACAAATCATTGACAATAACACAATTGAACCAACATCTTGATAAACTTTTTGAGTGGAATTCCTTCGCATCTTCAAAGGAGTTGATTTAGTTTTGAGTTTTTAAGTTTTTTTTTGTTTAATTAGATACTTATTCATATATTTCGTAGGCTAACTAATTTTATTTGGTACTTATACGTTAGTCTCTGTGGGTACGACATCCATTCTTTTAAATCACTATACTAAAACTTGACACCGGCTCTTGCGGTATAATCGCTACACTGGAAAAATAATTGTTTAAAATAATAGCAATCAAGTTTTTGGCGCCGTTGCCGGGGACTAATTTGTATAATATCATACGAGATTAGTTAATTGTAATTCAGCCATTTATTTTGTTTTGTTTTGTTTGTTTGTCAATTTTGACTGTTGGGTTTACTACATTTGTGTTTCTCCTTTTGGGTTGATTTTTACAGGTAGTCATCTTCTTGGTGCATGCTAAGGAGTAGCAACCCCACACTCGAGCCGTTTGACCCAGAAATTGAGCGAACGTGTCTAAGGAAAATAAGGGAAGCTCGAACAATGGCGGATAACAATCAAGAAGGGGGCGCGACTATTGAAGCACCGAATCCAAGATCTATGATGGATTTTGGTCAACCAGCTTTCCATGGATCACTGTCAAGCATTACGAGGCCAAGTATTCCAGCCAACAACTTTGAGATAAAGCCGGCAATAATTCAGATGATCCAGCATTCAGTGATGTTTGGGGGAGTAGCCACTGATGACCCAAACGCTCACATCTCCAACTTCTTGGAGACTTGTGACACCTTCAAACACAATGGCCTTTCTGATGACGCCATCAGGTTACGGTTATTTCCATTTTCATTAAAAGATAAAGCTAAAGCATGGTTAAATTCTTTACCTGCAGGATCTATTACCACTTGGGAGGGGATGACACAAGCGTTCTTGTCTAAATATTTTCCCCCTTCCAAAACTGCGAAGATGAGAAACGATATCACCACGTTTGGGCAATATGATCCTGAAACTTTATATGAGGCGTGGGATCTTTTCAAGGACTTGCTTAGGAGATGCCCACATCATGGTCTTCCTATTTGGCTCCAGGTACAAACCTTTTATAACGGTTTATTTTCAGTTAACCGTTCTATGATTGATGCAGCCTCAGGAGGATCCATTATGCGTAAAACACCGGAAGCATCTTATGAACTCTTGGAAGAGATGGCTTCTAATAGCTATCAATGGCAATCAGAGAGGAATGTGCCAAAGAAACCAAGTGGAGTTCATCAAATTGACGACATCACTGCTCTTTCGGCACAGTTGGAAGCATTGAACAAAAAGATAGGTAGCATGAGCATGACAGCGATGCAAGCTCAAGTTATCACTGTGACTTATGGGGAAGCAATCATCCAAGAATCGAATGCCAGGCAGGTAATCCATTTACTCAGTCTAATGAATCTGCTAACTATGTAGGAAACAGGCAGCCCAATAACCCATACTCCAATACTTACAACTCGGGATGGAGGAATCATCCAAATTTGCAATGGTCCAACCAAAACAACATGTTGAACCCACAACAACAACCGGGATATGTACCTAAGCCGAGTATGGAGGAGCTCATGACCAAGTTCATATCATCAACTGAAACTATGATGCAAAATCAGGATGCATCTATAAAGAACATGGAAATAAAAGTAGGGCAACTTGCAACATTGATCTCCGGACGAACTCAAGGTACACTACCAATCACACACACTGATAAGGTAGTAATTCCTCCCCCATTTCCCGCTGCATTAAAAAGAACTAAAATGGATGCTGAATTTGGTAAGTTTCTTGAGGTATTTAAGAAATTGCATATTAATATACCCTTCGTTGATGCTCTACTTCAAATACCTAGTTATGCTAAGTTTTTGAAGGAAATTCTCTCTAACAAGCGAAAGTTGGGCGAATACGAAACGTTAAGCTTAACGGAGGAGTGCTCAGCAATTGTGCAAAACAAAATGCCTCCACAGTTAAAGGACCCAGGGAGTTTTACTATACCTTACACTATAGGATCAGTCACATTTACTAAATCATTGTGTGATTTGGGTGCAAGTATTAATTTGATGCCTTTTTTTCCATTTTCAGGAGGTTGGGACTAGGAGAGTCTAAACCCACAAAGGTTTCACTGCAATTGGCGGATAGATCTGTCACATACCCCCGAGGAATCATTGAAGATGTATTAGTCAAAGTGGACAAATTCATCTTCCCAGTTGATTTTCTAGTACTAGATATGGTGCATTTTGAGCTTAATGCTTGCTCGATGAGGATCAAGTCTAAGTTTGGGGGAGTTGATAGGGATGAATATTACGTGTATTTTTGCAATGATATGTATATATTTTCGTGTAGATTCCGGGATGATGCTACGCTTTTTTGATATTTATTTGGTTGTTTCAGGAATCTAGGTGGAAAGTGGAAGAATTGAGCTAGAAAGATGAAAACGGATCAAACCGAGGCAAGAATTGAAGAAGTTGGAATCTGACCTGACCGATCGAGCGGTAGTGGAGCGCGATCGATCGAAGGAGACAGAGTTTTGGCCAACAAGAAAAAGAAGAGCTCGATCGATCAGAAATTTATGCTCGATCGATCGAGCATGGCAGAGAATTATCAAGCGAGATTGAAGAAAGCTCGATCGATCGGCAGTTTATGCTCGATCGATCGAGCGAGGCAGAAGAATTCATGGACGAGAAAAGAGAAGGCTCGATCGATCGAGACAATTGTACCGGTCGATCGAGCAACAGAATTTTCAGAAAAAAAAGACTTGATTGAGTTTGATCTATTGGGAACACTTCCATCCACCTCCTCTTCTATAAATAATGGACCTAGGGCACGAATTGAAGGGACCAATATCATATCATACACAATATATCAGCCTCCTTTCATCCTCCAACAACCATACAATTTAGAGAAAAAGCCTTTGAAGTGCAAGGAAGGAAGCAAGGGAAGAAGTAACGTTCAACGCACGGATTCGACTCCTACGTTATCGTACTTCTAAGCTTTATTTATTTTGATTTTCGAATCTATTGATGTTTATGAGGTTGAGAAACAGTTATACATCTTTTTAGTTTGATTTGAATATAAATTAAGTTTATTTTATCAAGGTTAGGGAAGATTGTGATTGAGTCATTGATTTGAATGTGTTTGAGTGGATTAATTCTTTTGTGCATGAATTATAATCTTAATGCTATCAAAGCTTTGCTAACTTGATTGAATTTGTGAATTATAATTGAGATCGAGAGATAAAATTATAATACGCTATAATAATTCATGTTGTATGTTAAAGATTTAGATCGAGAGATTAAATCACATACGTGATCACTTTAAATTGAAAGATTTAAAGTTCATCGAGATTTATTCAATATTAAATTGGTTTAAGTGAACGAGGGTTACTTGCTTCAATTTAATATTAGTTTCAATATAGCTTGAGAAAGTATATTGATTATATTAGGGAATCCGTCACCTTAAGAATTAATTGGTTAGTAATTGTTTTTACAAACAAATCATTGACAATAACACAATTGAACCAACATCTTGATAAATTTCTTGAGTGGAATTCATTTGCATCTTCAAAGGAGTTGATTTAGTTTTGAGTTTTTAAGTTTTTTGTGGTTAATTAGATAATTATTCATATATTTCGTAGGCTAAATATAATTTTTCTAATTTTATTTGGTACTTATATGTTAGTCTCTGTGGGTTCGACATCCATTCTTTTAAATCACTATACTAAAACTTGACACCGTGCACTTGCGGTATAATCGCTACACTAGAAAATTAATTGTTCAAAATAATAGCGTTCAATTATATTTGTTTAGTTTTAAAGTTTTGAACTAATATTGTAAAAGAGTAATATTTAGTGGTACCATTTTCTCTCGATTTTGTTCATTTTATAAAGCACTAATTATTTTTTGTTTCTGCAGATATACCGGGTTATTTAAAAAATTAACCCCAAAAAAATGTTTTTAACAAAATAACCCAATTTAAAAATGGTTAACAAATTAACTCGTCTCCTACTTTTATTTGTTTTTATGTTGGAGGCGCCAACTCAACATATATATATATATTTTAACAATGTTGGAGGCGCCAACTGAGTTGGCGCCTCCAACATATGTTTGTTTTTTTTTTAAATTTTAATTTATTATTATTATTATTATAATTATTATTATATGAAAAAAAACCAACAAAAATTCAATGTAGTGTTCAACGTCAATCGCTATCTCAAAAACTATTATTGATAGTACACATATTTTCTCCAATATATAATGTTTTGTGAACTGTCGGTTGAGTCCAATCATTCTCTCATATTCAAAATTCAAATAATAACGTTCCCATGAGTTAGAATACTCACTTTGACCATTTTAAATTTTGAATCACATTCAAATAAGTATAAAATACTATCTTTTGATCTGAACAAAGATTAATATGTGTCCCACTTGGAGGTGTAGTTGAAGATAGGGTGTAAATGAAGCGAATCGAGCCGAATATGAAGAATTTTTTAAGCTTCGAATTCGGCTTGAAATAGTTATATTCGAACTCGGGTTTGATTCAAAGTTCGAATAGTTTTGAAAATTTGGCGCGAGTTTGGTTCAAAAAGATTCGAGCATGTTCGCCAGCTATTTGAACTATTGCTCTAGAATAAATACCCGAAATGTTCAAAATATATTTATTTAATATATATTTATATTAATAAAATATTAAAGTTCACGAGCGGCTCGGAATGGCCGTCGCGGAACATTATTAATACGGGTACGAGTTTAGACCCGTCTCATTGACATCCCTAAGAGTAATCCTCGTTACGATGATGCTGCATCCGTTCTTTGGTTTGAAGTGAAACCATGTGCAATGTTTCACGTTATCAATTGTTACGAGGAAGGTGACGAGATAATTATATAAATTTTATGTTTAAAAAATTTAATAATGTTCCGCGACGGCCATTCTGGGCCGCAAATTTTTTTAGAATTTGATAATAAAAAAATTGTTTAAATACAATTTTAAAAATATGGACGATGTTTTTACAATTTACCTGATAAGATGAGACATATTTTTATTATATTTTTTTATCATAAATTGTTTGTTTTTTTATTAAAAAAAAAAACTAAGTTGGACATGCCAACCTGAGAAGTGATTTTAAAGAATAAAAGTATGTTTGGTAATATAATTTTGAAGGAACAATTTATATTAACTTACAAAATCATGTAAAATTCTGATTTTGTGTAAAATTGTCAAATTATATTTGAGTTGATATATTTTCTGGACAATGATAAGGTGAAACATATTTTTATTATTATTTTTTTATTTTAAATTGTTTTTTTTATATAAGAAAAAAAAAAGAAGTTGGACACGCCAACTTGGTTGGCGTGTCCAACTTTAATAAAAAAAAAATAAAGTTGGACACGCCAACTAGGTTGGCGTGTCCTACTTTAAAAGTTGGTCCCACCATCTCAGTTGGCGTGTCCTACTTTAAAACTTGGTCACGCTATCTCAGTTGACGTCTTCTACTGAACACGTCAATTGAGTTGACGTTTCAGGTCAGTTTGTAAATTTTTTATATTTCAGGTTATTTTGTCAATATTTTTTTTAAAATAGGTTAATAATTTAAAAACCCCAGATATACCTAAACCGGTGTTACCTAACAGGTGTCTGCTAGAGAATGAATATAATCGGTTAGAAATATAAACAAGAATCAGTCAAAACATTTTTTTTAATTATTAAAATGACTAAAAGACCTTAATATGCAGTATTTTATTATTTTATGTATGTAATAGTTTAAACAAAACAAAATATTTAGTTTATAATACAATGATAATTAAAATAGTTAAATATGATGCCCTGCAAGTAAAGCTGTCAAAATGGATTGGATGCATCTGATTATGCCAAGATTTTTAGGCCCGTTTGGATGGGCCAACCCGTTTGGGTTGGTGTGGATTGGCCAGCAGATTGAGCCAATTAATTAATTTATAATAAAAGTTGAATGAATTAATTAAAATATTATTTATTAATAATTTATTTAATAATTTTAATCATAAAATTGAATAAAATTATATTTTTATTTTTGTCGGGTTGGCTTGTCTACCCCGCAACGGGCTAATTTAACTAAATAAAACAAAAATAAAAAAAACTCAAAATTAAAGTAAAAAAAAAAGGTTTACGAAACTAAGGTAAAACACGAACTTGGTTCATGATTTTTACTGTTTACATTTTTTTTATTACAAATTTTTCACAAAAAATGATGTTAAGGTAAAATATTTATTTTTTGGTGAAATCATATACTATTTTTTATGTGAGGATGATGTATTCTATTTTTTTAAATAAAAAAAACATTCTTAATCAATCCTTTTTTTAGGCTTGTTGTATAGTTTAATTACAAATATCTTTTTGCACTTAAAAAAAATAGAATTCAGAAAAGATATTTCTAATTAAACTATATAACAAGCCAAAAAAATAGAATACATCATCCCCACATAAAAAATAGTATATGATATCACCAAAAAATAAAAATTGCACCTACTAAACATAACTCATTGGAATACTGGACATATTTATGTTCTTATAGCTACCAAGTACCAAGAACTTATTAAACATAAATTCAAATAATGGTAGAAAAGTCTAAAATGGCGTACAACTTTCACTTTGCCTCATCCGAGAGAATTATTCAGAAGGTCGCTAAGGCCATCTCCAACCCTGCACCAAAAATGGCTTCAATGCCATTTTGGTGCAGGGTTGGCACTCCAACCCTGCACTATTCCCAGCGCCATTTCTGGCGCTGGGAAGAGTGCTGCGCCAGAAATGGCGCAGCACTGTAGCTGCGCAATTTCTGGCGCAGCGGATTCTATTTTTTTTTTAATTTTTTTTGTTTTATTTTTTAATTTATATTATTTATTATACTATTTGTATTGTTTTTATTATATTTTAATCGTTTTTATTATTTGATTTTTGAAAATTTTAAAATTTATAGTATTTAAAACTTTATAATTAATATTTTTAAAAATTATATTTATTTTTAATTATTATAAATGAAATTAAAACATGCTAAAAAATTACAAAATTAAATTATTCATGATGTTTAAACATATAATTAATTTAAAAATTACTTAACTTAATAATACACGCAAAATAAATCGAAATTGATTAAATTTTAATGATTTAATATTAATTTAAAATTTAATTATGTTACTAAATATATAAAAATATTTGTAACAAATAATTGATTGAAAAAAATAATTATTTATAAATGAAATTAAAAGGAATATTATAAGGAATATTCCTTTTGAAGTAAAATTTGGAGTAGATGGGTTGGAGATGAGTTTTATGTTTGGTGCAGAAATTGCACTATTTTGGTGCAAAACCTGCGCTAAAATGAATTTTTGGGTTGGAGATGGCCTAAAGAAACATAAACAACGATCCGGGTTAGGGGATTTGTTGATGGATTTAAAATTTTCAAACATCAATTTCTTTTTTACAAATAATTGAATAATTTGTAAAAAAAAATAAAAAAATTGAACAGTAAAAATTGCGAACCAAATTCGCGACTCGCGAACCGAGTTCGTGTTTTACCTTAGTCTCGTAAACCTTTTTCTTTATACTTTATTTTTGAATTTTTTTATTTTTGTTTTATTTAATTAAATTAGTCATCCGCAACCCGTCATGAGTTTGGGTTGGGGTGGAAGTTTTTCGAAGGATTAAATTAGTTAATCTAGCCCGTTTGAGTCAGGCTGATCCGTTTTGACTTCTCTACTTTGCAAGGCATCGTCTTATTCATTATTAACATAGAAGTCAATAATTTTTTATTTAGTGATCCAGGGCGATTTTGAAATTGATAGTCATTTGAAATACTTAAAATAGTATACTTATGGGTATTGTTAGGACAGAATTTTGGTGATGGTGTATGACATTGAAGCAAATAGAGGTTTGTTACTGATTTAAAGTTCAGAATTAGTTGCTCCAAACATGGTTATTAAGCAAAGTCAAAATTTGTAGTGCATTTTTGATAATTCATTTTATGTTCGAATTTATTATCAATATATCCAATTTGTAGTGTGATATCACCAAAATTTGTGATGACTTGCTGATATCAGGCGAGAGAATATGGAGAGAATATATGCGGTAAGTGAAAGCAATTATATCTATCAGTCCTTAATCGATACCCCCAACCTGGTATTTATAGGCAGAGACCTAAGAGTTGTATTGCAACAAGGACTCTTTCTATGTTTATCCAAATCTTACCCCGATATGTCAAGATCCTGAGAATACAATCAAATCCTGATATTGCTCCGCAGATCTAGGACTAGATATCTTGGGGGACCGGTTTCCTTGCTGAGCGTCGGCAGCAACAAGGGAAATGAGGAGAGCTCGGCCTATCAGCTCGGGCTCCCAAAACAGGTCGCTCGGCGAGGTACTGAAGTGAAAACAGGTGAGGTGGAACAGGTCGGCCAAACAGGTCGGACTTCGCAAAGAGCTCGGAGAGGTAGGCGAGGTCTAGTCGAAGAAAGGCGAGTAACATATCTTGGAGCCAGATCGTCTCGTCAGGTGGTATATTCTAGCGGGTATCAGTAGTGAGTCAAAATTTGACCTCAAACTTCGTTTCATCCGAACCAAACAATTCACACACACACATATATATATATATATATTCAAGAAAATTTCCGACTTGTTTTAACACGTCTACAAAGTCAAAAGTATTTATTCGTAATTCCCTTTATACCCTTCTCTCCTTTTCCTTCCAAAACTCTCCTTTCTATATAATCATCCATTGGCCTATCCATTTCTTCAGTTAGTTAAGACAGACTTATATTCTTAAACTCTGAAGATTTCTTTGTTGTTTTTTCACCGGAGCTTCAAATTTTGGGAGTTCATTTGAGGAGGAGTTCACACAGAGAATGGCTGGCGGCGGCGGAGGAAGGACACTGGAAGAAACGCCGACGTGGGCTGTGGCGGTTGTGTGTTTAGTTTTAGTCATGGTTTCTATTTTCATCGAACATATCATCCATTTAATAGGAAAGGTAAGAATTCTTGAATTTGTTTACTGAATTCTATATTTCCATGTTTTACTCGATTTTATTACCTATAATTCAATATTTGCAGTGGTTGAAATCGAAATATAAAAAGGCCTTATTCGAAGCACTGGAGAAAATTAAATCAGGTAGATATTCAAATAATTTGACTTTGTAATAAGTGACAATGTTTAATCTTTTCTGTATTATTGTAGAGTTGATGCTGCTGGGATTTATATCCCTGCTTTTGACCGTAGGACAAAGTCTAATTTCTGGTATATGTATATCAAAAGAAGTGGGAGCCACGTGGCACCCATGCAACAAAAAGCAAGAGAAAGCAAAATATGCGTCGCAAGTTATTGGAATGGAAGATCGCCGGCGGAGGCTTCTCATGGACGGCGGCACCAGCAGCTTCCGGCGGATCTTGGCAGCCGGTGGCACTGATAAATGCGCAGCCAAGGTATACATATAATCGTACGAAATTCACATGTATATATGAGATTTAATGTGACAAATTGACAATTGAGTTTGTTCATAAATTACTCATATATATATTATATATATTAAGAATTTATTAATTTATATATTACATGAGTTCTACTCGAACATGTATTATGTTATATATTTAACAAATTATTAACTTAACATGTTGTTCTCAAGTCGGGATCGACCAAAAAATTATTTCCAAAAAATTATTTAAGCGAGTTTATTAATTAATCGAGTATTAAATATCAAGGTTATACTGTATTGTATTTTTATGCATTGATTAAATAAATAAAATGATTTGGACTCTCTTAATATTCGTATTCCAATTCTTTATTTATACAAATTCTTGCTTTTCTGATGATTATACATTTAGTTTTCGAAAGTAATGTGAATATTTAGTGGGTGTTTGCAATTGCTTATGAAAACTGCTTATCTGTTTTTCAGATAAAAAAGCAGTTTTTGGGTGTTTTATTTGTTTGCTTCTGCTATTGCTTCTCTAAAAATAAGCAGAAGAAAGCAAGCAGAGAAGTAGGTCATGACATGCTTTTGACTGTTTTAAGTTGTTTTGTGGTAATTTCGTAATTAATTTATGTTTATTAAGTTGTTTTTTTATTTAAATAACAAACACCCAATGTTTTTGCTTAAAATCAACTTTTTCCAACTTTAAGCAAAAGCAACATAGAAGTGCTTTGAATAAGCAATCGCAAACACACCCTTACTATGTAATGCTTAATTTGTTATTAAATTGATTATTATTGCAGGGAAAAGTGCCATTTGTATCCTCGGATGGCATACATCAGCTACATATTTTCATATTTGTACTGGCTGTATTTCATGTGCTTTATTGTATTCTCACATTGGCTTTGGGAAGAGCTAAGGTACGTACTTCTATATACACTGGTTGATTTATAATTTAACTTGAATGGATAAAAAATATTAAAAATGTGGAAATTATTTAGGATGCAATTTGTAATTCTAGGGTAATACAAAAAAAAAAAAAAGAGGGACTTGTCTTGAATTCAAAATATAATTTTAGGGGCCACAAATTAAAGGCGTAATCTGCAATTTTGGTGGGGCAAAATATAATTTTAAGGGGAAAAATACAAATTTGAGGGGTAATAAATTTTTTTTTAGGAAATCACCCTTCCTTATCTTCACATGCGTCCGCCTCTCTCTCTCTCTCTCTATATATATATATATATATATATATATATATATATATATATATATATAAATATATTCTATTTTTACCTTTATGGAGATGAGGAAAATATTTAACTAAATAATGGAAATGGGAATTTTTTCATAATATTTTAAAATTAGGAAAAAAAATAGTAAGTGATTCATATTTTTTGTTGGTTTTTAGATGAGTAGTTGGAAAGCATGGGAAGAAGAAACAAAAACGGCAGAGTATCAATTCTCACATGGTATGTAGAGTAAATATTTTAAATTTAAAAGAATTCCAAATTTTATTAGATTATATTATATCTGGAGAAACACTACAGATCCAGAAAGATTTAGGTTTGCGAGAGAAACATCCTTTGGAAGGAGACATTTAAGCTTTTGGAGCAAAACTCCCGTCCTACTTTGGATTGTAAGTCATTTTTTCGTACTCCAAAATTTCCCAATGTTTTTTATTTTATATATAATATATATATATATATATATTATTATTATTATTATCTTGAACAAATCGAATTTGGTATGGTGTTTTTTTCTGGTCAAATTAAAATATAAGTTTGAAAAAAATATTAATAGAGAAATCTTATGTTGTTAAGAAAAAAATATAGAAGAACAAGTCCAGAAATTCTGCGGCCAGACTAATTATTTATGTTGTAAGCTTATACGTACTACACTATAATCGAATTTTAATATGTGGTGGGTAAGATATTATATTTTATTTAAAATAAGTTACTATAAAATTTGAAAACTTTTTTATATTACCAGAGACCAAATATATAATAAACGAGTTGAGTTTGTGAAAATAAAAAAATTCAAGTTATATAACCACGATTTTATAATTGGGTGGACAAAATTTTAAATAATATTTTCAGGGAGGCGAAATATAATATTTTTTTTTATTTTAAATTTTTAACAACAAAATTAAAAAAATTTTTATAGTAAATTATGTAATTTAAAAAAATTCCCTGACACGATTAGATGATGAATGAGTCATCAATTGAATTAATTAATATCCCTAAAGAGAAAACTACTTTGATCAGCTCTATTGGACATACCTAAGATTGTACAATATTAAGCATTATATTAAATAATATAATATAAAATATTATGGAGCCTATAATTGTTTTTAGCGTAATTTAGTAGAATTCTTTAGAGTCAAGAATTCGTTAAATAAATGATATAAATGTCTATAGTGGTTTAAAAAACAATTAAATATTTTTTTGAAATAGTCGTGATTATGATAGGTAATTATTAGGCGACGGTCCTTCTAATTAACTATGTTATAATTAGACAAGGACATGAATGATCTATATAGGCCATGTTTCACAATTCACACCCATATTCCTTTCATCTTACTTTGAATTTTTTCAAATTGACTTCTTCTCATGTTAATTATTTTCTATGTCAAAAGACAAATATTTAAAAGTTAAAAGTACATGTTATCTATCATATAAAAAGTTGTATTACGAATTGCTCTTTTAGTTTGAATATTAATATATGGACCACATATAGAATAACTATATTACGAATTCACCATCTTTAGTTTGTGATAGATGAAGGAAAAATTACAATTGTCTCTCATATGATTTGACATAAAAATACATAACAGATGAGGTTGACGTTATTTTTTAAACTATAAGGGTTAAAACAATAATTATGAAAACTAGATGGAATGAATATGTAATTCACCCTAAAATTATCAGATTCCCCGAAAGTGAAATCTAAATGGGAAAAATGTGCTTGTGATATAAAAATAAAACATAGGGTTTTTAAAAACTATGATTGTTAAATAATAGATTCGTATTCATAAAGCTCATAAACTATATAGTGTTTGAAAAAAAAAAAGAAAAAAGAGAAAGAGTTTCATTTTTTTTTTCTTGTTACGTAAAATTAGTTTAATTTAGCAAATTAACTTTGATTTTGTAATTATGTAAATAGAAAGGGGGAAATATACAAAATATGTGTCCCATTATAATTAATTAGAACTTAATGTGAGACCCTTCATTTTCCTAGCAAATTCAAATGGGTTTCAATAAAAAAAAAACGAGGACAATCATGCCAGTCATAATTTTTAGATTAATGGCCATAATTTCGAATTTAAAACAAAGATTTACATGTTAGTGTGTTTTGTCTCTATAAATACCTTAGGTCATCAATTGAAAATAGCTATTGATTAAGGCATTCTAGGTGATTCAAAGGCTAGTTTATGGAGGCATTTTATCATATTTCTTGTCAAAAAATCAAAGAATATATGCATATGTTTTTCTAAAAGAAATTATTACTGTTTATTATTTGCACTGAATGATTATGAACCAAATGGTAGGGACATGTATTATGGACACTACTGATTAAAGACATCACCTCTTTGAGGAGTAACATATAAGGGATTGATATCAGTTTAGACTTAAAGAGCGTAGAGTGTTTCTATAAAATATGATAGTTTACTGAATACTGAATTTTTTTTTTAATTACTACGTACGAAATTATTTTATTTTCTATCAAAGAATATAGTTTATGTTAGCTTATTTCAATAATATATTTCTTCAAGGTTTAAACATTTTCAAAAGTTTATTAATGAATTTTTAAGGATGTTATCGATGCCACATTTTGGGCTCGAGGTGTGACACTTAAATAGATCCTCTAGATTCGTTGTTTAATTCTATGTGATTGAATTATATAATTTCTATCTTTTATTTAATATGTTTAATTATTTCTCATTATTATGCAGGTTTGTTTCATAAGACAATTTGTAAGATCTGTTCCTAAGGTTGATTATATGACTCTAAGACATGGATTTATCATGGTAAATTCCAATATTATTACATCAAAATTATTGATTTTTTTTTATTTTAAATTTACTCTTAAAAATAACAATTTCTCATTGTTTTTCTATTGTTTGATTGGATATTTCAGGCACATCTAGCTCCACAAAGCCACAACAACTTTGACTTCCAGAAATATATTAACAGATCGCTCGAAGAAGACTTTAAAGTTGTGGTTGGAATAAGGTTAGTACTTCAGCTTTATTGTGTTAATTTCTTTAAATTTTAGTAGTCACTTGAGAATAAGATAAGAAAAATACTAACAAAATTTATAGTAAAAAAAATTATGATATTTAATATTTATAGTTTTTATTAATTAAATGTGACATGATGCCACTTATTTCATTTCTTGAAAATGAAAGTAAAACAATATATGTAGGGGTGACCAAACCATAACCTAGTAAAACACTACAACCTAAGGACGTGCTAAGATCACTACAACCAAACTGAATAAAAGTAAAATGCAAACATCTTGTTTATATTAAAGGCATTAATGTTTTTTCCCCTTTTTCCAAGAATAATTAATTTTATTAAAAGCATATATGGGGAGCCTCCGGCCTTAGACGAATGGTAAATATTAATATCCCCTTTAGAAAGACTTAGGTTCGAATCCAAATAGTGGCCCACAAAATGTTTACAAAATCCTTCTCCCGTATTAAAAAAGAAGAAGCATATAATGGGTAAATTTTGTTTAGACAAAATGAGGCTTATTCTTAACTGTGCAAGGGACATGTCCAGACTCAGTCCTATAATGAGTAAGTTTTTGAAAAGATATACATGGCATAAATTATATCCTTTTTTTTCCCCATCAAAGCAACTGATTTTAGGCTTGATTGATTGTTATTTCAGCCCACCAATCTGGTTCTTTGCTGTGTTGTTCCTTCTCTTCAATACTCATGGTGAGTACTAGATTACACTTATGTATAGTTCATCAACATTACCCATAATTTTTCCAGCAATAATTCCAAAATCATATATCAAAATAACAATCAAGAACTCTTCTTCTAGACTAAAAAAATATGATACCTCGAATTTATAATTTCTTATTCTTCTATAGTTTAAAAATGTGGCAATAGTTTACAACTTGAAAACTTTATGTAAGACCCCCACCCGAATAAAATTAATAAATATTTTTATAAATCGGGGAACGAACTCAAAGTCAATTACTTTAGAAAATCGTATCAGTTTACGAGACTAAATATTTGACTTTCCCTATTAATATATTCTTTTTTTATTTTAAATTTGTGGACAGGCTGGTATTCGTATCTTTGGCTACCATTCATCCCATTAATTGTAAGTACTCAATTGTCTACGTACCCATCAATTAAAAATTGACATTTACATAACAATTTTCAATTAAATATTTAATATTTGATATTAAAAAATTGGAGAATTTTTATACAGATAATATTGCTGGTTGGGACCAAATTACAAGTGATAATTACGAAAATGGGTCTGAGGATTCAAGAAAGAGGGGAGGTGGTTAAGGGTGTGCCAGTGGTACAAACGGGAGATCACCTTTTCTGGTTCAATCGTCCACGACTCGTTCTCTACCTTATTAATTTTGTGCTTTTCCAGGTGACTAATCTAATTTAATTTATCCCATTTTTATAGTAAAATAAAATATTTTATTTGAAATAATTATTTTATTTTATAAATTTGAAATAAATAGTAGTAATGGATATTTGTTTCGGCCATGCAGAATGCGTTTCAGTTGGCCTTCTTTGTCTGGACTTGGGTAAGTTGCTTAATAGATACCGACTTCATGTTCTTTATAAACTTTATTTAATTTTCGAATTTCTTTTCTCACCTCAAATATATGTTCTTCAGAGATATGTTTATTGAAGATCTTTTGATAATTATTTCAAATAATTATTTAAGTAAAGTAACTTTATGTTATTTTTTAAATTAGTGAATTACCTATAGCCCCAGAACGATACGAATTTTACCACATATCTAAACATTAACCTGTGTATACTCTAGTATGTATTTTTTTGTCAAATCATTGGGGTGATAATTATAATTTTTCCTATATTATTATGCATCTATACGGGCTCCATCCATTATTAATCAAACTAGTTTTCAAACGTTGTAATAAATCTTTTTTAGATGGGATAGAGCTGTGATTTATTCTATATAAATTTGATTTTTCAGATTAGATATTTAACGATGTTACATGATTATTTCCTTTAATGTGACAGTATGAATTCGGGATAAGATCCTGTTTTCATGAACATGTGGAGGATATCGTGATCAGAATATCAATGGGGTGAGCATCATTTAAATTAAAATTATATATTTACTCGTTATATATATTTCTCTCTTCGATCTAAGTTAATTATTAGGGTCAATTATAACAACTGTCCTTAATAGAATATAGATATCTTATAAATAGTAATCTCAAATTTTTAGAATTACGCAAATATTCTCAAAAAAATTATTTTATAAAAAAATTAGTATCAGATAAATTTTTTATTGAATATAGCACTACATAAATTATATTTTTAATAAAAGTGGTACCTAAACCTTTAACAAAATTTGAGATTATTTTTGTTAAAACATTATTTATTAGATAAAAAAATTATGTTGGACTACTATTAAAAATACCTATTCTATGGGAATATTTTTGTAATTTATCTTAATTATTATCTTAAACAACTTTGGCACATATTAACAATGTAAACCATGATGTGATAAACAGGGTTCTCATACAGATCCTATTGCAGTTATGTGACTCTACCACTATATGCCCTTGTGACTCAGGTATGTAAATATACTTATTTGAGAAAATTACAAAAATGGTCCATAGAATATGAGTTTTTCAGTACTGATCTCAATTTTTTAGGAATAATTAAAAGTAGTACAAGAGGAAATTGTTTGTAATCAATACTAGTCCCAAACTTTTAGAATTTATCAAATATAATCCACATAAATTGTATTTTTATCAAAGATGGTCCCATAATTGAACTATCGAACTTTGGGAACAAGTTTTGAATAAAATAATATCTCTGGACAATATTTTATAGGTTCTAAATGTTTGTAAATAGTATTGATTAACAATAATTTTTGTGGGACTATATTTGATTCTTGTTAAAAGTTTGGGACCCTATCCTTTGGGACCAATTTTGAAATTTCCCTACTTATTTTTGTTTATCAACGATGTACTACTTTTCCTCGAATTTTAAATAAATACATATTCATGAGTATTTTTCACATGCCCATAATACTTTCTTGACTTGAATAGATGGGATCAACCATGAAACCAACAATATTCAACGAACGAGTGGCCACAGCCCTAAAAAATTGGCACCACACCGCCAAGAAACATATCAAAGAAAGCAAGCATTCGACGTCGGTGACACCAATGTCAAGCCGACCTTCTACGCCATCACGGGGCGTGTCACCCATGCATTTACTACGACATTACCAGAGCGAGATGGACAATAGTCCCCAGATATCTCCAAGCAAGTCGAGTTACAGTGTAGACCATGGGGATATCGATAACCGATTGCCCTCTCCCACGAGCTTCCACCGAGGCGATGGGTCAGCATCTACTTTTCACCACAACATCAACTTAGGTCATATGGAACATGAGATGGTACACAACCAACGCGAGACGGACTCGTCACAAGCTGCGCCTCCACCAAATGAACAACAAGAGATCAATATTAAAGGGCCTAGGGACTTCTCATTTGATAAGAGAGCTAGCATATAAGTGTTATGGTACCTGAATTGAGGTGAACACGTATTTTGTTCTTGTATAGGGGTGTCGATTGAAATTCCATTTTCACAGAGTGATTATGTAAGATAGGCAAAATGGAACATAGGGAAAAGTGATATTGTGTTTTAGTCCAATTGAATTTCAAAAATAATTCCAATAGAATTAGAAGTTGGATGGACTAGATTCATCCAGATCAAGAAGATGTAATATGGATCATTAGATTAAATTACCCAGATCAGATCTACGTGATCAAGGGATGCATCTAAAGGTTGTGATCATCGAGAAGGGTTCAATTCAAATTTCAAAATGCATGCACTACATTCAAAAAGATGAATGGATGCAATCCAATGGTTGTGATCCATTAGATGGATGCATTCTATTTGTGGAACTGCGCTGATTGAATCCAAGAGATGTGACTATTCGTGAAAAGACCCATGCATATTGGAAAAGTAGGGAAAAAAAGACCATATCTGCAGAATTGAATTCATACCAGTTGCATATTTTTGCCTAATTTTCGTTTGTCAGTTTGAAAAGAATCTTTGTTCGATATTCTTGTGACTTAGACAGCTACTATCACAAGATAAAGTTGTTGTATCTTAGGAAATTATTGTCGTGTTTGATAAGAACCATGTGTGAGTAAATGCATCTTAAAGAGATATAGTCCAACTCTAGCCTCAACTTTTTATTAGGGCATAATTCTTTTTATTCACCTCTTCAGGGTAATTTTGGGGTTGTTTTAAGATATTATTATATGATTATTATTCTGATTATATGATTGTATCTTTATATTTCAGGTACTCGAAGAAAAGCTACATTTCTTGGAATGGTATGCTAGTTCACGAGATTTTGTATACATGCTAAATACTGGTGATCTTCTCATTTATTGTATTTGTGTAATATAATTATACTGTCTTATTTTTTGGATCCAACATATTTATTTTAGTCGACTGGTTGATATATTGACTCTTCATGTTTCTACTGCAACAAAAGAATAGAAGTTTTTAGCCATGAAACATGTTAAAACAGTTCTCTATAACAAGATGGGAGAAGAGTTTAAGCAGATTTTATGGTTAGTTAATTGAAAATGAATTGGTTGAAAAAATTATAAAATAATTAAAAACTTCGCTTCTCATAGGAACTGAAGAACAAAATTTCAATGGTACTTTAGCTCTATGTTTTGAAGGTATTGAATATTAAATGCTTTTGTTCTATGTTTTGAAATAATATTTTTTTCACGTGCTTTTTTATTTGTTTAAAAATTTATTATGTCGTATTTGTGTAGTACGCAACCATCGCTGTCATGTCCCCAAATCAAAGCGCGGGATCGATGATACCGGTGTTGTTCCCAAATTAACATGTACATAGATTAAACATAATCGATCTTTGTTACAGAAAAAATCTGGTTTTACAAATAGAACTGATATCATCGGTTATGAATCATTACAACAACGGAATTAATTTAACTTGCAGCGGAAATTTTGAAACATCAAAGCAAACGGTTCCAAAGCAACAGCAAATCAGGAACCTTGAATAGCGACACACTTCATGTAGAAACAACATAACTAGTAAGCTTCAAAATTGATCAATTGCACATCCTTTACCAGCCCTAAAACTGAATCTGTTATTTTCCTGGGCACTTCTCTCATTTTTATTTTGGGATGGAAGGTAAGGATGAGTATTTGGAGAACATTCAACAAATTGGGATATTCTCAGAGATCAAAACTGATATATATACTAACATTTGTTCACTTTAGAGCCTGATTCATAGAAAGCCAGAACTGATTTGCTCACACTAGAGTCTTAACTTATTTTGCTCACACTAGAGCCATTACTTATTGTGTTCACTCTAGCCATAGCTTTAACATATCTCATAAGCATAAACTCATGGTAGTTTTGTATGCATGATAGTTTGCACGAGGTGTCTCACATCTTATATAGCACTTTGACCCGCGTGAGTCTTGACTTTTGATGTTCATATTTCATAAAGTTTCAGGATTTAATCTTAGATTATACTTTAATGTTCAACTGAATTTTAACACATATATAGGATCTGTGTTACGGAAGAGTAGCAAGGTTCCTTCGTCTTCACCAGAACTGGTTACTGGAATGAAATGGGTTTCTGCGTTTATAGAGAAAAAAAATTTCTGGAACAGATTTGGACATAAGTTGGAACTGAAACAGTTTTTTGGTGTGATGGAGCAGGTTGTTAAATTGCAAAGTTGATGGGTTTACGTGTATTTGGAATTCTTTTTGGTATTTTATAAAGAATTTCTTTCAGTACCATTTCCTCTTCCCATTTATTTGGATACATAATTTGAAATTTATTGAATCAAGAATGGATGACAAACCAAATTTGATTTTTCTTTTGCCGCATTATGGTGATCAGAGGAGTAACCATGAATTTTGCATAGGGGGACTGGAGGCGAAAGCGCTGTGAGGGTCCGGGGGCGAAGCCCCCTAAATTTTTTTGTGGAGATTCATTGCCCGTTGCACATTCGGTCCATTCATTTCCTACTTGGGAAAATCAAAAATGGATTCACCAAACTTCTTATTAATTGATCTAAAAAAATCGTTGATAAAAATCGACAGGTCAAGATATAATTATTTCAATTTTCCGCTGAGTTATCTGGCAAATAATTTTTAAAATCAAATATTATTTGGGCATTCTTACCTTGACGTTGAAGAAATCTTACTTGATTGGCTTATTATTTGATGGATGATAGCGAGCCGATGAAGATGAGTGAAGGACCGATGGTGAAGCCATGAAGAATGATGGATGATTTTTAAGGATGATGGATGAATTTTGAGTCTATCCTTGTAGGGATTTGAAAGTCACTCAAAAAATAAAAATGACTGGTTGGTACATTCAACCTCTTGCCCGGAGATTCCCCAAATCCGTTTGTTGACCAATAGACCTCAGGAGTAAGTATAGACTGGGTTGCAGAATGCTCATGGATTCGTTGTCGTGCCAGATGAAGTTGAACATTATGGTATAAATGAAACATTACCATTTGTTGGGTATTGTGGCCCAATTAATAGCCCACAAATTTCTTAAGCCTATTAGGGCTTTAATCCCCATAATTAACCTACTCTAATCTATTCTTAAGTCTGTGAAATAAACGCCTCCTTCAATTCCCCAGAAAGTCTGAAACGCACGCCTCTACTCTCCCTCACTCAAAAACGTGTGCCTCAATCTTTCTTTCTGAAACACTCAAGACGTGCGCCTCCTTCATTACTTAGCCGGTTGTTGTGTGCTCCGGTGGGACGGCGGAGTTGCGGTGGTGCGTAGGGTGTCTTGTCCGTGTGCTGTGTGCGCTTGGGGTTCTCGTTCGTGTGCTGTGTACGCAGAGTGGTTCTGTCAGTGGGAGGCATATTCGTGGTTCTTGCCTGTGTGCTGTGTGCACATGGTGTAGCTTGGGTCTTGGGGAGTTTTTTCTGGTTGGTGGTGAGTGGTGATTGCTGGCCGTGTGCATGCACTTGCTTTGTGCTGTGTGTTTGCTTGGTTGTGGTGTTGTGCGTTACCAGTATGTTGTCAACACCTTCTGGCCTTTACCTTGGATTCTTTCCGTGACGTAGTTTGGAAAAACAGCAGAGCTGAGCCGCACTCAGTATCCTTTATAGATTACCATAATATTTGCATATTGTGTATTTGTGCTTGTCTTTGTTTTGCATGCGGATATCCACATAACAGTGGTATCAGTGCGGCTATCTGCGCCTGGTTGGTGAACAACGACGCTCGGGCAGCGGCTGTTCGGAGGCTCAGTTTCTGCACCAGTTCGGCTTTTCGGTGGAAAAACCACAGAGCGTTTGCCTCTGGGTCGTAAGTGATTAGCTTGAACCCTAAAACTTTTACTGCTTTGTTGAGCGCCTATGTCATAGGTTCTAGGGCTTGCTTGCTGTAGAAAACTAGGAATTTGTGTGATTCTGTGTTTATTTGATTTTCACTGTGGCTCACTGAAATTTTAAAATTGTCTAAAAACTTTCAGTTTTCATTAGCTGTGCCTATTTTGTATGGTCCTGCTTCTGCTGCTTACTTTGTGTAATTTGTTAGCCTGCGATTTAGTGTGCCTTATTTTGCTTGTGTGCGATGGCTTCTATTTCTGGCTATAATATGGAACCCTTTAATGGAAAATCGATCCAAACCTATCAGATCCTACACAAAAGAGTCCAACTTAAAACTCTTCCAAATCTTAGAAAGACTCCACCCGAAACACAGTTAGCAAGATCGAAACAGAATCTGAAATCCACCTCAGAAATTAAAGATTTCGGATTCCTTCCTCTCGAGTTTGAATCCTAGCCGAACTCTTAGACTAAGCCTCTACTTTCATCTATAAATATGGACCAAACCGTAGCTATTAATCACTCCAAGCCAACTCCTTCCAGCCTCATAAACCGAGAAGAAATCCTCTTTCTCTCCAACCTTGAGTCTGCACAGAAAATCCAGAAGCTTTTCCAACCGATCACTTTAGCAAGCTGTGCGAAGTTCGTCCCTCTTAATCCATCGAGTTCTGGCAGATTTTTGAACCCAAAACCGATAATCTGCTGCCTCGTGTTTTGTTCAGAAGTTGCAGCAACAATTCGAAATAAAATTCCAGCAATCTTCCAACACAGAAACTCGAGTTTTAAGCCTCCAAAAGCTTGCATACTCTGCACCAACCTCTCGACCCTTTCAGTTTTTGAACTCTAAGTATCTTCCAGCAGCCAAAACCGAGAGATCAAGCCATAGACTTCACGTATGTGTTTCCAGAAAGCTTTAAGCATTATATTCAAAACCCTTCCCTTTTTCCAGCAAGTTTTCGAGAAGCAAACTTAGTACATCTTAGCCAAGTTTCAACACGTTTTTCCATCGAAGTGCAACCAAGATTTTCGTTGGAATTCGTTTGAGAATTATGTTCGAAGGGTTCCAGAATCTGGTGCAAGCTTTGGACGTCCTTCTCGTGTTGTTCAAAAGCCAAGGAGATAAGAATTCAAGTGTGTCATACCTTTGATCAATCAAGCACGATACCAAGCCCGGTAAGTGGGCTTTTGTTAAGTATTCGTTTCGTTTTCAAAAATACTATGTATGTTTTTAAATTCCCAATCGATATGTATTCTGTTGAAATTATGAAAGTATATTTTGTAAGCACGTTAAACTCGAAATCTAATTGGATTTGGATCCCCATGACCCTGATGCGGTGGGGTGTAACCGCTAAAAGAACCTTATACGGTGGTAATCCGTTGTTTCTGGGTTATCCAGACCCTTTATTCGTGGGTTAGCCGATATTATGACCTCATCTCTAGGAGGGATAAGTCTAGAGACTGATATCAGTACCAAGAAGAGAGTAGAATGATTTACTGTGCTTAAGTATATGAAAATTATGAAACGATATGTTATGTCATGGCTCGTAAGGGCAAATCAAGTATGTTAAGATACATTCATATCGGTTTATGAAAGTTTTATGATCCAAGTTTATGAAAATTATGTATATGTATGATATCGATTGTCCCCCACTTGCTGAGTGTTTTCCAAAGCACTCAACCCTTACTCTACATGCCCAGATAAAGCCGAAGAAGAATTAGAGCAAGAAGAAGAGCACCAATTTTGGGGTTGGTGAAATCAAGTCCGCTGCGTAGATCAAGATCTTTTATGTTTTCAAGTTTTCCCGTTTTAAGACAATTTTATTTATTCAGTATTTAAGTTTTTAATTCCGCATTTCTTTATTCATTGTAAAGACAATGGGTTTTTATTCAATGGAAAAAGACTGGCTTTTCAGTAGTTATGATATTATGAGGGTTATTGATTTCAAGTTGTTTATGGAAATCAATGCTGGTGTTATTGACCCCGGTCTCGGGGCGTGACATTTTAGTGGTATCAGAGCTAGCCAGGTTCCATAATCACGCTGGGAAAAGTATTCTAGTTAAGGAAGTAACTAGAAGAAAATTCCGGTTGAAATAGACCAACTGGAGAAATAAATACAGTTGGGTGAAAATTGTCGTTTCATGATAATTACGATAATCAGAAGTCCAATCTGATTAATCACATGAATACGAAAATTTTTGAAATTTTAAAATTTTCAGTTTCTGTTTTTAAAATTTTATTTTCAAAAAATCGATTTTTAAGAATTATTTTCGGATTTTTCGATTTTCGTACAGTAAACCCTAGCCGATTTACCGTCGCCGCCGACTTGCAGCCATGATAGACGCCGGGGAATATACCAATCGAATCGTCTTCTTCAGTCGATCATTCTGTCCAAGTATCAGACCAATCGGACTTTGTTTAATCCGTCAATTTCCCGATTGTTCTCAGGAACCCTAATTCCCAATTTTTGTTCGATTCCTGATTTCTCGAGCCTTGCACGATTGTTTTGAAATTAAAAATTTTCGTGTGATTATTCCAGCAAGTCGATCATTAACCCCCTGTCAATTCCAGATTTCAAGCTTCAATTAGGGATTAATTCGAAACCCTAATTTTCGATTATAAACCCTAATTTTCGATTTTAAAAAAAAACAAAAAATTTCCAGATTGCAAAATCAGAAGCTAAGGGAATTTGAACACCTGACGCAAACTCCCGACATGTCAGTGGTAGAATATACCGCAAAGTTCAACTCGCTGGGAACGTATGCACCAAGCATAATGGCAGACGAGTCTCTGAAACTACATCGCTTCAGGATTGGACTAAACAGTCGTATCCAATCCACCCTTGCGATTTTCGAAACCGCAAATTTTGGAGATCTAATGGGAGCAGCCATCAGGGCTGAAGCAGATATCAAGCGTCGCGAGGAAGAGTTTAAACGCAAGCGACCCTCCACCAGTCAGCATACCTCTAGTAGTCAAAACTTCAAGAGGCCTAGTCCGTCCAGCAACCAGCAAAGGGGACCCACAGTAGGCCCAACTCAACAGAGGTACCCTAAGTATTCGAACTGTGGATTCAACCATCTAGGAGAATGTCTCAGAGGAAAATGTGCATGTTTCTGATGTGGGAAGACAGGCCACCGAATTGCTGAGTGTCCCGAACCTGATATGAGGGGAGACGACTGTAAGGAATAACGGCCCTCCTAGTAAACCAAAGGAGACTAAGCCGAACGCCAGAGTGTTTGCTATAACGCGAGAAGAGGCCGAGGACGCAAATGACGTTGTGGCAGGTACCATTTATTTAAACGAATTACCTGCGTATACATTGTTTGATTGTGGTGCCACACACTCGTTTATATCTAAGAGGTTTACTAAGAAACTAGCCCTTAAGCCTGAACTGCTTAGTGAACCATATAACGTAGCAACACCAGCCAATAAGACCCTTATAGCACATAGTATACACCGAGATTGTAATCTTAGTATTAATGAAATCAAGTTTAATGCTGAGCTAATTCAACTCAACATGGTGGATTTTGATGTTATATTGGGAATGGATTGGTTATCCAAACATCATGGAGTAGTAGACTGCCGTAACAAGAATGTTAAACTACGGACTCCAGACGAGAAGGAGATTGTATACCATGGCAAAGCTAAGGAAAAAAAATTCCTACTGACGGCAGCCCAAACCTGGAAAGCCGTAAAGAACGGTGAAGAAGTTTACCTAGCTACAATAAGCGAGGTTAAAGAGGAAGATGAACCCAGGATAGAAGACATAGCCGTTGTACAAGAATTTCCGAATGTCTTTCCTGAAGAACTGCCCGGTTCTGTTCCAAACCGAGAATTGGAGTTTGAAATCAACTTGGTGCCAGGCGCTGCACCAGTCTCAAAGGCACCATACCGAATGGCTCCAGCCGAATTAAAAGAACTCAAAGAACAACTTCAGGATCTCTTAGACAAGAGACAAATCAGACCAAGTGTATCCCCATGGGGAGCTCCAGTGTTGTTTGTAAAGAAGAAAGACGGGAGCATGAGATTGTGCATCGACTACAGAGAGCTGAATAAGATCACAATCAAGAACAAGTACCCTCTTCCAAGGATAGATGACCTGTTCGATCAACTCAAATGAGCTAAAGTCTTTTCTAAGCTCGATCTAAGGTCAGGCTATCACCAACTAAAGATAAAAGCTGATGACATACCGAAAACAGCATTCAGAACGAGGTATGGGCATTACGAATTCACGGTGATGCCATTTGGCTTGACAAACGCGCCAGCAGTATTCATGGACTTGATGAATCGAGTATTCAAGCCATTCTTGGATGACTTTGTTGTGGTGTTCATTGATGATATCCTCATTTATTCGTCGAGCAATGAAGATCATGAACAACATCTTCGCCTCACTCTACAGACATTGAGAGAGAAGGAGCTCTATGCCAAATTTAATAAATGTGAATTCTGGCTAGAAAGCGTATCTTTCTTAGGACACATCATATCAAAATCAGGCGTGTCCGTAGACCCTAAGAAGGCAGATGCAGTTTTGGATTGGCATAGGCCAACAACAGTGACCGAAATCCGAAGCTTCTTGGGACTAGCTGGTTACTAACGGAAGTTTGTCGAAGGATTTTTGTCAACAGCAGTACTGCTTACAAGGCTCACACAAAAGAACGCAAAATTTATCTGGAGTGAAGAATGTGAGAAAAGTTTTGAGACTTTGAAGAAAAAGCTCTCATCTGCACCAGTACTGGTACTACCAACTGAAGGCATGGGTTTCACTATTTATAGTGATGCATCTAAGGAAGGACTGGGATGTGTACTCATGCAAAGGAAGAGTAATTGCGTATGCTTCAAGACAGGTCAAGTCTCATGAGCAAAACTACCCTACGCATGACCTCGAATTAGCCGCAGTGGTGTTCGCCTTAAAAATTTGGAGACACTATCTGTATGGCGCCAAGTGTGAAGTGTTCACAGACCATCAAAGCCTTATGTTAGGATCGGGGTAGTGTTTAGAAGGGGGGTTGAATAAACACTAGATACAATTTCGATTTCTTTTCTGGTTAACTGTAAACTGTTAAGTATTACAGTTGCTTCTCAATATCAGGCAAGTCAGTAGACACTTATTATAGTGCGGAAGACGTCTACAAAACTTGTGAGGAATAAAACTGAAGTAATAAGGCAATAAACGAGTAACACGAGAGCTGTTTCTGGAAGTTCGAAGCACAACGCTTCTACGTCTCCCCTTCTTCCTTTGCAGGAATGATTCACTAGAAGACTTGGTTCACACTTTACAGTATACAACCTTCTTAGGCACTAACACACTTGGCCTAAACTCCTAGCAATCACACTCTTTTTAACTTTTGGTTACAATGAATTCTATAACACTCTTTACAGAATAAACTTTCTAGCTTTGAGAGTTTTTGAGCAGCAGACTTCAATTGAAGATAATCTATCACAGATTCAGTTTGCTGTTTGTCTGCTCTTTGCTGAACGTTTGGAATAACAGTCTTATGACTTTCTTGTTTGCTTTGAAGTATATCTCTTAGTTGAAAATCGCTCAGCACCTCTTCATTCTCTGCTTGGATGTATTTATAGGTTTGGATGTCCAACGGTAGCCTTTCTGTATATGGAAGAGATTAGCTTTCCAATTTCATATTGTCTTCTTTCCTATTTTGTAAAGCAACGGCTCTTTTCACTCTGACGGTAATGGTGGCGGAGATATAGCAGGGTGCGCCGCTCTGTTGTACCTTTGTCAGAGAATGTTGTACTGATTTTGTCTCGTTGCTTAGTGCTCTAACTGGAAGCTCAGACTTCTGCTGGTTTTCTTTGTTCAACTGGTCGTTCATCCACTTATGACCAGTTGATGTCCTTGTTCAGTGAGAGACTATTCAGTTGATAGTTGTCCAGTAGATGTCCATCCAGTTTAAGTTTATCCGATTGATAGCTTGCACGGTTGATGTCTTCACCCGGTTGATGTCTTCACCCGGTTGATGTCTTGTCTGGTTGATGTCTTCATTCGGTTGATGTCTTATCCAGTTGATGTCTTCATCTGGTTGATGTCTTATCCAGTTGATGACTTCATCCGGTTGGTGACTTCATCCGGTTGATGTCTTGTCTGGTTGATGTCTTCATCCGGTTGATGTCTTATCCAGTTGATGTCTTCATCTGGTTGATGTCTTATCCAGTTGATGACTTCATCCGGTTGGTGACTTCATCCGGTTGATGTCTTGTCTGGTTGATGTCTTCATCCGGTTGATGTCTATCCAGTTGGTAGGCATCCAGTTTATGTCTTCACCCGGTAGGAGTCTTTATCCAGTTGGTCTTTAATATCCGGTAGGACTTCATCCAGATGGTCTTTAATATCCGGTAGGACTTCATCCAGTTGGTATTTGTTATCCGGTTTGTAATTACCAAAACTTTAGAAATCGTTTTCCCAACAATTTCCCCCTTTTTGGTGACGACAAAACTAAGCAATGATCTATTTCCTACTGGAGTAAATAAGATGAGAATCCTGAAATTACTTGAAGACATAATGGAAAAGAAATTTTCATTAAATATAAGCAGATTACAAGTTGTAATCAAACTGGACAATTGAGAGAGATTCATCTTTATTTAAGATGAATTCTAATAACTTGAATAGAATCTAAGACCAATTTAGTTTACATAATACAGCTGATACATGACAAATCTTTTAAACAAGCATTGTAGACCCGGAGAGCTTCGATCCACCTGGTGTCAGAGAGGAAGAGCTCGATCCACCTTATTTCAGAGAGGAAGAGCTCGATCCACCTTGTTTCAGAGAGGACCTAATTAGAATACTCTATCTCTGCCGGTCTACCTTGTTTCAGAGAGAAGGTCGGGAAGAGTCATACGTATATACATCAGGCAGCTTCCATGGTTCATGGATTCACCTAATGAGAATAGTCTATCTCTGTCTTCTCCCCTTTTTGTCATCAGCCCCCAGACATCTGCTGTGAGTAGTTCCTGACTGATGAGGAGCACCAGAACAGGATCAAAGCGCTGAAGCTTAACAGAGCTGGGTTAGATAAGTAATAAACCCATGAGGGGTTGATTTAGATAAGTAATAAACCCATGAAGCAGAATAAGATCTAACAGAAAACCATGGAATTTTGAATAGCTTGAAAGTAATCATGTTGAGTGAATGTGTGTTCTGTGAACAAACAAGAGTCGCTATTTATAGAAATGAAAAGGTTGCAATTAATGTGAATGTATTTAAGTGGATCAGTAAATACAGAGAAAAAGTCAACAAAAACAGTAAATAGATAAGAGTAATTAAAGGAGGAGTCAGAAACGATACTATTTGCGCCCGAACCAATGTTTGGAATAGTCGCGTTTTTCGGCAGGCGGTTGGCGTGGACTCCGAGATCTTGGTTGAACAGTTGGTCTGGACTGAGCGAGTGCTCCAGTGGCAATGGATGAATGAGCAGCTGAACTTGAAGCCCGCTGTGTTGAGGGAGCAGTTCGGCTGGGTTCAGGTAGTCTGCGAATTATTTGAGGAGCTGCAGGCAGGCTGTTGCAAATATCTTGAATTTGAGAGGCAAATGCTGCCTGCATGGTGGCCAACTGATCGGTCAATGTTTTCTTGGCGTCGTCAATCTTTTCTCCAAGAGCCATTGAGGTGGCAGCATGAAGAGATTCATTGTTTTGATTGATCTGAAGACGCGCCTGGCCAATTCTAGTAAAAGCATCCGCCACTGCATTCTCAGCAAATGTTTGAAGTCTGGTGACAGTAGTCGTTAAGCTACTTAAGTCCCGGTAGACTTGCTGGAATTGTGAGTCCGTGTGCTGCTGATGAGTGCCTAGAATGAGAGTTGCAGTTCGCTCTTCCTGTTTAAGGCTTATGAACATCTCTTGCTAGTGCTGATATAGCAGTGGAGAGATTGGCTAGCTGTGCAGCAATGTTCGGAGGCTCGTCCATAGGGTTGGTAAAGACAAAAAAATCTTCAGAAAGCTCTTGAACCATGGACGGATCTGCAGCAATCAGTGGAGCATCAGTAGTAGGGACAAGAGCGCTGAGATGAGCATCGTCAACTGCAGTGGAGGGCAACATAGAAGCTTCAACAATTGGTGCAGCTGTAGACTCTGAGATAGTGACAGCCAAATGGGCAGTTTCTTCATTTGGTGGAGCAGCCAAAGTAGTAGTGGGTTGATCAACCACAGCAGCAGACGTCTGGGTGTGATCATTTGAGTGTGAAGACTCGCTGGGTTCATGATTGGCAGAGGATATTGTAACCTGCTGAACCACTGTCTGTATGACTGCATCTACAGTTGTATGATCAACAACCAGTGGTTGGGGCTGTTGATCATTATGAGGGCTGGAAAGAGATGGTGCGGCCTCTGCGCCAGTGGGAGTGATCTCCAGAGCAGTAGGAGTGAGCTCCACAGAAGAGGGGACAATCTCCAAATTGGCAATGACCGTGTGTAGATCCTGCTGATCAGGGCTGGCAACAGTTTCAGCAGTGGAGCAAGAGTGAATCCCAGTGGATATGCGAGTATCATGAAGAGCAAGCTCAGCCATTTCGAGCTTGGGTCCAAGAGCATTTAGAACAGCTCTATCATGATTCGCTGTTCCCGAATTACCGTTAAATTGTTGGAGGTGGGTTTCTACCAGGGCCTGAAGTTCACCCACATAGATCATCAGGCTAAAAACATCTCGCAGCTTCAAGCTTTTTTCAGGGTCTGAGATTTGAAGATATGCTAGGATTTTGTTCTCATCTGCTCTAGCCTGATCCAGAATTTGATCAAAATCATCTAATCGAACCTTGATACGGGCCTTTACCCATCGATCAAAAATCTCCAACTGTGGTTGCAGTTTGGCTTCCACTGTATCCATTACCATTTGAATCTCGAAGGCAACAGGAGTGGACACTGGAGCCGTAAGAGATTTTCCTTTTCCAGCAGGGGTGGTCTTGGGATGACAGTATGGACATAATGACTTGGGTGTCCTGAAGCTGATAGAGCCTGGTGCTTGCTGAGAGCTCACCAGTGCTGACTGAGTGTCAGCTGGAACCACTGAAGGAGCAGGCACCATGGCTAAGGAAGCAGTTGGTTCCTCAGTTGAAGGGATGGCAGGGCTGGGTTCCCTATCAGGATTTACATCTGTAGGACCGGCGGAGGAGATAGTGTCGTAGGCTGCAATGTCTAGCTGTCGGGCGGCCTGAGGAGCAGCTTTTCGTGTTCTGGGCTTCTTAGGAGGGGGAGGAGGGGGAGAAGACTCAGCGGATTCCGATACAGTCTGTTCAGAGTCACTGATTACCTGAGTCAAGCGACGCTTTGTCACTCCGCCTTCTCTGCCACTTCGTTGGCGATGAAGCTGAAGATACTTGTGAGTGATGAGCCTCCCTGGATGAAGGTGAGAGAGAGCCCCTGTCTTAATGTGTTTGCTCTCCAAAAGACTGCTTAGTGGGAGAGCAAAACCTGATTGACCCTTGCCAGATGCTACCAGACTAGTCAGTATTTGAAATAACACAGCTGACCAGTTTATCTCCAACCCTTTGCATATAGCGCTCATAACGTCAAACTTTTCAGGGGTAATCATATCAAATGATCCTGCCTTACATAGGAGCCCCTTGGAGATTATGTCCGCCAGTTGTCGATAATGACTCTTCATCAATACTTTCCGGAAAGGAGGACGTGGAAGGCGATGAGCAGAGTCCGAAACTGTGAGACGCATCTCTTCTCTTAGTTCTGCCGGAATAGTCGAAAAATCAGTGAGTCCGGTAGAGGGTAGGCACAGGTGAGTGGCAAATTCTGGTTGGGTGATGGTGACCGATTGTCCAGAGATGGATGCCACCACGGTGTCATCCACAACATTGGCCGTAGCAAAGAACTCTTGTAGTTCGTTCTTGTAAAAAGATGGGTTCTGGCTCAAGATTACCAGGAGTCCGGAGGTATCCAGCCTTTGTAACAACTCCTTGGTCTCTTCATCAGAGGATGTGGATATTGAATGAAAATCGACGTGAATAGCATTGGTGATGAAACTCGGCTGAACATTCTTCGACATTTTGAGTGAGTAAGAGGAAGAAGCAGCAGCAGTTTGTTAGAGTAAAGTTTTCTGAAAGAGAAAAATAATCGCAGTGATTTGTTGGAGAAGAAGAGTATTGAAACTAATGGCGGTGAATAAGAAAGTATATGTAACGTCGTACTGTAGATGAGCGGACACATGTATACGTGGCGATCATCTAACGATTTAAAAAGATTTAGCAAATAAATAAAAGGACAGGATTTAGGCGGGAGTGAAATAATTTATTTTTATACAAAAGTAATTTTGAATTCCGACGTTCATTAGGTTAATAAGTATCAAGGGTTATTTTTGTCAAAGCATATTTGGTAACATCAGCTGGTATGTAGGGTTCGACTGGTAGGAAGACATCCACTGGATGTGGAGTCCTACTGGTTCGGATACACCTACTCAGCTGACCATTGTATTACCAGCTGAGCTTAAATAACCATGATAGAATTATAACAGAAATTCCCCCTAAATTTATGCACATAAACTAACTAATTCCCCCTGAATTCATTACCCAACCAAAATAATCAAGAAGTAATTTCAATTAAACCAAGAATATTTCGAAAGTAAGAAAACTTAGCGTCCGGTAGGGGCTTTGTGAAGATGTCTGCTGCCTGTTGTTCTGTAGAAATATACTCCAGCCGAATTTCTTTCTTCATGACATGATCTCTGATAAAATGATGACGGATGTCAATATGTTTAGTACGAGTATGAAGAACTGGATTGTATGTTATGGCAATGGCAGATGTATTGTCACAGAAAATATGAGCCTCTGTGGACTCAATTCCATAGTCTCTGAGTTGTTGCTGAATCCAGAGCAGTTGAGCACAGCAGCTTCCAGCAGCAAGGTACTCTGCTTCTGCAGTGGAAGTTGCAATGGATGTCTGTTTCTTGCAACCCCATGATATCAATCGATCACCAAGGAATTGACAATACCCACTGGTGCTTTTCCTGTCAATTTTGCATCCAGCATAGTCAGCATCTGAGTATCCAATAAGATTGAAGGTTGAGTCTCTTGGATACCATAGACCGACATTCTCAGTGCCTTTCAAATATTTTAGGATCCTTTTAACAGCAGTGAAGTGCGACTGCTTGGGATTTGCTTGAAACCGTGCGCACATACATACTGCAAACATGATATCTGGTCGGCTGGCTGTCAAATATAGTAAAGATCCGATTATGCATCGATACATTGTAACTTCGACTGGTATTCCTGAATTATCCAAGTCGAGTTTGGCAGATGAGCTCATTGGTGTAGCAGCAGCTGAGCTGGTACTCATTCCATATTTCTTCAGTAGCTCTTTAGTGTATTTAGACTGATTGATCAGGATTCCTTCACTAGATTGCTTGACTTGCAGTCCTAAGAAAAATGATAGTTCTCCCATCATGCTCATCTCAAATTGGTCCTGCATAATTTTAGAGAATCTTTCGCACAATTTTGAGTTAGTACTTCCGAAGATAATATCATCAACATAAATTTGAACTAGCGGAGTATGATCTCCCTTTGTAAATTTAAAAAGGGTCTTGTCCACCGTGCCAATAATAAAATTGTGTTCTGTCAAATATTTTGATAAAGTTTCATACCAGGCACGGGGGGCTTGCTTTAGACCATACAAAGCTTTATTGAGACGGAAAACATGAGATGGCTGCTGATGGTTTTCAAATCCAGGAGGTTGTTCAACATAGACTTCTTCCTGGAGTTTGCCGTTAAGAAATGCACTCTTAACATCCATCTGATAGACTTTAAAGTCTTTAAACGCAGCAAATGCAAGAAATATGCGAATTGCTTCTAATCGAGCTACAGGGGCAAAGGTTTCATCGAAATCAATGCCTTCTTCCTGTCTGTAGCCCTGTGCAACTAATCTTGCCTTATTTCTGATTTCTGTACCGTTTTCGTCTAATTTATTTCTAAACACCCATTTGGTGCCAATTACAGTGTGATGCTGTGGTCGTGGTACTAGATACCACACTTTGTTTGCCTCAAACTGATTTAGTTCTTCCTGCATTGCTTCTACCCAACTTGGGTCTAATATAGCTTCATCAATCTTCTTAGGTTCTATATGAGATATGAATGCAGCATGAAGAAATTCATTAATCATTTGTCCTCTGGTGCGTAGAGGAGCAAGAGGGTTACCGATGACCTGCTCAGGTGGATGATCCTTCTTCCACCGGAGCGAAGGTCCAAGAGGATTGAGTTCTTCAGTTGACTGGATGTGAGTAGGCAAATCAGAGGTTCTGATTGACTCATCTTTCTCATTTGTTCCTTCTGCTGCAGCAGGGGTAGATGCTACTGTTTCATTTGAAGCTGGCTGCAGTGCTTGTTGGCCAGCAGACTCCTCTGCTTGAGCTTCAGGAACTTCTGGTTCTAAGGAGCAGTCAGTTCTGCTTCTGTAATCAATCTCATCATCAACATTTTCGTCAATGTAAGTGATTTCCAGTCGATTACTCAAGTTGTTGATTTGTATATCAGATAGTATACAGTCAGTAGGTTCATCAAATTTTACATGCACTGATTCTTCTACATTAAGAGTTCTATTATTAAATACTCTGAATGCCTTACTAACTGTAGAATAGGGAAGGAATATTCCAGCATCAGATTTGGCATCAAAAGCAGTGAGATGAGTCTTTCCATTGTTGTGAATAAAACATTTGCAACCAAACACATGGAAATATGAAATATTTGGCTTACTGCCATTCCAGATCTCATAAGGGGTTTTGTTTGCTCGCTTATTAATCATTGATCTGTTCTGCGTATAACATGCTGTGTTGACAGCTTCTGCCCAAAATCTCTGCGATATTTCTGATTCCACGAGCATAGTTCGCGCAGCTTCTTTCAAAGTGTGGTTCCTACGCTCAGCAACTCCGTTTTGTTGAGGAGTTCTAGCTGCAGAGTATTCGTGTTTAATACCAAGGTCATCTAGATATGATTCGAGTGATTGATTGGTGAACTCAGTACCTTTATCACTGCGAATTCTATCTATCCCACACGATTTCTCATTTTGGAGTCTTTTCAGTAATTTGATCAGCTTTGGAGTAGCCTGATCTTTGCCACTTAAGAACAAGACCCACGTGAAACGAGTGTAATCGTCTATTACCACTAGGGTATACTTCATTCCCCCTAGACTTGTTACTGGTATTGGACCAAACAGATCCATATGCAGCAACTCTAGGCACCGAGAAGAAGATTTACTCCCTTTGTTCTTAAAGGAGGATCTGATTTGCTTACCAAGTTGGCATGCTGCACAGATCTTGTCTTTTGAGAACTCAATTTGGGGCAGTCCAACAACTAGATCAAGTTTACGCAGACTGGCAATAGTTTTAAAGTTTAAGTGACTCAACCGTTTGTGCCAAAGCCAATTTTTGGAAGAATTCAGGGCAGCTAAGGAAGTAGAAGAGGTAGGCTGATTAAGATTCCAATCAATTTTATATGTGTTATCATGCCTTCTACCTACGAGTAATATACTGCCATCATTAGATTTAATTGTGCATGAGTGCTGATTGAATTCTACGGAATGACCATTGTCACACAATTGACTTATGCTAATCAAGTTGTAGCATAGATTTTCAACTAAAAGAATATCTTTAATGATGATGTTACCGTAGATAATCTTACCCTTACCCACGGTTCTACCTTTCGCGTTGTCTCCAAAAGTTATTCTGGGTCCGGTGGAGTCCACCAGTTCAGACAATAAGCTCGCATTCCCTGTCATATGTCTAGAGCATCCGCTGTCCAGGAACCATTCTGAGCTCCGAACTGGATGCGTTCTAGTTTCCTGCAATTAAAGCGATAGAATGATTGGTACCCAATCCTACTTGGGTCCAGGTAGGATTAGTCCTTTCGGAACCCACACTTGTATGACCCTGAATGACTTAGGTCGGTGTGTGTTCTGAAATGTGTGTGCATTTATGAATATTGGAGATGATTTTGACTGTGAAGTGTGATAATCTGTGTATTCATGTGCTTTTGGTTTGTAGTTCCTGTTATTTAGCATATACCTCTTCTGGACAGGTTTACAGTTGTAGTACCAGTTGGGTCTAACCTCTCTAGCTGCTCGACCAGTGGGTTTAAGTTCATTTCTGAACTTTTGCCTCGGTTTAGCCTCTTTGAGTGGTTCTACATAACCAATACCTCTGTGATGTGCCTGTTCCTTGATGAGTGTTGCTTTAACAGGTTCTTTAACCAGTTCATAAGGGTCATATACTGTGCTAGATCTTACAAAGTTCATTGATTGAACCTTGCCTTTTGTTAGACACAGTTGAGGTTCATTACCAGATGAACTGCCGTCATTGTTATTATAGCCTATGCATGTTAAATCACCAGCAAGCCTTATAGACTCAAGCATTTCATCCTTTCTGGTAGTCGACGCATTCCAAGTGCTAACCAGTTTGCTGAGTTTCTGGTAAGCATTCTTGGCTTCATCTCTTTCCTTCACTAGGAGACTGGCTGTTTCCCTTAAGCAGTTCAACTCCCTTGATTGTTCACAATCAAGCTTGTTTTCATGCTTTTCAGTTTGGATTGTGTGCTCAGTCTTATAGCTTTCAAAAGATTCATATAGCGTCCGATACTCATTGATCATGTCCTGCAATGCATTGGTAAGTTCACTATGTGTAAATTCAGATAGGTTAGATTCCTGTACCTCATTTTCATCATTTGCCATTAAGCAGTGGACTTCCTCGTCTTCACTCTCGCTGGATGAGCTAGTTAACTCTTCTGATTCTGATTCAGAATCAGCCCATTTGCTCTTGCTTTCTTCTGCCATCAAGACTTTTTGATCTCTGTCCTTTTTGGATGATCTTCTGGTTTCTTTGGATTTTCTGTAATCCTTGGATCCTCTTTTGTGATCATCCTTTTTGGGTTTAGGACAGTCCGCAATGAAGTGCCCTGGTTTGAGGCAGTTGAAGCATACTCGCTCTTCTTCTTCTGAATTTCCTTTGGAATTCTGCCTCCGAGGATATGATTGATAAGGTCTCTGATTCTTCTTCATGAATTTCCCAAATTTCTTTACAAACATTGCCATAGCATCATTACACATCTTTTCTGGAGTCATTTCTGTAGGAGTAGGCAGAGACTCCGATGCAGTGAGAGCTTTTGTTGGTTGACTGGTATTTGGTTCATCTTCAACCCGAATGCCTAATTCGAATTCATAGGCTTTTAAATCAGCAAACAGATCATGTAGATCTATCTTGTTGATGTCCTTCGATTCTCTCATAGCAATGGTCTTGACATCCCATTCTCTTGGTAGACCTCTCATTACTTTGAGAGTGACTTCTCTGTTGGGTAACTCCTTAGCCAGACTGTTTAGTTCATTGATTATTCCAGTCACTCTTTCATCGTACTCGTTGAGAGTTTCTCCATTTATCATTTTGATATGCTCAAACTTCTGTAAAGCCACAGTAAGCTTGTTTTCTTTGGTTTGATCATTTCCTTCACAGAGTTGAGCAATCTTCTCCCAGATTTCTTTGGATGTAGGGCACATCTTTATTTTGTTGAACATATTTTTGTCCAAAGTTTTGAACAGAATGTCCTTAGCAACGTTGTCTAGATTTGCTTTTTTCTTGTCTTCATTTGACCATTGAGATCTTTCCTTTTCTACCATTTGTGGATCACCACTTGTGATAGAAGCAGCTGTATTGATTTTCATGATCTTCAAAGGTCCTTCAGTGATTACATACCACATATCATCATCTTGAGCACTCAGATGTGCTTGCATACGGATCCTCCAATCATCATATTCGTCTTTCTTGAACATTGGAATCTTGCTGAATGAGGCCATCAGTTTTTGGTAAATGGTAATTTCTCAAGATTGAGAAGACCTAAGCTCTGATACCACTTGTTAGGATCGGGGTAGTGTTTAGAAGGGGGGGTTGAATAAACACTAGATACAATTTCGATTTCTTTTCTGGTTAACTGTAAACTGTTAAGTATTACAGTTGCTTCTCAATATCAGGCAAGTCAGTAGACACTTATTATAGTGCGGAAGACGTCTACAAAACTTGTGAGGAATAAAACTGAAGTAATAAGGCAATAAACGAGTAACACGAGAGCTGTTTCTGGAAGTTCGAAGCACAACGCTTCTACGTCTCCCCTTCTTCCTTTGCAGGAAGGATTCACTAGAAGACTTGGTTTACACTTTACAGTATACAACCTTCTTAGCACTAACACACTTGGCCTAAACTCCTAGCAATCACACTCTTTTTAACTTTTGGTTACAATGAATTCTATAACACTCTTTACAGAATAAACTTTCTAGCTTTGAGAGTTTTTGAGCAGCAGACTTCAATTGAAGATAATCTATCACAGATTCAGTTTGCTGTTTGTCTGCTCTTTGCTGAACGTTTGGAATAACAGTTTTATGACTTTCTTGTTTGCTTTGAAGTATATCTCTTAGTTGAAAATCGCTCAGCACCTCTTCATTCTCTGCTTGGATGTATTTATAGGTTTGGATGTCCAACGGTAGCCTTTCTGTATATGGAAGAGATTAGCTTTCCAATTTCATATTGTCTTCTTTCCTATTTTGTAAAGCAATGGCTCTTTTCACTCTGACGGTAATGGTGGCGGAGATATAGCAGGGTGCGCCGCTCTGTTGTACCTTTGTCAGAGAATGTTGTACTGATTTTGTCTCGTTGCTTAGTGCTCTAACTGGAAGCTCAGACTTCTGCTGGTTTTCTTTGTTCAACTGGTCGTTCATCCACTTATGACCAGTTGATGTCCTTGTTCAGTGAGAGACTATTCAGTTGATAGTTGTCCAGTAGATGTCCATCCAGTTTAAGTTTATCCGGTTGATAGCTTGCACGGTTGATGTCTTCACCCGGTTGATGTCTTCACCCGGTTGATGTCTTGTCTGGTTGATGTCTTCATCCGGTTGATGTCTTATCCAGTTGATGTCTTCATCTGGTTGATGTCTTATCCAGTTGATGACTTCATCCGGTTGGTGACTTCATCCGGTTGATGTCTTGTCTGGTTGATGTCTTCATCCGGTTGATGTCTTATCCAGTTGATGTCTTCATCTGGTTGATGTCTTATCCAGTTGATGACTTCATCCGGTTGGTGACTTCATCCGGTTGATGTCTTGTCTGGTTGATGTCTTCATCCGGTTGATGTCTATCCAGTTGGTAGGCATCCAGTTTATGTCTTCACCCGGTAGGAGTCTTTATCCAGTTGGTCTTTAATATCCGGTAGGACTTCATCCAGTTGGTCTTTAATATCCGGTAGGACTTCATCCAGTTGGTATTTGTTATCCGGTTTGTAATTACCAAAATTTAGAAATCGTTTTCCCAACACCTTAAGTACCTGTTCACTCAAAAAGAACTAAACATGAGGCAGAGACGATGGATCGAACTCTTAAAAGACTACGATCTCACAATTAGTTATCATCCCGGCAAGGCAAACAAAGTAGCAGACGCTTTGAGCCGGAAAGGCAAAGGAAAAATGATCTTAGCTACGGTCTCAGCTCAACCTTGTCTTCGAGAGACCATCAAACTAAGCCAAGATCAAGATCCGAGCCTAACCAAGATAAAAGAACAAGTCGGGGAGAAGAAAATTACTGACTTTGAGATAGATAACAATGGAATCATGTGGATGAAAGGATGATTGTGCGTGCCAGATGTGAACAACATAAGACAAGAAGTAATGTCTGAAGCGCACAAGTCAAAGTTTTCAGTCCACCCTGGGAGTACAAAGATGTACAAGGATCTGAAGGAAAGTTTTTGGTGGAACGCCATGAAGAAAGACGTAGCTGAATTTGTTGCCCGATGCTTAGTATGTCAGCAAGTGAAAGCTGAGCATCAGAGACCCGGAGGACTTCTTCAACCTCTGGAAATCCCGGAATGGAAATGGGATCACATCTCCATGGATTTTGTCGTGGGACTACCAAAGTCAAAGCAGAGCCATGACGGAATATGGGTAATTGTTGATAGACTAACCAAGTCAGCACACTTCTACCTGTCCGTATGAACTACAACTTAGACAAGTTGGCAACACTATATATGGACAATATAGTGAGAATGCATGGAGTCCCAGTAAGCATACTATCGGACCTGAGATCCCAGATTCGTGTCGCGTTTCTGGAAAAGCTTTCAGCAAGCTATGGGAAGTAAGGTAACTCTTAGCACGGCTTACCACCCGCAAACCGATGGCCAGAAAGAGAGGACTATCCAAACCCTCGAAGATATGCTAAGAGCTTGTGTATTGGATTTTACTGCAAATTGGAGCGAACTATTACCTCTACTCGAGTTCGCTTACAATAACAGCTATCATAGTAGCATTGGGATGGCGCCATACGAAGCACTCTATGGGCGCAAATGCCGATCACCCTTATACTGGGATGAAGTAGGAGAAAGAGTTATCACAAGACCTGAATTAGTACAATGCTACTACTGACAAGATACCATCATCAGAGATAGGCTTAAGACAGCCCAGGACCGACAGAAAAGTTGGGCTGATTTGAAAAGGAGACCAGTGGATATTGAGATTGGTGAAAAAGTATACGTAAAGATTTCACCAATGAAAGGAGTAATTAGATTCGACAAAAGGGGAAAGTTGAATCCAAGATATGTGGGACCATTTGAAGTTCTAGAAAAGGTGGGAACGCTAGCATATAAAATAGCACTATCACCAAGTTTGTCAAGAATTCACAATGTCTTCCACGTATCACAACTAAGGAAATACATTGCCGACCCAAGCCATGTACTGGAAGCAGAACCCCTAGTAACTCAAGGGAACTTGGACGAAACGTTGAAGTATGAAGAAATCCCAATCCGTATCCTGGATACCAAGAACCAAGTTCTGAGAAGAAGGATCATTCCTTACAGTCCAGGTCCAATGGTCAAACCACACCGAAAGAGAAGCTACTTGGGAAATGGAAGAATCAATACGGGAGAAATACCCCTACCTTTTCCACGACCAAGTTGACTCGAGTTTCGAGGACGAAACTTCCAATAAGGAGGAGAGGGATGTGAAGACCCGGATTTTTAGTTATAGGTTAACTAAACCTGGATAAAGAGAGTTTGAAATTTCCTAAACTCTAGCCTAGAGTTTCAATACATCAAGGAGTCCTTAAGCTATACAACTCACCCCTTTAATTCTCGATTTTCAGCGCATTAATTCGCTTGGCTTCGGAATCATTATCTATCGGTTTTGTTCCTAGATTTCGAAGACTCCAAGCCATATTAAAACACCTCCAATTAATCAACCAGAATCCCTTCACTCACCTCCTCAATCTGCATAGATTTGGCCCAACATTTCGATAGATCTCACCTCTTAAACTCCACCCGAGATGCAACTATATGATCGATCCAAACCTATCAGATCCTACACAAAAGAGTCCAACTTAAAACTCTTCCAAATTTTAGAAAGACTCCACCCGAAACACAGCTAGCAAGATCGAAACAGAATCTGAAATCCACCTCAGAAATTAAAGATTTCGGATTTCTTCCTCTCGAGTTTGAATCCTAGCCGAACTCTTAGACTAAGCCTCTACTTTCATCTATAAATAGGGACCAAACCGTAGCTATTAATCACTCCAACCCAACTCCTTCCAGCCTCATAAACCGAGAAGAAATCCTCTTTCTCTCCAACCTTGAGTCTGCACAGAAAATCCAGAAGCTTTTCCAACCGATCACTTTAGCAAGCTGTGCGAAGTTCTTCCCTCTTAATCCATCGAGTTCTGGCAGATTTCTGAACCCAAAATCGATAATCTGCTGCCTCGTGTTTTGTTCAGAAGTTGCAGCAACAATTCGAAATAAAATTCCAGCAATCTTCCAACACAGAAACTCGAGTTTTAAGCCTCCAAAAGCTTGCATACTCTGCACCAACCTCTCGACCCTTTCAGTTTTCGAACTCTAAGTATCTTCCAGCAGCCAAAACCGAGAGATCAAGCCATAGACTTCACGTCTGTGTTTCCAGAAAGCTTTAAGCATTATATTCGAAACCCTTCCCTTTTTCCAACAAGTTTTCGAGAAGCAAACTTAGTACATCTTAGCCAAGTTTCAACACGTTTTTCCATCGAAGTGCAACCAAGATTTTCGTTGGAATTCGTTTGAGAATTCTGTTCGAAGGGTTCCAGAATCTGGTGCAAGCTTTGGACGTCCTTCTCGTGTTGTTCAAAAGCCAAGGAGATAAGAATTCAAGTGTGTCATACCTTTGATCAATCAAGCACGATACCAAGCACGGTAAGTGCGCTTTTGTTAAGTATTCGTTTCGTTTTCAAAAATACTATGTATGTTTTTAAATTCCAAATCGATATGTATTCTGTTGAAATTATGAAAGTATATTTTGTAAGCACGTTAAACTCGAAATCTAATTGGATTTGGATCCCCATGACCCTGATGCGGTGGGGTGTAACCGCTAAAAGAACCTTATACGGTGGTAATCCGTTGTTTCTGGGTTATCCAGACCCTTTATTCGTCGGTTAGCCGATGTTATGACCTCATCTCTAGGAGGGATAAGTCTAGAGACTGATATCAGTACCAAGAAGAGAGTAGAATGCTTTACTGTGCTTAAGTATATGAAAATTATGAAACGATATGTTATGTCATGGCTCGTAAGGGCAAATCAAGTATGTTAAGATACATTCATATCGGTTTATGAAAGTTTTATGATCCAAGTTTATGAAAATTATGTATATGTATGATATCGATTATCCCCCACTTGCTGAGTGTTTTCCAAAGCACTCAACCCTTACTCTACATGCCCAGATAAAGCCGAAGAAGAATTAGAGCAAGAAGAAGAGCACCAATTTTGGGGTTGGTGAAATCAAGTCCGCTACGTAGATCAAGATCTTTTATGTTTTCAAGTTTTCCCCTTTTAAGACAATTTTATTTATTCAGTTGTTAAGTTTTTAATTCCGCATTTCTTTATTCATTGTAAAGACAATGGGTTTTTATTCAATGGAAAAAGACTGGCTTTTCAGTAGTTATGATATTATGAGGGTTATTGATTTCAAGTTGTTTATGGAAATCAATGCCGGTGTTATTGACCCCGGTCTCGGGGCGTGACAATCTGTGTTACGGAAGAGTAGCAAGGTTCCTTCGTCTTCACCAGAACGGGTTACTGGAATGAAATGGGTTTTACGTTTATAGAGAAAAAAATTACCGGAACAGATTTGGACATAAGTTGGAACTGAAACAGTTTTTTGGTGTGATGGAGCAGGTTGTTAAATTGCAAAGTTGATGGGTTTACGTGTATTTGGAATTCTTTTTGGTATTTTTATAAAGAATTTTTTTCAGTCCAAATTTATTGAGTCGAGAATGGATGACAAACCAAATTTGATTTTTCTTTTGCCGCATTATGGTGATCAGAGGAGTAACCATGAATTTTGCATAGGGGGAATTGGAGGCGAAAGCTTTGTGAGGGTCCGGGGGCGAAGCCCCCTAAAATTTTAGAGCCTGATTCATAGAAAAGTCGGAACTGATTTGCTCACACTAGAGCCATAACTTATTTTGCTCACACTAGAGCCATTACTTATTTTGTTCACTCTAGCCATAACTTTAACATATCTCATAAGTATAAACTCATGGTAGTTTCTACAGGTTCAAGATGACTCTTGTATGTGTACTAGTTTTCTCGGTGGCTCACACGTAGCGCTTTGCCCCGCCGATTCAAGCGGTGACTCATATTCATATAGCGCTTTGCCCCGAGTCTTGACTTTTGATGTTCATATTTCATAAAGAATTTTAACACATACATAGGATCTGTGACGGAAGAGTAGCAAGGTTCCTTCGTCTTCACCTAGAACAGGTTACAGGAATGAAATGGGTTTCTGCGTTATTGTTGCGAATCCATCTACATCTGGATCATCTGAGCCACCTATACAGCCCATAATATATGCACGACCCAGAAGACAAACCCACATACCAGCATGGGCCCAAGATTATGAAATATAGTTGATGAATTAGTCTTATATCAGTAGTTAATTTCCTAATTCCTAGGCTAATGGCCAGTTATGAAATATAGTTGTTGAATTGGTCTTATATCAATAGTTAATTTCCTAATGGTCAGTATATCTCGTAAGTTGTAGATAGACAATGTAATAGAGGCATTGTGAAGAAAATGTATATATTTGGTATATGAATGAAGAAAAGGCGGAACTTAATTTTTGCCAAATCATCTCTTGTTCCATTCTTTTCTGTGGAGTGTGGTTCCTCACTCGAAGTAGGAGCAACAAATCCAAACTTGACCGTAACAAATTGGTGCTCTTGTCCAGAGCTATGCCTCCAAGATAAACAACCTACTGAACCTTCAAATGAAAACTTACAGGAAGCCATTAAGATCTTACAAGATGGACACCAACATCATGGAGACATCTTCACTCAACATAACCAGTCGTTAGCGACTTTGACATCCTTGGTGCAAGACATCCAAACCCGTTTAGACCACTGGAATCCCTCATCTGATCACCAAAACACCTACAGCACCCTGGGTCCGCCATATTAGGTGGACACCTCGTCCGCTACATCCAGCATAAACCTTCGAAATTTCAATCATCTTACTCAAGACATCCAACTTCCAAAAATGCAACTTTCCTATTTCGATGGCTCTAATCCATTGGATTGGTTATTCCAAGCAGAAGAATATTTTGGCTATTATATGATTGCGGCGGAACAAAGACTGCCGGTAGCCTCCTTTTTCATGCAAGGACCATCTTTGAGTTGGTATAAATGGATGCATATTAATTCGCCAATTTAGCACTTGGGATGCATTCACTCGAGCATTGGAGATCAGGTTTGGACCAAATTCATATGAAAATCATCAAGCATCACTTTTCAAATTGAGACAGGTCGGGCCCGTTGCAGAATTTCAGGAGGCGTTTGAGAAGTTGTGCAACTGTGTGGTGGGATTGCCATTGGAAGCTATTCTGAATTGCTTCATATCAGGTCTCAAAAATGAAATTCAGTAGGAAATGGCAATACTTCGACCGGGAACCATCTCGGAAGCTATTGGGTTAGCCAAATTGGTGGATGCTAAACTAAAGGACTCCCGCATCAGGTTCATTCCTAATCAAAGAAACCTCCCTAATCCCAATTCCACCTTATACTTACGAGGCCCTAAACCAAACACACCCATACTTCCTACGCATACTCGTCCACAGCCTGCCCTACCTATGAGACGCCTCAGTCCCACATAAATGCAACACCGAAGAGCCAAAGGCCTATGTTTCAATTGTGATGACAAATTCTCTCCTGGTCACAAGTGCGAATCCCCCCAATTCCTCATTCTGGCCATAAATGATCACCCCGAAAATTCGCTCACCATGTTGGAAACCCAGGAAGAAGAGTTTGAGCCTCATATAAACATCACTATCCCATTTATAGAACCTCCAGTCCCAAATACCGTGTCAACTACCATTAATCTCACCTTTGAAAAAGAATCATATCACCTATCCTTAGCCGCATATTTGAGAGTTCCAACTCCCAAAACATTAAGAATCACATGTACATTCAAGGACAAACCCTCTGATAAGTGTCTTTTTTACACTTATTTAGATGCGATTTTCTAATGGCTTTCGTGTTGATTCTTGGATTATTTTACGGTTTTTGGTATATATTTCTATATTTCAGGAATCAATGTTGAAGTGAATAAAAGTAGAGGAAATGAGCCAAAAATGATGAAAAATGACCGAACCGAGCGAACACGTCAAAGCCGGGAAAGGAAGAAAATAACAAAAGAAAATAAAAAAAGAAATAAATCAAGCTCGATCGATCGAGACTCAATTCTCTATCTATCGTCTTGGGCAGAAAATTGGCGATCGATAGAGCTGTGCTCGATCGATCGGTCGGAAGAGTTTGCTGAAAAATAAACTCCTTATAGAGTTTGTGTCCAACAAAATAGTCCATGATTCTTATCGCTCTATATTTATACACGAAAATCACAACCATAATGAGTTTTTTTTACAACCTAGGAATAGCCCCCACTCCTCCATACTCCATATCACCATCATCCACCATCACCTCGTCATCCTAGAAATTGGAACAAGCCAACAAGAGAATTGAGGAGCACGATCGAGAAAGAAGGGAGGAAGGATCGAGAATCAACGAAGAAGTCAACTTGGGAGTTTTCTTTTACTTTTCTATTATTGTTTTAAATGAATAATTGGATTTGTTGTGTTTTTGATGATTGAGAAATATCAATAACATAGTTTTTCCTATTGATTTTTTGAGATTGAATTCATATATCTTCTATGTGCATGTTTTATTGTTCTTCATGCTTTTGAAGGATTGATCCCCTTTAAATGATATTTTATTGTAATTGAGATCGAGAGATAAAGTTAATAATACGATATAATAATTCATGCCGTGTGTTCAAAATTAGATCGAGAGATAAAATCACATACGAGTTATAGCTTTGGGTTGTTTAATCTAAAGTTCGTGGTTTTCATAAAGCGCATTCAATATTAAATTGTTAATTAAGTGAACGAGAGTTAATAGTTGCAATTTGATGTTAGATTTACTATAGCTCGAGAGAGTATATTGAATAAATTCGAAAAACCCGTCACCTTAGAGATGTATGGAGAAAAGACTTGTAAGAGTTGGGTTAGGTGAATCATAGTCTTGATAATTCTTTCTTGTGGACTTTTTTTGTGATCGTCGATTATTTTGGTTGGATTAGAGTAGTTTAATTTAGTTATTAGTTTAATTATTAATTAATTATCGTAGGTTAAATACAGTCAAAAGCGTCTTATTTGGTACTTGCTTGTTAGTCCCTGTGGGTTCAACAATCCGTATTCTTCCTATCTATACTAAAACTTGACACCGTGCACTTGCGGTCTAAAATCGCTACACTGGAATTAATTGTTTAAAATAATCGCGATCAAGTTTTTGGCGCCGTTGCCGGGGATTAACTTTAGTAATATCATACTAGGTTCTTTGATTGTAATTTAACCATTTTTGTTTATTTCATTCGAAAAAAAAAATATATAAATTTATTTTGTTTTTGTTTTGTTTGTCTTGTGAGGTACTTGGAGATGCAACATCAACAAGCCTTCACAAGCTTTGCCCAACAACGTTTCGAGCCGTTCTACGCTGTTTGGGAGAGATTCAATGAATTGGCCAACACATTCTGGTATCACACCGTTTCGAACTATACTCTCATGCAATATTTCTTCAGAGGGCTGGATGCACAGACACGAGAATGGGTATTGAGCGGAGCACTGGTGACTGGGTGTCCCCTGGTTGATAGAGATGAGGACAGTGTGGTGCACCTGTTCAATGATATGGCGGACTTCGATCATCACTGGCATTGTGATCCTTCACTACAAGGTTGGAGTCACCAATACCCACCGGAGCCTCACTACCCTATTGATACGCCACAACCATTTGAACATCACGAAGAGATGAGAGATAGTTCTGCAAACGTCACGACTCAGTTAGATGATACCTTAGTAAGATTCATGGCATCAATTGAGAACATTTTGGAGTGCCAAACCAACTCTATGCGTCACCTGGAGCAGCAAATAGCGATCCTTATGGAAACAATTTCAACTAGCTGCCAGGAGGAAGAGATGAGAGCTACAAATCAAGAGGCGACGAATCGAGTTTGGTTATATGATGATGAACACTCAACCAACCAAGTTTGGGGGAGTGGTCCTACTCATGTGGAAAACTCAAGGGAACTTGAGCCTCTTCAAGAGATTGAGCCTACTTCAGAGATGTTATCCGAGGAGTTCCCATGTGAAGATGAGTCGAGTGTGATGTTGGAGAAGGAAGAGACTTTCGAAGATTCCGATTTGAGCCCATCGATGGAGACATGTTCTATGCCATATGTGGATCCGTATTTTCCATCGATGCCAACTTCACCGCACTACATCCTCCAAGATATGAAGCCAAGTCGAGAATCATTCTCCCATGCCTACCAATTAAAGAAAGTTGTTGGAGCGACGAGCCTACACTGTTATATTCATGCCAATCTTGAGGGCATACTGAATGAAGACCCATTAGTGGTATCATACAATACTTACTATGGGCGGCAGCCGCTCTTTGATGGTTGCTTCTGATGGTCAAGCCGACGACTAGAAATCGCTTCTTGGGAGGCAACCCAAGCGTATCCTTTTGCTATTTAGTTTTGTTTTATTTTCAATTCTTCATTTAGTTTGTTTATCTCTCAAGTTGACTATTTTACCATTTATATTCTTCTCTTGCTAGGTACTCAGTTGGAGAGATGAACCCCTACAACAGTGGAACTTTCAAAAGTCAATTCCTAAATCCTCATGCAAGCGTCTTGATCAGGGGAGTTTACTTTTCCTTTGATTCTTTTAAACCTTGAGGACAATGCTTGATTTAAGTTTGGGGGAGTGGCTTGCATGTTTTACTTGTTTTATCCACATGTTGTGTGCTTAATTGACACTTGAATCATCCTATTATTATGAGCTACAAATTTTTTATGAGTTCAAACTTGAGAAAATAATGAATTATAATAGTGACTATTCAATGAGGATTTTGATCTCACTATGCATATGAACTAGAATTTTGATGATTGTTAGACTTGTACATGAGTATCCTGTTTTGAGTTAGCATGTCAAGAATGAAGAATATATTGAGCACATTGAGTCGTGATCTTGTGGATTGCATGTGGAATAGTGATAATTGTTGTGAACTTGATGATTTGTCTTGAGCATCTTAGAGTTATCCTAGAACCTATTTGATGATGACACTTTGATGCGACATTTTATAGTTACAAACTTGACTTGGAAATGATCTAGGCAATCTTTGACACGTTTGAGCCTTTCAAGCTTACCTAGTCTATCAATCCCTAGTGTCCCATTTTGAGCTTTATTGAAAAAGAATGGTATATGCATTGCATATAATTAGACTCACATTCGACATTATTGGTAAACTCATTATACCTACCCTTATATGAGCCTAAATGGAAAAAAAAAATTATCCTTACCCTAAGGGAGTATAATGAATATCATTCGATGCACTTGAATTGTTATATCTTGATGAACTTATTGAAAAAGATTGATGAATGATAAAAGGAAAAAAAAAAAAGAGAAAAAAGCTGTAAGTACCAGATTTTTCAAAAAACAAAAACAAAAGAAATAATTAAATAAATAATAAATATATATATGTACATAAAGAGCCTTAAATGTGCCTAGACCTCTCGTTTCTTTTTTTCCCCATTAAATAGACCATTTCTTTCCTAATTACCTAAACTCTAATTTACCAGCGATCGTTCCTCTCCCTATCCCATTTCTGATTCGTTTTGGCAAGCCCTTTTTCCCTCCCCTATTTCAAGCAATTGAACACGGCGGGCGACCCGTTGGGGCGGGCCGTCACAGTTGATATCAGAGCAATATGTTTGAATTGTTGGGAAAAGTTATGGATTTAGAGTAATGGAGTTAAGTTTGAATCCAGCGACATAGGATTTTTTTATGCGTGTTTGAACTTATGTGTCTACTTGTTCTTATTTTCTCTAAACATTTTATTTGTTTTACTAGGTTTAAGATTATTAATTTTTCTTTTGCTCAAATTGATTGTGAAATGCTTCGATTTCCTCTTCTCAATTTTATTAACTTAAGATTTAAGATCTTTAGGTTTGGATCGTATTTAATTTTTGAATTGAGTGAAGCCTTGTGTTCAAGCAATTGAACACGGCGGGCGACCCGTTGGGGCGGGCCGTCACAAAAGCCTTGAGAAAAGATTAAATGAATAAGATCCAAAGTGGCCAAGGCTAGAAAAAAAAAAAAAAAAAGAAGAGGAGCTCGAAAATATGTGCTAAAAAGTGAATTTTATAAGTTATACTCTCTTCGTTGCGCTTATCCTACCTTTTCTTTGAAGCTAACAGCAATGGCCAAACGTTACAAGCTTATAAAGACCTTTTGATCCAAGTCTAGGGAGTAACTATCATTAGTGGAGAAGTTGTTTGAAAATAGGCCTATGGGATGCTTGATGATAATCTTGACTTTGAGTTGATTAACATGATTTGATCTTGAATATATGCATGAAACTTGAGATTGAAATCATCACACACACACGTTCCGATTTTGAGATGTGTTGCTTGACTTAGGAGAAAACATGTATTGTCAACTTTTGTATATGTGCATGAGATTTCTAAGAATAATGCAAGTCATGAAATAATATGTTTCAAGTGTCGAGAATTCAACTCTACCTTATGATTTTAATGCTTAATCGAGGACGATTAAGTGGGGGAGTTGATAAGTGTCATTTTTACACTTATTTAGATGGAATTTTCTAATGGTTTTCGTGTTGATTCTTGGATTATTTTACGATTTTTGGTATATATTTCTATATTTCAGGAATCAATGTTGAAGTGAATAAAAGTATAGGAAATGAGCCAAAAATGATGAAAATGGACCGAACCGAGCGAACGCGTCAAAGCCGGGAAAGGAAGAAAATAAATAAATAAATAAATCAAGCTCGATCGATCGAGACTCAATTCTCGATCGATCGGCTTGGGCAGAATATTGGCGATCGAAGCTCGATCGATCGGCCGGAAGAGTTTGCTGAAAAATAAACTCCTTATAGAGTTTGTGTCCAACAAAATAGTCCATGATTCCTATCCCTCTATATTTATACACGAAAATCACAACCATAATGAGTTTTTTTTACTACCTAGGAATAGCCCCCACTCCTCCATACTCCATATAACCATCATCCACCATCACCTCTTCATCCTAGGAATTGGAACAAGCCAACAAGAGAATTGAGGAGCACGATCGAGAAAGAAGCGAGGAAGGATCGAGAATCAACGAAGAAGTCGACTTGGGAGTTTTCTTTTACTTTTCTATTATTGTTTTAAATGAATAATTGGATTTGTTGTGATTTTGATGATTGAGAAATATCAATAACATAGTTTTTCCTATTGATTTTGAGATTGAATTCATATATATTTTATGTGCATGTTTTATTGTTCTTCATGCTTTTGAAGGATTGATCCCCTTTGAATGATATTTTATTGTGATTGAGATCGAGAGATAAAGTTATATTACGATATAATAATTCATGCCGTGTGTTAAAGATTAGATCGAGAGATAAAATCGCATACGAGTGATAGCTTTGGGTTGTTTAATCTAAAGTTAGTGGTTTTCATAAAGCGCATTCAATATTAAATTGTTAATTAAGTGAACGTGAGTTACTAGTTGCAATTTGATGTTAGATTTAATATAGCTCGAGAGAGTATATTGAATACATTCGGAAAACCCGTTACCTTAGAGATGTATGGAGAAAAGAATTGTAAGAGTTGGGTTAGGTGAATCATAGTCTTGATAATTCTTTCTTGTGGACTTTTCTCGTGATCGTCAATTATTTTGGTTGGATTAGAGTAGTTTAATTAGTTATTAGTTTAATTATTAATTAATTATCGTAGGTTAAATATAGTCAAAAGCGTCTTATTTGGTACTTGCTTGTTAGTCCATGTGGGTACGACAATCCGTATTCTTCCTATCTATACCAAAACTTGACACCGTGCACTTGCATTTAAAATCGCTACACTGTAATTAATTGTTTAAAATAATCGCGATCTCCCTCATAGTCATTATCGATTCGGGCAGTACCCATAACATTGTAAAACCCCAAATCGCGAAACTTCTCAAATTACCAATCATCACATTACCAGAATTCAATGTAATGGTTGGCTACGGAGAATTCCTAGAGTGTAATGGGTATTGTAGAGACGTGAAGATGGGCCTGCAGGGACAAGAATTTATTGTCTCATTCCTGGTTTTACCCATTCAAGGAGCAGACGCAGTCCTTGGAATTCAATGGCTCGGCCAATTGGGCCCTATCACTGCAGACTTCTCTATCCCAAGTATGAGTTTTAACCACCACAGATATGCCATCAGTTTGCAAGGTGAGCCACATTATCACACACTACTCCTTTCAAACTGAACCGAATGATACATACCTGTTCAGTACTCTCTCTACATACCATCACTCATGAACCTAATCCACCTTCACCATCACTTATAGCCAATCCAAATCCCCCAAACCCAGAACTGCAGCAACTACTCGACAAGTATAGCAACATATTTCAAACACCCACCGAACTACCACCATCAAGGACTTACGATCATCAAATCCACTTGCTACCTGACTCAAAACCAGTAAACATCAAGCCATACCGATACTCGCACTACCAAAAGGAAATAATGACCAAACTGATTTATGAAATGTTGGTGGATGGAATAATTAAGCCATCCCTAAGTCCGTACTCTTCTCCAGTACTATGGTAAGAAAAAAAGATGGAACTTGGAGATTTTACGTTGATTATCGAGCACTCAATGCAAGTACTATACGTGACCGACTTCCGATTCCTACAGTGGACGAAATACTGGACGAACTAAAGGGAGCCACCATCTTCTCAAAAATCGATTTGAGATCCGGTTATCATCAAATTTTGGTCACTCCTCAAGATGTACACAAGACTGCATTTCGAACGTGGGAAGGGCACTATGAATTCTTGGTCATGCCTTTAGGACTACCCAATTCACCTTCAACCTTCCAGGCCACCATGAATGATTTATTTAAGGCTTTCTTGCGACATTTTGTATTGGTCTTCTTCGATGACATCCTGATTTACAGTGCTACATGGGCTGATCACTTGGATCATTTAACTCAGGTTCTTCTCTTACTATCAAACCATTATTATTTCGCCAAGTTATCCGAATGTGTCTTTGCAGTCCCTAAGGTCCATTATCTTGGACATATCATCGCCGGCGACAGAGTTAGTGTTGACCCAGACAAGATACAAGCCATACTTGATTGACGTTGCCTAATTCAGTGACGAGGATTCTTAGGCCTAACAGGGTACTACCGACGATTTGTTCAAAATTATTCTACCTTAGCCACTGCCCTCACTGACTTATTGAAATCAGGCCACTTTACCTGGGGTGAACATGCCACTTTAGTATTCAAAGCACTCAAATATAGCATGACTAGCCTTCCAGTATTGGCCCTGCCCAATTTTTCCCAACCATTTGATCTCATCACGGATGCTAGCGGCATGGCTATTGGGATTGTTTTATCTCAAGACGATCATCCCTTGGCTTTCTTCAGTAAGAAATTGCTTCCCCGTATGCAAACGACATCCACCTACACTCGGGAATTGTATGCTATCACCAAAGCCTTAAAAAATGGCGACATTATCTTCTTGGCAGGAGATTCATCATCTACACCGATCCACGTAGTATAATACACATGCTTACACAAGTGATCCAAACACATGAGCAACAAAAATGGCTCACTAAGATCATGGGCTTTTATTATGAGATCCGCTACAAACCTTGGAAGGAAAGCTTGGTGGCTGACGCCTTATCTAGTGGAATGGCCATTACAGCTCCCACCTTGCCATGGATTGCACAACTTCGTCAATTTTTCTCCTCTTCACCTATAGGTCAGCGGCTACTAGACAAAATAAAGATAAATCCAACTCATCATAACCACTTCCAATTACAGGACGGGCTATTATACTTCAGGCATAGGCTGTACATATCTATGGATACCGAGTTTCAACAACAAATTTTGGTTGAAGATCATGCTTCTCCCATCGGGGGGGGGGGGGGGGGGGGGTCATTCCAAAATCAAGGCCACCTTGAGCCGAATCCTAGCTTCCTTCTACTGGCCTACAATGAAAAGACAATTAGAGATTTTATCACCAAATGCCCCACATGCCAACAACACAAACCTAATAACCATAAGCCCTTTGGCTCTTACAACCCTTAACTATCTCTGCCCACGTTTGGGAAGACCTCACCGTGGATTTCATCTCCCATCTATCCAATTCTTTTGGAAAAACGGCAATTTGCGTGTTTGTTGATCGACTCACTAAACTCTCCCACTTTATCTCCCTCCCAACCAAATATTCCGCGCTACATAGCTTCAATCTTCCTCACAGATATCTACAAACTCCATGGGTTACCCAGAACCATTGTGATAGATAGAGATCCCCTCTTTTTGAGCCAATTCTGGCGCGAGTTGTTCCGCCAACTTGGCACGAAATTACACTTCAGTAGTGCCTACCTGTGATATCCCCGAAATGATTATATGCATTTGGACATTAATTATGTTTATGTGGTAATTATGGTGTTAATTAATTTAGTGTTGGAATTAATTAATATGGTGAAATGCTTAGTCATGCGGTGGGGGTGACGTGGTAATGCATTTCAGGGTGCATGTGATGCATGTTGGGAATTTGGGTGTTGGCATGGTTTATTTTTGGTGAAGCATGTTTTAATTGAGGTTATGGTGCATTTTTGTAAAATGCTTTTAAAATATCATGTTGAGATATTTTATACATCATGCTAATTAATGGGGTGCCATTTTTAATCTTTAAACCCACTTACACCCCCCTTTTCCCCTCTTTAACCCTCATTCATTACCAATCACTCTCAACCCTAACCCAAAACCCCCAAATTCGTCCAAGCAAAGAAAGAGGAGGAGAAATCCTTGCAAAATCTTCATTTGTTGGAATCTTGATAGGTTTGAAGTCCAATAGAGGTATAGATTCCTCCTTGTTAATTTTATGAAGATTGGTTTTGAAATGGGTTGGTATTTTGGGATTATATGGGTTTGTTTTTGGGTGTATGTTGTATGTGGTTGGGGTTATGATTTTTGAGGTGTTTTATGTTGGTTTTATGGAGTTATTATGGTGTTGAATTGTTGGGATGTTTTGGTTTGAGGTGTATGTGGTGGAGCTTTGGATTTGTGCTCAAAAATGGTGGAAATCGCGCACACAGGGTGTGGCTATCGATCGCTATATATGGAGCGATCGATCGCCGAGAAGCCGTAGCAAAAATGGGTGCAAGCGATCGATCGCTATATGGAGCGATCGATCGCCTCGAGGCAGTGAGGTCTGGCGATCGATCGTTATGTCAAAGTGATCGATCGGTAAGGCTCGCGATTGATCGCCTCGACATAGCGATCGATCGCCAGCAGTCAGATTTTGAGGAATTAAGTTTTTGTTGGATTTTTGGTATTGGGCTATTATTTGACTTCTAATATTGGTTTGTGTTATTGTGTAGAACCATCCCAGGTGGCAACACAGCCAAGAAGTAAAGTCCTACCGAATCCTACTTTTGGAAAGGTACGTAGAGAGACGTATGGGCACCCAACGGTACATGTATCTTATATATTCTTTGGAATATGCATTGTGAATACCTTTCTTTAGACTCTCATATTTTGGTATCTTGAGATTTCGATCCATTGTACATTACATGCATTGCAATACATTGCATTGCATTATATAATATATCACATTTTATAGATGCATGTTGTAATTACTTGATAGTTTCATATTTGCCTCACCACCTAGGGGCTGTTGTTGTCTTTGTGTGTGGGCAATGTCAGGTATTACAGGTGATCAGGATCCCAAAGAGGAAATGCTCACTGGAGTCTTACCTGATGTTGTTTTCTTTTGTCTATCACAGTCGTAGGATAGTTAAGTATACCAGGGTGTGTCCTGGATAGTGTAAATATGTAAATGGAGTTTATTTCCGTCCAGTCTTGATTAATTGTGAATGTTTGGGGTTTATTTACTGTTGATGGTATTATGTAAATATTTTAAGTATGAAATGTGTGCTGGAGACTTATTATGCATGCTATGGTATGATGTAAATATTTTTAGTACGGATTATGTGCTGAGTGTATATGATGCATGCTATGGTATTATGTATTTACTTGTTGCACTGGGATATGATTTTGTGCTTTTCATTTTTTCTGATATGTCCATCGTGTGCGGAGGTAATGCTGAAATTTTTAGAGCCACTTGGTTGCAGAACTTTTAAATAATCTTCCGCTGTTTACAAATAAATAATCATTGTATGATAATTAAACACTTGATTAGGAACGGGTCCTCACAATTATTATCGTAAATATGTTTTTTAAAAATTAAACTTTACACTCCAAAAATTACAGTTTGGCTTACATTTACCCCCCTAAATTTTTTGTACCCTCTATTTTTATGTTAATATTGTTTGCCCTATTGGCACAACGCCTCCACTTTCTGATGTCGTGGCACCAACCCTTAAAACTCAAGGCCAGTGGCCTTACTATCACGGTTCGGCATCTCGGATCCACTCTGTCCACACTTCATATATATTAGTCGCTCGCGCATAGGCATTGCATGTATATAATGTAATGCATGGATATGGGAAAATTTTATAGAATGTTCCTGTTACAGACCAAAAATATATACAACACAGTCTAATATGTAGATGGACAAACTACCAGGGCCCAAAGGGAGAAAACACGTGATTCACCATGGGAGAACGGTTAGTTTGTTAGGGGGAAATCAGAATAAATATGGGGGAGGGGGAAGAAGAGCGTAATGGAGAATTGGGTATTGAAAGTTGAGAACAAGCTTTGGCTTGGTGCAAGGAAGAGCTTATTCCTCGTGTCTGTGTGTACTGAGAGGGTTGTTAGCATTTCATTTTGAGAGTGTCGCTTTGTAACACCTTTTCATTCCAGCAATATAATATATATTTCTAGAATATTTACCTTGTTTTGTTCTTGTTTTTCTGCTTACTGGAGTGTGAGAGCTTTGGTCGTAACAATTGGCTCGACCTGCCGACGACAACGAGATTGAGGTGATAAAATAGCATGGCCTCGATCGTTGAACGCACAAACAAATTATTTTTTTAGTGTTTTGGGTACGGTGCCCTGTCAGCATTCAAAGGAGTCGATCCCATGGGTTGGCTCGTCACAACAGAGATTTATTTTGAGCATAATTCCACATCATGGGAAGATCGAATGCAAATTGCATTCATGTCAATGTTGAAGTGGCTGAGGTATGTTTTCTTTATTGACAATGATATTTCCCAATATATCTTGGGATCAATATACAAAAGAACTGAGGAAATGATTTGTAGAAGCTGTCAGTGATGTTAGTTGTGAATAAGTGATTCCCAACAAAACAGAATATGAGATGAACAATGAAGCTGAGAACAATGAACACAAACTGCATTTCTTACAACAACCTTTGCAAAGGCTGAAAGAAACATGGGAAAGGCCAATCGAGGTAGTGGCTAGAAGCCTCAATGTATTTTTCCATATTGTTGCTACCAATATGACCCCCAAGGGTGTTCAGTTGGAGATCAAAAGCGGCCAAGGAGCAAATGAAGAATAAGACACGATAAAAGTGGAGGATGAATGGTAGCGCTTATCGCGTACGTCCAAATTAACCATCTCAAGTTAATAACAGTAATGAATGTAGTAGCGTGAGTAGGGATCGATCCCACGAGGAAGGTTATATCTTTGTGTTAACTTATGCTAACGAAAATAAAAAGGGGATTTTGAAATCAATTGAATTAACTAACTACTATGATGCAAAATTAAACTAGATGAATTAACTTATGAGAAAAGAGCGATTTTCGGTTTTCAGTTAACTTTACAATTGATGTTTACTATCTTGATTATCGATCTTCACAAATGGTTCAATTTCCATATGAATATTCATCGTGGACGTTTAATCCAATAATCAAAGTCATATCTCACCTTAAGTTTAGTTAAGTAGCACAAGCGTTCTAGTTTAACCCTTATCAAACAATCAATCAAAATACAAACGATTAAGATTTAAATCGATGATAGCATATGAACTAGTGAGATCGATGAAGCTAAACAACATAATCCAAGCGTCTATGTTTAATCTAGTCAATTATTTTTCCTAAGAATTTAACAAACTCACAAGCAGAATTTAATTAATTTTAGTTGCTTCGTAAATTAGAGGGATCAAAGGATTCCGTATTTGATATCTAATTTAGCGTTAAATTATATGAATAATAGCTAGGTGATCAGTCCAACAATCATGAATAACAATTATGACAATCAAATCAGAAAAACAATTGATACTCAATGAAAATCAACAATCAAAACTTATCTCACAAGAATCGTAAACATCCAATGTATCGTTTTCCTAACCCGAGAATCACAAAAGTATTTAGCCACTCATAACTAGATTAAAAACAATCAAAATTAATCTAGAAAGCATTAAACTAATAGAAAGTTACTAAAAGGAATCACGATTCCGGCTTGTCGATTCCGTCCTCGTTCTTCGAGCGTTCTTCACAAAAATTGAAAGAAAAAATCTAAAAACTATTTCTAAAGTCTGAATTATCTCTTAAAGAGGCTGATTTTCGAGTATATAGGCTTTGAGGCTGATGGAGTAGAGTAGAATCCATGTGGGAAGGAAAGAAATCAAGTCTTTACACTTTTCAAAACTCTGCTGGCGTAGCTACGCTAGAAAATGGCGTAAAGACGTCTGATGACGTGTCAAAAATATGGCTTCCCGCATTTCTGGCGTATTTACGCGTCAAAGTGGCGTAGCTACGCCTACACATCGCCTGATAATGGCGTAATTACGCCTGTCTTTCATTTTTCTGGCGAGTTTCGTATTTTGGCCGTAACTTTCTCGTACAAACTCCGAATTTGATGAATCAGCTGTCCACGCGAAGATAACTCAAAGTTCTACAACTTTTCTATGGACAATATTTCCAAAACATGGCTCAAACATATAGAAATTTGAGGAGAATGGAGCAACATGTGTCTTGGATTCTGGTTTTTTCCTATTTTCTTCAACTTTATTGCTTCTTTCATCATTTTAGCGTGATTTCTTCATCTTTCCCTACATTTATTCAAATATACGATTAGATAGCATATGTATCAATTTATCCATCAAAATATACCAAATCGTAGACAATTAAGCTTAATAAATGTGTCTATTTCTAGTCACATCAAACACCCACATACTTAATCTTTACTCGACTTCGAGTAAATCAGAAAAAACTACAATATTTTTTTGCTTGGCTCATAGCATCATAACAAACTAACATGTCCTCACTTTTATGCCTCAACAATTATAAACATGCATAGTAATGAAAGGCGGTGAAAAATTAACAGTGGAACAAGTTCAATCCCTAAACATTTCGTACTCAACAAAGCAGTGAACGTGCGTATGTGGTCATGAACAAGTGTCATGTACAAATTATAGATCCAATAGATGTAAACTCTCAATAGTTCAAGTTATACACTAACACAAGTATAAGCTCAATTGCACACTCTTCTCCACTAACTTAGCCACTTTGCAAACACAAATCAAGTAGGTCTTTATTAGCTTGTAGCTTGGCCTAGGTATTGGCTTATGAAAGAAAGGGAAAAGATGCATCAAACAAGAGAGTATGGTGATATGCACAATAATTAGCTTCTCTTCTTGCATGATTTTTGCAATGTAAACTTTAATCATTTTTTTTTCTTTTGTGCCTTGGCTCCCCTTGGAGTCATATTTGTATTAATTCTTTTCAAGACATCCCTTTTTCTTTCATGCATTTCATTCTTTTGATATGAAGCTCACAAACATTTTAATCATTGAATACATAAGTGCATGTGAATGAAACACATCATACTCCCTTCAAAGTAATGATAGAATTCATATTTAGGCTTATTAGGGAAAGATGATAAGCTAATCAAAGAATGTCGAATGTGGGTTGTGTGTATGCTTAGCATACAACCATTCTTTTGCATTAAGGCTCAAAAAGGGTACTAGTGATTGATTTTCTTTACATGGTAGGCTTGAAAGGCTCAAACGCATCAAAGATTGCCTATATCACTTTCATGTTTGCAAGTAGTCTAGACATACGTCTCAAAGAGCATGTAGTTAAGTTCTAGCATGTATTAGAGACTTCTTAAGACTATCACAAAGTTCACACAATCTTCACTAAGCTATGCACACTTCACAAGTCATGACAATAATGTGCTCAAAATATTCAACTACTATGTTAAAGCACGCTTTGCATTAGAGTTCAAAGTGTTCCAAGGTTAAGAATTCACCTATGTTAAAAAACATGCATGCCATTAATTAGATTTCATAATGGGCTAGTGATTCTAAGCATGTGTTCATTACTAACAATGAGCTCAACATTTTCAAATTTTTCGATTTTTTTGTACTTTTATAATAAGAAAAAAATAACACGCCACTAATCTCTCCCCCATACTTAAATCCTACATTGTCCCCAATGTAAGGCAAAAATACAAGTAAAGAGAAAAGTCTAACTAATAAAGCAATAATAATAAAAAAAAAAAAAGTAAGGGAAACTAACTCCCCTTGGGTTGCCTCCCAAGAAGCGCCTATGTTTAACGTCGGTGGCCCGACGTCAGTCCTCTATCAAGGTGGGTGATGCGATGTCGCTCTATCCTTCTTTTTCCACCTCAATATCTTCTTAAGTCCCTTGAACTTCGGTTTGTTTGCCTTTGAGTAGGCGTCCTCAGTCCTTGTTCCTCCTCCATCATTTGTTGATTGCTGTGGTCGATCGGGAGGGTGTGTCTTTTCAATCTTACGATCCTGCAAGTTAGAAAAGAGAGGATCAGCTGTATCATGAGTAGATAAAGCGGCAATAGTATGAACATTATGCACAAAATAAGAATCCATACCTCCATTCTCATCAAGGCCATCATTAGCCTTTCCCATCTCCCACAATTCATCATTATCAAAATCATAATCATATTCATCATTTATATCAATAGCGTAACTAGAGTGATCATGAGTTTTAAAGGGTTCATAATATTGAATTTTGCAACCTCGCCATTAAACTCCATTGTTAACATGCCGCTATGCACATCACAGATTTTGATGTTTTCAAGAATGGTCTCCCTAAAAGAATGGGGCTAGATGAATCACCATTTTTCATGTCTAAGACATAGAAGTCGGCGGGGAAAACCAAATTCTCTACATGCACAAGTACGTCCTCTACTATCCCCCTAGGTATAACCGTGGACTTATCAGCTAATTGAATCACAATGTTATTTCTTTTCAAAGGTCCAGGTTTCAGTTGAGTGTAGATTGAGTAAGTCATGACATTAATGGAAGATCATAAATTGAGCATTGCCTTCTCAATCCTAATGGTCCTAATCACACATGGGATAGAAAACATACCAGGGTCCTTGCATTTTGTGGGAATGCTTCTTTGGATGACTGCCGAAACATTCTCACCTAGTTCGATCTTGGGGCACCCTTTGCGTTCCTTGTTCTTATCCGCTTTCCAAACTTCCTTCAAAAATCTCGCACATCGAGGTATCTTCATCATGGCATCATGTAGTGGAGCGTTTGCCTCACATCGTCGGAAAGTTTCATATAGTTCCTTGATATCCTCATCTTTCCTATTCTCCTTAAAAGCAAGGGGGAATGGGGGTTCAATTTTATATTCAGAAAATTTAGGGAACTTACCCCGTGGTTCCTCCTCTTGTATGGGCTCTTCAACGTCCTTCTCCGTCTCCTTCATCTCTTCTTGCTTGGGTGGCGTCAGTACCACCTTCTCCTCAGCTGTATTTTCTCTCATCTTCAAAGTGATAGCGCTCACATTCTCCCTGGGGTTCACAATTGGCTGTGACGGTAAGGTGTTTGACCTTTGAGACTCCATGCGATTTATTGTGGTGGCCATCTAACCCATTTGCGTAGTCAAGCTCTGGATGCTTGCCCTCGTTTCCTGTTGAAATTTCACAGATCCATTAGCAAGTTCTTTAAACATATTTTCTAGATACTCACCAGGTGTTGGAGTTGGAACGGTTTGTTGTGGTATTTGGAATGGTGGTCTATATGGTGGTTGTTGATATGGTGATGGTTGATGTTGTGTCTGTGGTTCAGCTTGATTCTCATATCTTAAATTTGGATGATCTCGCCATCCTGGGTTATATGTGCTGGAAAACGGATCATACTTTCTCTGTGGCTGTCCCGGAAATCCGCCTGCTGCATTTGCTTCCTCAATGGATGGTTCTTGAAGGGTGGGGCAAGCGTCAGTTAGATGACTTGGTAGTACACAAATTCCACATACCTTAGCACTTTGTCCAATTCCAATTGCAAGCTGTTTCACAATACCTGTTAAATCAATCAATTGTTGTTCGAGGCTAGAAACATTTACCTCGCCTTGCTTCCTAAGCTTATGGTCGGATCGAGCAGTTCCAAAATGTTGAGAGTTGGCTGCCATGTTAGCAATTAAGTGCCTTGCTTCCACTGATGTCCTATCCACAAATGCTCCTCCACTTGCAGCGTCTACCAAGTTCCTGTCATTTGGCAAAAGACCCTCATAAAAATATTGAATAAGTAAATGTTCACTTATCTGATGTTGAGGACAGGTTGCACAAAGCTTTTTAAAGCGTTCCCAATATTCATGCAGTGATTCCTCATGGAGTTGTCTAATGACGTATATATCTTTACGAATATTTGTCGCCCTTGATGCAGGAAAGTATTTCTCCAAGAAAGTTCTTTTCAGCTCGTTCCATGTAGTGATGGTCCAGAAGGCAAATAGAAGAGACGATCCTTAGCAGCGTCCTTCAAAGAGAACGGAAAAGCTCGTAATTTGATTTGTTCCTCAGTTATCCCGGTCGGCTTCATCGTAGTGCATACTACATGAAATTACATCAAGTGCTTATGCGGATCCTCACCTGCAAGGCCATGAAAAGATGGTAAAAGATGTATTAGGCCAGATTTTAATTCAAAATTTATGTTAGTAGCAAGTGTAGGAAAGGTGATGCAAAGAGGTTGTTGATCCACGGTAGGATTCACTAGCTGTCGTAGGCTCTGATTATCCGACATGATAGTTCTTTCCTCTTCTTAAAGTTGTCTTCGATTTTCTCTCCTAAGTTGATGTAAAGTCCTTTCTATCTCGGGATCCTAGTGAAAATTATCTCCGTGATTGGACGATTCACCTGTACTAACTAACAAACCAAAATAGCACAAAAAAAAAAATAGTTAACACAAAAGTAAATGCCTTCCCCGCAACGGCGCCAAAATTTGGTAACGCTTATCGCGTACGCCCAAATTAACACTCTCAAGTTAATAACAGTAATGAATGTAGTAGCGTGAGTAGAGATCGATCCCACGAAGAAGGTTATATCTTTGTGTTAACTTATGCAAACGAAAATAAAAAGGGGATTTTGAAATCAATTGAATTAACTAACTACTATGATGCAAAATTAAACTAGATGAATTAACTTATGAGAAAAGAGTGATTCTCGGTTTTCGGTTAACTTTACAATTGGCGTTTACTATCTTGATCATCGATATTCACAAATGGTTCAATTTCCATATGAATATTCATCGTGGATGTTTAATCCAATAATCAAAGTCCTATCTCACCTTAAGTTTAGTTAAGTAGCCCAAGCGTTCTAGTTTAAACCTTATCAAACAATCAATCAAAATACAAACGATTAAGATTTAAATCGATGATATCATATGAACTAGTGAGATCGATGAAGCTAAACAACATAATCCAAGCGTCTATGTTTAATCTAGTCAATTATTTTTCCTAAGAATTTAACAAACTCACAAGCGGAATTTAATTAATTTTAGTTGCATCATAAATTAGAGGGATCAAAGGATTCCGTATTTGATATCTAATTTAGCGTTAAATTGTATGAACAATAGCTAGGTGATCAGTCCAACAATCATGCATAACAATTATGACAATCAAATCAGAAAAACAATTGATACTCAATGAAAATCAACAATCAAAACTTATCTCACAAGAATCGTAAACATCCAATGTATCGTTTTCCTAAACCGAGAATCACAAAAGTATTTAGCCACTCATAACTAGATTAAAAACAATCAAAATTAATCTAGAAAGCATTAAACTAATAGAAAGTTACGAAAAGTAATCACGATTCCGGCTTGTCGATTCCATCATCGTTCTTCGAGCGTTCTTCACAAAAATTGAAAGAAAAATTATTCTAAAATCTAAAAACTATTTCTAAAGTCTGAATTATCTCTTAAAGAGGCTGATTTTCGAGTATATAGGCTTTGAGGCTGATGGAGTATGGTAGAATCCATGTGGTAAGGAAAGAAATCAAGTCTTTACACTTTCCAAAACTCTGCTGGCGTAGCTATGCCAGAAAATGGCGTAAAGACGTCTGATGACGTGTCAAAAATATGGCTTCCCGTGTTTCTGGCGTATTTACGCGTCAAAGTGGCGTAGCTACGCCTACACATGTCGTAGCATTGGCGTAAATACGATTGATAATGGCGTAATTACGTCTGTCTTCCATTTTTCTGGGGAGTTTGTATTTTGGCCGTAACTTTCTCGTACGAACTCCGAATTTGATGAATCAGCTGTCCACGCGAAGATAACTCAAAGTTCTACAACTTTTCTAGGGACAAAATTTCCAAAACATGGCTCGAACATATAGAAATTTGAGGAGAAAGGAGCAACATATGTCTTGGATTCCGATTTTTTCCTCTTTTCTTCAACTTTATTGCTTCTTACATCATTTTAGCTTGATTTCTTCACCTTTCCCTAAGAACGGTGAAGAAATCAACGTGACAAGGTGAAAAGGCATACTCGATATCAATGAACAAAGTGAAGAAAAAAATGCTGAGGAAGAGACTAAGAACGGGGAGTTGGAAGACACCAGAGAGGATCCAAATCTTTTGTACAAGGTGAAAAGGCATACTCGATATCTGAGACTTCTACATGAGGTTGAAGGGAAAGGCAGGAAGGGAGGAACATACAAACATATGGGGATGAACAAACAAACAACAGCGCTGGGGTTAATTGACTCATGTGGCACCAGAAAATTGATGAGAATATTCCACACAAGATGGGGAAGTGTTGGTCGATGAATTAATAAGGCTATATGGTGGTAGGGAGGCTGCTATTTACTGCGGTGAGAATTGGGAGTCGCTGTTGCAGATGGCAAAGAAAAATGCATACCTCAATTGTAAAGCGCTCGCCGAAGTATTGATTGAAAGATACTGTGGACGTAAAGAAAGAAATCCCTATAAACTAGTGGGCTGCGTCGATAAAGGAGAAAGGGTTGGGAAGTGGTGCCGTGGTAGTGTTTTAGCAGGTGGAGATGGTGCTGGAAATTGACGTTGAACAGCGTGTGGAAAGTGGCTAGAAGAAGAGATATGGGGAGAGATTAAACGAACCATAGCCCATTCAATTGAATATATAAGAAGAAATTACATATAAGTACCACTTTTCAAAATATGTTTCAACTAAATCTATCAAATATTTACTTTTCTAACTAAATATACCTTTTAAAAAACTTATTTCACATAAGTCCAATTTATTAAACCCTAATCTAATTGGTCAATTTTTATTACTAAATTACCCATGTTGCAAGAAATAAAAACCATCATACAATTCACGTAATTTATTTTTCCTCACATAACGATTATCGTTTTCCCAAAAAAAATTCATCTAATTCATTGAGCACCTGATTTCGATCGTGTTTTTATTCGTTTACTGATTTTAGATTGTTCGATCTATTATATATTCAATTAACTGTAATTTGATCGAATTTTCCTGAGATTTTTATCGTTAATTCTGATGGATAATGAAATCGTGATTCTTTCGTACTTTAGAGAGGAAACATTGGTTTTGAATGTTAATTCTAGTTTCGAATTCAGTGATTTAATAGGTTGTGCATCTGCTAAGTGGTGCGATTGCAATGACGATGAATTTTGTTTCAAATACTCGATCGATGGGCACATTGTTGTTTGAGTAATGCGATTGATATGAGAAATATGTTTTTGTTGTGTAAGATGATCAATCTTTGTTTATTGACAGTGCATGTTGTTGATTATAATACTTCATTGTTGAGGTCTGTTCCTGAAGGTGGCGATAGTTTACTGATTGTGTCTAGAGGTGCATGTGACATACATGCACCGCTAGACACAATTGCATGTGCTATAAACTTTTTGACAGAGTCAAGCGGTATACGCAATATACATGCACCTCTAGAGTCTATTTCTGCTTGTGATTTACATGCATCAATAGAATCAGGTGGTGCACATATATCGAGAAAACAAATTTGCAGTTCACCATCAGGTTTAGGATTTGATTCAGAATATCGAAGATGCAACATTAAAGGCAAGGAGAAGTTGTTGTTATGTTCTGGATGGTCATCAATTATTAGTAGGGTGGGTCAAGTATTTAGATGTGGTGTTGAAGAGTTTCGAAGTGAGTTGAGTAAATATTCTATGGAGGTTGGTTTTGATTACAACTATGTGAAAAATAATAAAGATAGAGTAGTTGCTGAACGTTCTAGGAAACATGTTGATGGGTGTGGTTGGTTTGCGAGTGCCAACATTTCACGTGTAAATGGTTCTTTCTACATAAAGAAATTGAACAACATTCATATTTGTGGTCTACGAGTCATGAAAGACAAATCAAAAAGGATTGTTTCACATTTAATATCAAAATTTTTTTGCGAACGAGTCAGTTCCAAACCAAACGTTCGGCTAGGTCTATAATGGAGTTAATGAAAAAAGATTATGGGTTTGTATATAACGTACATTAAGGGATTGAGAAGTGTGGAGATGGCAAGGTCTATTGCTTTTGGAAATTATGATGAGTCTTTCAAGGAGTTGAAGTGGTACATCGATGCGGTGAAGACGACTAATGTTGGGAGTTTTATAGAGCTTGAAGTTGACGACTGTAACCAACTCATCCGTTTGTTTCTGTCGTCTCGTGCATGTGTATTTACATGCACCGATATATTCAAGTTGAACATGTTGGATAAATGCAACTGTGTTTATATCGGTGCATGTGAAATACATGCACAGATAGAAAAAAATGTGAATTAATGCATGTGTATTTACATGCATAATTTTTTTATCAGAGTATTTACATGCATCGTTAGTACATATCAAGTAAAATAATTATAAAAGATATATTCAAGCCTCTCATGTTGGATAAATGCAATTAATGAAGCGGTGCATGTATATCACATGCACCGATAGAAACAAAATTTTAATTAATGCTTGTGTATTTACATGCATCATTAGTACATATCAAGTAAAATCATTATAAAGATTTATTCAAGCATCGCATGTTATATAATTGCAATTAAGTAGACTGGTGCATGTGATATCACATGCACCAGTCTACTTAAATTGCATATTCCAGTATAATTAAATTGCGTACACCAGTATAGTTAAATTGCATGCACCAGCACAAGTTAAATTGCATGCACCAGTATATTCAAGCCTCGCATGTTGGATAAATGCAACTAAATGGTCTATCGGTGCATGTGAAATCACATGCACAGATACAAAAAAAATTGAATTGGTAAATGTTATTTACATGCACCGGTTGATTCAAGTTGTTCATATTGTATAAATGCAACTTTGTTTTATGCTTGTGTATTTACATGCATCGTTAGTACACATCAAGTAAAATCATCATAAAAGATTTATTCAAGCATTGCATGTTATATAATTGCAACTAAAGGTCTGCATGTGATTTCACATGCAACGATAGAAAAAAAATGTGAATATTTGCATGTTATTTACATGCAACGATTGAAACCAAATGTGAATTAATGTTTGTGTATGAAGCAAAATCATTAGAAAAGTATAATTCAATTGACTTACATCGTTGGCAAGAGGTACATCGTGAAGGATTTCAGCAATATCCGATACAAATAACTTTCTGTTAGTGAATTTGTCTTTCCAGATAAGTCTCCTGCACACAGTCAAAGACGTACCATTTTCCATATGTCTTGTTTATATTCATTATGTAAGACTTTTCATCTGTTGTTAAGAGCTTCATGGCATGCATTGTGGTTTTGAACTTGAGCGGTCCATTATCTTTTTTCGCCTTCCCTTTTTGTTTATTGTCGCTGACGAAATCATAATCTCTCAGCTCTATGTGATCATTAGTTGTACCTTTGTCTTTAGGACTTTGTATTGATTCCACTTCTGCATACTTTTTTTCTCCCTCTTCGTCGTTTTTCTTGGTCCTCTTTGCCTTCCTTTTATCCGGGTATGTGTGGTCCATCTCCATTTTTTGCTGCCCGTCAACCCTTTTCTTGATCCTCTTGACAAGGGATGTTTGTTCTTGCTTTTCTTTAAAGATATGTTCTTGTTCTTCATTAAGGATGAAGGAGGCAGCTTTGGCATTGAGAATCTCATTTTTCAGTGAATTATTCTCATCATTTACCCTTTCAAGGTCCGCGTAGAGCTTTATTATAGTTTCGAGCTCATCTTTCTTTCTTTTTTCATTTCTTCGTAATTGTCTTTAATTTCTTTCATTTGCTCGTCTCTTAGAAAAAAGATTTGTTTTTTGTTTCTTCCAGCTGGGCTGTTAGTTCCGCATATTCAAAAAATTGCGGTGTTGGAATTGTTTCTTGCTCATGATAAAAGGAATCAACAATGTTCTTCAGTTCTGTTATTTCATTATCCTTTGTCATGAACGTCGCCTTCATTTCTTCAATATCTGTTACAAGTAATGCAGCTTGAAGAATTTTTGGGCTTGTGTGGCATCAAGTTCATTCATTTCTTCAGACAGATTGGACATTTTCATCGTTCTGGGCTAGTTCCTCATCAATAGCTACATCCACCATGTTGCCCTCTATTTCAATGTATTCATCATTGAATATATTTTCCTCTGTACTTTGTTGCTTCAGTTCCATGAGAACTCCGGCAATGGTAGAGTCCGTTGTTGTCAAATATTCAGCTGTGTTTTATGTTTCAAGTGAGAATATTATGTTAGCATTCAAATCGGGAAGTTGATATGTCATTGGAGATTCTGTAGCACAAGCAATGGCTTTATTCAGCATTTCATCTTCTTCAACAGAAACTTACAGAGATTTTTTTACTATATGCAATTAAATTGTTGCAAGTCTAGTTAAATTGCATGCACCAGCATAGTTAAATTGCATGCACCTAATGAACTATCGGTGCATGTATATCACATGCATTGATAGAAACAAAATGATAATTAATGCTTGTGTATTTACATGCATCGTTAGTACATATCAAGTAAAATCATTATAAAATATATATTCAAGCCTCAAATGTTGGATAAATGCAACTAATGGTCTACCGGTGCATGTGAAATCACATGCACCGATAGAAAAAAATGTGAATTGGTGCATGTGTATTTACATGCACCGATTGATTCAAGTTGTTCATCTTGGATAAATGCAACTTTGTTTTATGCTTGTGTATTTACATGCATCGTTAGTACATATCAAGTAAAATCATTATAAAGTTTATTCAAGCATCGCATGTTATATAATTGCAACTAAGTAGACTGGTGCATGTGATATCACATGCACCAGTCTACTTAAATTGCATATTCCAGTATAATTAAATTGCGTACACCAGTATAGTTAAATTGCATGCACCAGCACAAGTTAAATTGCATGCACCAGCATATGTTAAATTGCATGCACCAGCGTAGTTAAATTGCAAGCAGCACAGCACCAACATAGATAAATTGCATGCATAGTCTACTTAAATTGCATGCACCAGCATAGTTAAATTGTATGCACCAGTCTACTTAAATTGCATGCACCAGTATCGAAAAATTGCATGCACCAGCACAAGTTAAATTGCATGCACCAGCATAGTTAAAAAGTATGCACCATCATAGTTAAATTGAATGTACAAGAAACTTACATAATCACGGGCGAGCTCTTTGATGTCAATGTTTTGAATCTTTTTGTAAAAATACTCAAGATTCCACTTAAGGAACCTTGGGATAAGGTTGGGCTGGATTTATGAGCTTTGTCATCTCACATAACCAATACTGCAAAGTATATAGAATCGATGTTATTATAAAAACATGAAGAAATAATTGTTGCTTAAATATTCATTATAAAGACTTCTTACAGGTAGTAATAAAACACAACGGGAGTGTTTTTCAGAGTCAGCCTGCATCAGGTTGTTGAGCAATGTATTCAATATGTGTTTGGGCCAATCGTAGCTGCAAATCATGTCCAGGTCCTCAACAACCGATGCGTATGCCCATGGAATGTTCGATGATTTTGTTGATATGAAAAAGGCTGCAAGAATGTATAGAGTCACCAAAACGAGCAACGTCATTGATATCAGTATCAATGTTGCTTTGTGCCTTTATTTTCAATTTTTTGTAGATTAAAATCTTGCTCATCCTTATGTCTTTTTTATCTCATTTCTTTTCTGGAAAGCATCTATATAAGAATTCCGTACGTTTGTAATCCTGAAGCTGCATATCAATGTCTTCTTTACCATCTCTTATTCCAAATAGTATACGCACGTCATTTGTCCTGATTTTCATTGTATATAATCCGAATGTGAAATCTTGAGATTTTCTGTTGAAGTAGCCAATGATGTCTTTTACTAATATGTCACGTTTTTTGCAATGATCGAGGACAATTATGTTGGAAAAAATGAAGTTCAGTAAAAAGGCCAGAACAATATCTTCATTAGCACTCTGATGTAAACTTCACTGAGTTCAAGTGCCTTTATCTCTGTTATAACTGCCTGTAGGTTGGCCTGATACAGGCAGTTATAACAGAGATAAAGGCACTTGAACTCAGTCAAGTTCACATCAGAGTGCTAATGAAGACACCGTTCTGGCCTTTACTGAACTCCATTTTTTCCAACATAATTGTCCTCGATCATTGCAAAAAACGTGACATATTAGTAAAAGACATCATTGGCTGCTTCAACAGAAAATCTCAAGATTTCACATTCGGATTATATACAATGAAAATCAGGACAAATAACGTGCGTATACTCTTTGGAATAAGAGATAGTAAAGAAGACATTGATATGCAGCTTCATGATTACAAACGTACGGAATTCTTATATAGATGCTTTCCAGAAAAGAAAGCAGATAAAAGACATAAGGATGAGCAAGAGTTTAATCTACAAAAAATTGAAAATAAAGGCACAAAGCAACATTAATACTGATATCATGACGTTGCTCGTTTGGTGACTCTATACATTCTTGCAGCCTTTTTCATATCAACAAAATCATCGAACATTTCATGGGCGTACACATCGGTTGTCGAGGACCTGGACATGATTTGCAGCTACGATTGGTCCAAACACATATGCATACATTGCTCAACAACCTGATGCAGCCTGACTCTGAAAAACACTCCGGTTGTGTTCTATTACTACATGTAAGAAATCTTTATAATGAATCTTTATACAACAATTATTTCTTCATGTTTTTATAATAACATCGATTCTATATACTTTGCAGTATTGGTTATTGGTAGCGTTTATCGTGTACGCCCAAATTAACCCCACTCAATCCTCAAGATTGATAACAATAATGTAGTAGTGTGAGTAGGGATCGATCCCACGAGGAGGTGTGAATCTTTGTGTTAATGCAAATCAAAAGAAAACAATTAAAATAAAGATGGGGTTGTGAGTGATTGAATTATACTACTTAAATTAAAATTAAAGATTAAACTAATGAAAGCGATTCTTGGTATCGGTCGACTATTCCTTGGAATTATCATCTATTTCATCGATTCACAAAAGACTCAATTTTTCATATGAATATTCATCGTTGGACGTTTAATCCAATAATCAAAGTCCTATCTCACCTTACGTTTAGTTAAGTAGCCCAAGCGTTCTAGTTTAACCCTTATCAAACAATCAATCAAAATACAAGCGATTAAGATTTAAATCGATGATAGCATATGAACTAGTGAGATCGATGAAGCTAAACAACATAATCCAAGCGTCTATGTTTAATCTAGTCAAGTGTTCTTCCTAAGAATTTAATAAACTCACAAGCGGAATTTAATTAATCTTAGTTGCTTCATAAATTAGAGGGATCAAACAATTCCGTATTTGATATCTAATTTAGCGTTAGATTTCATGCAAGTTATTAGGTTGTCAATCCAATAAACAAACACAACAATCATATCAATAAAATCAGAAAAACTCTTGATACTCAAGAAAATTGATAAGTAAAGCATAAGAATCTCCCCAAGATAAATAAAATCCAAGGATTTGTCTTCCTCAACCAAGAATTAAAAACTAGCTAGACATAATCTAAGATAAAGCAATAAATAAAAACAAGGGAAAGAAAACTAATCCAATCTCCGCTCGTCGAGGTGTCAATCCCGCCTTCGCTTCGATCTTCGTAGCGTTCTTCAACAAAATTGAGAGAAAAATTATAAAACTATCCTAAACTACTCTACCCTAACTATCTAGATGGTTAAAAGGTCTAAATTTCGAGTATATATGTATTGGGAGGCTGATGGAGTAGGTTAGAATCCATGTGGGAAGGAAATAAATCAAGTTTTTTAATTTTCCAAAATTCTATTGGCGTAATTACGCCTAAAATGGCGTAGCTACGCCTGTCCATGCCGTAGCGTTGGCGTAATTACGCCTGTGAATGGCGTAATTACGCCTGTCCTCCATTTTTCTGGCGAGTTTTGTATTTTGGCCATAACTTTCACATACGAACTCCGAATTCGACGAGTCAGCTGTCCACGCGAAGATAACTCAAAGTTCTACAACTTTTATATGGACCACATTCCCAAAACTTGGCTGGAATACATAGAAATTTGAGGAGAAAGGAGCAACATGTGTCTTTGATTCCGGTTTTTTCCTCTTTTCTTCAACTTTATTGCTTCTTTCATCATTTTAGCGTGATTTCTTCACCTTTCCCTACATTTACACAAATATACGATTAGGTAGCATATGTATCAATTTATCCATCAAAATATACCAAATCGTAGACAATTAAGCGTAATAGATGTGTCTATTTTTAGTCACATCAGTTATGTGAGAGGACAGAGCTCATAAATCCAGTCCAGCCCAACCTTATCCCAAGGTTCCTTAAGTGGAATCTTGAGGATTTTTACAAAATGATTCAAAACATTGACATTAAAGATCTCGTCCGGGATTATGTAAGTTTCTTGTACATTCAATTTAACTATGCTGGTGCTTGCTTTTTAACTATGCTGGTGCATGCAGTTTAACTTGTACTGGTGCATGCAATTTTTCGATACTGGTGCATGCAGTTTAAGTAGACTGGTGCATGTAATTTAAGTAGACAGGTGCATGTAATTTAACTATGCTGGTGCATGCCATTTAAGTAGACTGTGTATGCAATTTATGTATGTTGGTGCCGTGGTGCATGCAATTTAACTACGCTGGTGCATGCAATTTAACTTGTGCTGGTGCATGCAATTTAACTTGTGCTGGTGCATACAATTTAACTTTACTGGTGTATGCAATTTAAGTAGACCGGTGCATGTGATATCACATGCACCAGTCTACTTAGTTGCAATTATATAACATGCGATGCTTGAATAAATCTTTATAATGATTTTACTTGATATGTATTAACGATGCATGTAAATACACAAGCATAAAACATAGTTGCATTTATCCAACATGAACAACTTGAATCAATCGGTGCATGTAAATACACATGCACCAATTCACATTTTTTTCTATCGGTGCATGTGATTTCACATGCACCGGTAGACCATTAGTTGCATTTATCCAACATGTGAGGCTTGAATATATATATTTTATAATGATTTTACTTGATATGTACTAACGATGCATGTAAATACACAAGCATTAATTATCATTTTGTTTCTATCGATGCATGTGATATACATGCACCGATAGTTCATTAGGTGCATGCAATTTAACTATGCTGGTGCATGCAATGAAACTATGCTGGTGCATGCAATTTAACTAGACTTGCAACAATTCAATTGCATATAGTAAAAAAACCTCTGCAAGTTTCTGTTGAAGAAGATGAAATGCTGAATAAAGCCATTGCTTGTGCTACAGAATCTCCAATGACATATCAACTTCCCGATTTGAATGCAAACATAATATTCTCACTTGAAACACAAAAAACAGCTGAATATTTGAACAACGAACTCCACCATTGCCGGAGTCCTCATGGAACTGAAGCAACAAAGTACAGAGGAAAATATATTCAATGATAAATACATTGAAATAGAGGACAACATGGTGGATGTAGCTATTGATGAGGAACTAGCCCAGAACGAAGAAAATGTCCAATCTGTCTGAAGAAATGAATGAACTTGATGCCACACAAGCCCAAAAAATTCTTCAAGCTGCATTACTTGTAACAGAGATTGAAGAAATGAAGGCGACGTTCATGACAAAGGATAATGAAATAACAGAACTGTAGAACATTGTTGATTCCTTTTATCATGAGCAAGAAACAATTCCAACACCGCAATTTTTTGAATATGCGAAACTTACAACCCAGCTGGAAGAAACAAAAAAAAAATCTTTTTCTGAGAGACGAGCAAATGAAAGAAATTAAAGATAATTACGAAGAAATGAAAAAAAAAAAAGAAAGATGAGCTCGAAACTATAATAACACAGCTCTATACGGACCTTGAAAGGGTAAATGATGAGAATAATTCACTGAAAAATGAGATTCTCAATGTCAAAGCTTCCTCCTTCATCATTAATGAAGAACAAGAACAGATCTTTAAAGAAAAGCAAGAACAAACATCCCTTGTCAAGAGGATCAAGACAAGGGTGGATAGGCAGCAAAAAATGGAGATGGACCACACATACCCTGATAAGAGGAAGGCAAAGAGGACCAAGAAAAACTAGGAAGACGTAGAAAAAAAGTATGCAGAAGTGGAATCAATACAAAGTCTGAAAGACAAAGGTACAACTAATGATCCCATAGATCTAGAGCTGAGAGATGATGATTTCGTCAGCGACAATAAACAAAAAGGGAAGGCGAAATAAGATAATGAACTGCTCAAGTTCAAAACCACAATGCCTGCCATGAAGCTCTTAACAGTAGATGAAAAGTCTTACATAATGAATATAAACAAGACACATGAAAAATGGTACGTCTAATTTAATTAAACAACACTTCCTTGACACTGACTCTTCGACTGTGTGCGGGGGACTTATCTGGAAAGAAATTTGCCAATCGAAAGTTATTTGTATCGGATATTGCTGAAATCCTTGACGATGTACCTCTTGCCAACGATGTAAGTCAATTGCATTATACTTTTCTAATGATTTTGCTTGATACACAAACATTAATTCACATTTGGTTTCAATCGGTGCATGTAAATAACATGCAAATATTCACATTTTTTTATGTCGATACATGTGAAATCACATGCACCGATAGACCTTTAGTTGCAATTATATAACATGCAAAGCTTGAATAAATAGTTTATGATGATTTTACTTGATATGTACTAACGATGGATATAAATACACAAGCATAAAACAAAGTTGCATTTATACAATATGAACAACTTGAATCAACCAGTGCATGTAAATAACATGTACCAATTCAAGTTTTTTGTATCGGTGCATGTGATTTCACATGCACCGGTAGATCATTAGTTGCATTTATCCAACATGCGAGGCTTGAATATATCTTTTATAATGATTTTACTTGATATGTACTAACGATGCATGTAAATACACAAGCATTAATTAAAATTTTGTTGATATTGGTGCATGTGATATACATGCACCGATAGTTCATTACTTGCATTTATCCAACATGCGAGGCTTGAATATATCTTTTATAATTATTTTACTTGATATGTACTAACGATGCATGTAAATACTCTGATAAAAAAATGATGCATGTAAATATACATGCATTAATTCACATTTTGTTTCTATCTGTGCATGTATTTCATATACACCGATATAAACACAGTTGCATTTATTCAACATGTACAACATGAATCAATCGGTGCATGTAAATACACATGCACCAACATAACATTAGGTGTATGTCTCGCACATGAACTACTATACATATCTGTGAAACTGATTGATCATTACTTACAGATGATTGACCGTTGGACGATTATTGTAAATAACCACATTGCCAAGACCGGAAAAAAAAAAGATAGCTATGTGTTTAACAGGGTGTGTTGGGTAATAAAACTCAACTATTCAAATATTCTTTTCTCATTAAACAAACTACACTCATACCATTCAACTTTGGATATTCGTATATCATGCAATTATTTCATACAAATTCGTAGCAATACGCATCACTGATCTCACTAGGAAGCTACTACAAAGACTCAGCAGAAAACAACATTAATAAATTCCTACCAGAGGCAATGTCATATAGGTTTTTGGTTTTTCCAATAAACACACCAGGCAAAAAAGACCACTTAAAAACACCAGGATACCACTGGACACTACTTGTCTTTGATATTCAAGAGTCAGTTTGGACTCATTACAATTCAATAAGGCCACGAATTGAGGGAGAGACAGATTATTACTTTGAAAAGGCCAAATTACTGGTAAGGTTTACTTTAAATACACTTATTTTTTTAAAATTCAATACTTTCTTTAAAAAATTACTAGTTGATAACAATACTTCTTCCAATATATAGAAAGTTTACGCTGAAGAGAAGATGAAGAAAATCATTCAGGAGTCTCCCATTTCAGGAGGCATCACCTACAATCCAAGTGAAGATACATACGAAACCATAACATTCAATGAAGCAATACAAAAAGGTCTGGCTCAGTAGACTGTGCCGTGTTTGTTTGCATGAACATGTAAAGAATTATGAGAGGACAAGAAGTGCCCAAGCATTCAAATGTAGATATAAATAGTATTTACAGAGCAAAAATGGTGAAAGTCATCCTCCAAAATGTATAAGACAACGATTAATATTTCGTTGTAGATATATTTGTATTGTAAATGTATAATTTTGTAAACAAACAAACTTTTGTTCTTGAATAACTGTACAGACTCATTTTGGTGTTTTAGTTGGTTAATGATGAACTGGACAAAATTGAATCCTACAAGTGCACTTTGTTAAATTTTTATTGTGTGTGTCCCTTCACATGCACCGAATGAGTCTATAGGTGCATGTTAATCACATGCACCTGTAGATAGAAGCGGTGCATGTATTTGTTTACTTTTATTATTCAAATCAACGATGCATGTAAACAAACATGCATTAACATTTTGTTTTTATCGGTGCATGTATTATACATGCACCGAAAGAAAACACAGTTGCATTTATCCAACATGTACAACTTGAATATATTGGTGCATGTAAATACACATGCAGCAATTCACATTTTGTTTCTATCGGTGCATGTATATCACATGCACCGATATAATACACATTTTCATTTATCCATGTTCAACTTGAATCTTTTAGTGCATGTATATGACATGCACTTATATGTGAAACTTAAATCTATAGGTGCACGTACATAACATGCAACTATAGACAGAAATGGTGCATGTATTTGTATCATTTTGTTAAATAACCAATAACAAATCAAACAAATATTCTTTGAAATTAAATTTTGTTCAACATAGACTTACAAAAAACATCAAACATTTTCCTTACAAGTCTTCCTATTATGTCCATATTTTTTACACCGACTACAATGCAATTGTCGAATGTTTTCACCTTTGGATCTAATTCTCCTCTTCTTTGGACAACCCGGTTGCCTTTTCGTTTGTGGTGGTAAATATTCATATCCGTGACAATCTGAGCAAAATCATCACTTGAACGTCCTGGAATCGGATAACTCCTCATAGCAACTCTTATAGGTACGAACATGGAAATATACATCAACAACTTCATCTATGGCCATCTTGTTCCTCCTAAATACAACAATCGCATGAGGACATGGTAATCCATCAAGCTGCCACTGATAGCAAGTACATGTACGAATATCAAGGCGCACAGTAACTGAAGGATATGAAAACACCTCGAAACAACAGTCAGAAGACATCTTCACATTCCATGCACGACCTTGATTTTTGTAAAAAGACCATTTCTTTTACAACTTCGCATACAGAACCCCACTCCATCGTGCAGCCATTGATCTCCTATCATAAAACCAGCTCATCAGCTTAACCCGGATACAATCCACCATGTGAGTAATAGGCAGACCCCTTGCCTCTAATATCCAAGAATTGAAAGACTCTGCTGCATTTGAATACATCTCTCCATATCGCATGCCGCATGAGTAAGCATTTGTCCATTTCTCCAAAGTTAGACCCTGTAAAAACCCTTCTACAATTGAACCACCTTCTCGTTTCGAAATAGCAAGCTTCTCTGTGAAAATGGCCACCGTCGGCGAATATGCACACTCATCCAACAAGTAACACATCCTTTCCCGAAACTGGTTCAAAAAATGTTTGCCAACATATCTGTCCCGGGGGTTGCATTTCAAATGACAAAGACAAAAAAAAAGTGTTTTGGAGAAGGTCCAAACACAACAGGGAAAGCCTCCATCAAACCAACATTCCAATCATATATATAAACAATATATCCACCATTATCTACAATCTTGCTCAAGCAAGATAGAAACCAACACCAATTATCAAAGTTCTCTGAGTCCACAAACAGCAAAAGCCAAGGGGAACAACCCTACAATAAAATAATCAAAAAATATAAAGCAAAAAATACAATTTACGTTATATGATGCACTTATATAACCTTTAGTGGTACATGTTAGAGACGCCAAGTTCTATCGGTGCATGTAATATATATGCACCGATGACTTGCGGTGCATGTAATATACATGCACCGATTCTCAGTTACATGCATATGTAGAATTTTAGATAGGCCAAGTTCTATCGGTGCATGTAATATACATGCACCGATAGACTAGCAGTGCATGTATATTACATGTACCGCATTCGAGCCGATTAGTTTATATATCCTGCAAAATGTTATATACGCGCAAGTCTATCGGTGCATGTAATATACATGCACCGATAGACTTCAGTGCATGCAATATCTCATTTACATTATAATATCGTTGCATCTTACGTTGATTCTCATCCTTTGCAGTAGCTGACAGAAGTATGCCCTTGAAACGGGATTTCAAAAAAGTTCCATCATGAAATAATATAGGGCGACAAAATTTAAAACCGTCCATACAAGCACGGACGACACAAAAAAAATGGATGATCGGTTACAGTTGTCGACTTGAAGCTCTACAAAACTCCCAACATTAGTCGTCTTCACCGCATCGATCTACCACTTCAACTCCTTGAAAGACTCATCATAATTTCCAAAAGCAGTAGCCTAGCCTTCTCCACACTTCTCCATGCCCTAATGTACGTTATATCCAACCCATAATCTTTTTTCATTAACTCCATTACAGACCCAGCAGAAAAGTTTGGATTGGAGCTGACTCGTTCGTAAATAATGTCTGATATTAAATGTGAATCAATCCTTTTTTATTTGCCTTTCATGACTCGTAGACCACAAATGTGAATGTTGTTCAATTTCTTTATGTAGAAAGAACCATTTACACGTGAAATGTTGGCACTCACAAACCAACCACACCCATCAACATGCTTCCTAGAACATTCAACAACTACTCTATCTTTATTATTTTTCACATAGTTGTAATCAAAACCAACCTCCATAGAATATTTACTCAACTCAATTCGAAACTCTTCAACACCACCTCTAAATACTTGACCCACCCTACTAATAATTGATGATCATCCAGAACATAACAACAACTTCTCAGTGCCTTTAATGTTGCATCTTCGATACTCTGATAAAATCCTAAACCTGATGGTAAACTGCAAATTTGTTTTGTCGATATATGTGCACCACCTGATTCTATTGATGCATGTAAATCACGGGCAGAAATAGACTCTAGAGGTGCATGTATATTGCGTATACCGCTTGACTCTGTCAAAAAGTTTATACCACATGCAATTGTGTCTAGCGGTGCACGTATGTCACATGCACCTCTAGACACAATTGGTAAACTACCGCCACCTTCATCAATGGACCTCAACAATGAAGCATTACAATTAATAACATGCATTGTCAACAAACAAAGATTGATCATCTTACACATCAAAAACATATTTCTCATATCAATCGATTTACTCAAACAACAATTAGGGTGCCCATCGATTGAGTATTTGAAACAAAATTCATCATCATTGAAATCGCACAACTTAATAGATGCACAACCTATTAAATCACTGAATTCGAAACTGGAATTAACATTCAAAACCAATGTTTCCTCTCTAAATTTCAAAAGAATCATGATTTCGTTATCCAACAGAATTAACGATAAAATCTCAGGAAAATTCGATCAAAAATTACAGTTAATTGAATATATAACAGATCGAACAATCTAAAATCAGTAAACGAATAAAAACAAGATCGAAATCATCTGCTCAATGAATTAGATGAAATTTTTTTGGGAAAACGATAATCGTTATGTGAGGAAAAATAAATTACGTGAATTGTTTATGATGGTTTTTATTTCTTGCAACAGGGGTAATTTAGTAATAAAAATTGACCAATTAGATTAGGGTTTAATAAATTGGACTTATGTGAAATAAGTTTTTCAAAAGGTATATTTAGTTGAAAAGTAAATATTTTGATAGATTTAGTTGAAACATATTTTGAAAAGTGGTAGCTCTGTGTAATTTTCTCTTGTTACAAACCAAAAATATATCCAGCCCAGTCCAATATGTATATCGGCCCACTACCCGGGCCCAAGGAGAGAAAACACGTGATTCACCATGGGGGGAACTGTTAGTTTGTTAGGGGAAATCAAAATAAATATAGGGGAAAGGGAAGAAGAGGGTATTGGAGAATTGGGTATTGAAAGTTGAGAACAAGCCAATTGGGTACTAACAGTTCCCCAATTCATGAAATAGAAAAACAATTGCATAAAAGGATTAACAACGTAGAAAACCGCTTATTTTGAACTCTTTTGAAGTGTGCCAAGCCAATTGAGAGTGAAAAACAAATCAAAACCTAAATTTGATTCCATAAAATAAAAATTGGTCTCAAATCTCGTACAAAATACCTATCACGCAACGATATGTATGATAACTAAATTAAAATATGAAAACACACCCAAATTCTAAAAGTATAATTTTATAAAAAATAATTTTTAGTTCTGATAAAATATGAATAATAAGTCTAAGGATTCTAAAAGGAGTATTTTTCTAGCATATTTTGAATTTTGAGTATTAATTTCAGCATCAATGTGAATGGTATGTCTACAATAAAGAAGAACTTTCAATATGTGTCTTCAACTCACACCCATATATTTGAGTCACCAAATTATAATACCGTTTTATTTTGATGTCCACGTCCGCATAATTAATGCTTATTTGGACATGATTCAAATTGCTTAAAGCACAGTGGAAAATAAAAACTTAGGAGGGTGTATTCAATTTAGACTTTTATTGACTTTTAATGACTTTTTTAAATGATTGACTTTTATGGAGTTAATAGATTTCTATTGACTTTTATAGAATTCCATGGAGTTATAAAAAGATTTGTATAAAGTTTCGTAGACATTTTCAATAGATTTCTATGGACTTTATCGACTTTTAATGATTTTTTAAATGATGGACTTTTATGAAATTGATAGATTTCTAATAACTTTTATAGAATTACACGGAATTATCAAAGAATTTATAGCCTCTATAGATTTTATAACTTATAATTGATTTCTTTGAACTAACAATTGAACATAAATAACTTCTTCAATATATAATTTTTTTTATTATTAATGTAAACACATTTTAATTATTTAACAGTCAAAAATATGAAAAATATCTTCAATTCTTTTGCATGCAAATATTGAAAAACTTTTTGCATCTTCGTGATGACGACCTTGAAAATTCAGTTAATGTTGCTATATAATTGTAATCTATAATTTTGTGTAATAAAACAAAAGTTTTCTATTAAATAACATTTTATACACTTAAAATATTTTTTGATGATAGTTGACTATTATAAAAATTCTTAAAACATATTTTGTTTTAGAAAAAAATTTATTATAATTATTTATAGATATAGACCCATACAATCGTTTTAAAAATCTATCATCTAATATAAAATGAGCACATTAACTTGCTAATTTATCAAAATACTTGTGTAAATATTACTGTTATATTGGATAAAATATAAGATGTGAAAAAAACAATAATTGAAGAAAGAGCCGCACATTAGGAATTAAAGAAAGGGTACATGTAGAAAACAGGGGAGAAAAAGCCAATGAGGAGGTGACCGTGTCGGAAATGAAAATAGCAAAGAGTAAAGAGAGATGCGGGTAATTATGAATTTAAAAGTCATTCCAAATCTTTACTAGGAGTGGTGGAGAAATTTTAACTTTTTGGAATGTACATGGGGCATCAAAGTTTGTACCTAAAGATTTCAACAGAAGTCATTAAAAGTTTATGAGATTTTGGATACCTATAAACTTTTATAGAGTTTTAAAAATTCATGTTGAATTAAAATCATACGAAAGTCTGTCTTGAATACCATTAGACTTTTGTAGAGTATATAAAAGTTTGGATTGAATATCTCTAGACTTTTAAACTCAATAAAAAACATTAAAAGTTAATAAAAGTCTATAACCAATACACCCCCTTACCCCTTAGTACCATATCCATACATTTCATAATTGAAGATTTCTGAATTGCACATTTGTTTCTGAATTAGATTATGAAAGATCTAAATTCGATATTCATACAGTCAGAGTCAGAATCATATTATCAATGAATATTGGAATTTAATAGGGAAATTTTTTCAAGCAGTTGGAGGGTTTGGTATACCAATAAGCAGGCAAAACTGTGTAAGAGAGTAGGGCATTATCTTCATCTATAGTTGCAATATCGTGAGCCTAAGAGGAAATCGTAACAGCGAATTGGTCAAAATTCTACATTCATATTGCATAAATGATGAGCAATAGTGCCTAAGAAAATGAGTTTAGTACATGCTGAATGAGATTGAGGGAGATGAAGTTGGTCATTACCTGGAAATTAATCTCTTCAATGCGTGTGCAGCATCCAAAGATGAAAGTATGCATCAATAATTTTAAAAAATTGCGAGCAAGAGCCGTTTGAAAATGAGGAAAAACTGAATATGAAAATATGAAATTATGGTAGTTGAATTTTAAAATTTTTGAATTTGAATTATATGTACTCAAATAGGAGGGAAATGATAGCAGTTGACACATGAGAGGATTATGGGGGAGTTGGAGAAAAAACATGGAAAATAAATTTGACGAAAGTGGGGAGAAAACAAATTGCACGCAAATAAGCTGACACGCCTACAGTTGCAATGAATGGAAAGAAAATGGGGTGGTTACGAGGATTCTAAAATTGCCACAATATCCCTTTGTCCAAGTGTTCTTTTTTTTCTCATTGAAGTTTACTGTTGAAATTTCACATTGACATACCAAAATCAGTTACCATCCGTTGAGAATGAAATTAGGATTCTTTTGATTTAGTGAGAATCTGTAACACTCCTAGAATGGGGATGACAATTTTAGAGGAATAATGGAAAGAACTAATGTTCTTCTTGTTTATTCTCACTAAAAATAGTTGTTTAAATACATCATAAACATAATCAAAGTTCCTACTTTTCGGCTACCACTAAAACATTACAACTTCTAATAATGGACCACTAATCCATAAAATTATGGAAACTATAAGAAAATGGTAGAGAAAACATATTAAATGGCATAATCATGGGTTGGTGGTTGCTCTCTGGGCCGTTGGGTCTGAATTGCTGTGGGACCTATATCAGTTTGTCGCAGCTACAGATAGACATGACCGTGGTTTTTAAAAAATCGCGACCCGACCAGGAACCGTAACCGGGTCAACGGGCCGGTTAACCGTTGACCCGGTTCACGGTTTCGAACTGTAACCGGCCCATTACTATACGGGTCGGTTACGGTTCATGGGTCAAAATAACCGTGGAACCGCCGGTTCAACCCTTAATATATATTTTTTTTAAAAAAAAAAATTTGAACTGCCAGGATCTTCTGACCGTTGTATATCAACGGTCAAGATCTCCTGGCCGTTGCAACAGGTGATCCGGCGGTTTGTAACCGGCGGTTAACCGCCGGTTCACCCCATAAATTCAATTTTTTTTTAAAAAAAAAATTGAACGGCCAGGATCTCCTGACCGTTGCAACAGGATGAACCGCCGGTTACGAACCGGCGGTTCGACGGTAAATTTTTTTTTTTTATTTTTATAATTCGATGACTAGGATTATTTGACCATTATAGATCGACGGCTAGGATTAAGTGATCGTTATTTTTTATGCTTATAAATATCCTCCACACCCATTTCATTTTTCACCAATCTTAACACAACTCTAAGTTTTCGATACATCATTTACTTGTATTTTTTTCGAATTACTCAATGGAAGGTCCTAGTGATCCACGTAAAGGCAAAGGCAAAGGCAATGTGACATATCCCGAAAGGGCCGAACCCGATGTTGATATTGATATTGATGATATTGACTTCACCGACGATGATCCTTTTGCTACACATGATACCCAAAAAAGTGCGCATTCAAAGGTAAGATCTATGCCTCCACTTAAATCATCGATTTGTACTAAACATTTTGAGAAGGTGACTTTTCCATCCGGAGAGATGCGCGCCAAATGCAAATATTGTACCAGTACGTATAAGTTTCAAAGTGGTGGTGGCTATGGATCTTTTAAGCGTCATATCGAAACAAAGCATCCAGTGGAGTTTGGTAATGATTCTTCTCAAACTCAACTGTCTAGATTTCATTCCTCGGGTGAAGGTACCGACTATCCACTTTTCAAATACACTGATGCACAATTAAGAGAATCGGTGGCAAAATTTATCTCTGTAGAACATCTTTCTTTTAGTATTGCATCTAACTTTAGTTTTGAAGATCTGTGTCATGAATCTCTACAACCTGCTGCTAAACGTGTTCCTAGGACCAAAGTCACACGAACACTTAAAAAATTAGTTCGTCAACAAAAGAAAGAATTAGTTACATTATTTAGTAATTTGACGAATAAAGTTTCTATATGCTTTGGAGTGATCATTGGCAAACTAATTCGTACATGGGTATTACTTGTCATTGGATAGATAATTCATGGTCAATTCAAAAAAGGTTGCTTGCATATCGAGTGTTCAATGAATCACACACCGCACAAAATATTTCTCAACTGATTTGTGTAATTTTAGAAGAATATGGTTTAACTTCCAAAGTTTTTTCTGTGTCATGTGATAATGCTAGTTCGAACACATTGAGTATTGAAGATCCTAAACGTGTTTGTCAACCTGCTATTGGTGGTTTATTTTTCCATATTCGATGTATTTGCCATATTTTGAACTTATGTGTGCAAGATGGATTAAGATCGTTAGATAATCAGATTCAACCAATTAAAATGGCATTATCTTATTTGTGGTCCCATCCGAGTTTGATGAAACAATGGGGTAAGTTTTGTAAGGTTAATGGCATGCGACCTAGAAAATTTCCACGAGATATACCCACACGTTGGAACTCAACATATAAATTGTTAAATGACTCATATGAATATAGAGAGTTATTGTGTTCATTTTTTGCACAACATGGTGGAAACTCTAATATTTATGTTTTTTTCGCACCAATGGAATGTATGTAACAGTATCTGTGAAATGTTGAAGGTATTTTATGATGCAACTGAACAATTATCTGGAGTTTATTATCCTACATCTCATTTAGTTTTGATGAACTGTTGTAATGTGGCACTTACCTTAAATGAAAATTTCTCTAATTATCTGTTAACATCTTCTGTGGTAGCAATGAAGGTTAAATAGGAAAAATATTTTTATAATATCCCTGAGCTGTTTCTAGTTGCTTTTGCTTTAGATGCTCGACTTAAATTGGATGTTTTGCATGAAATATTAGTGATGTATTACGAGGCATTATACCCCCCGGATGATATTTTCCCAATTGATTCTTCTATGTAGTAAATCGTGTTAGAAATTATTTGCATGAGATTTATAGAGAATATAGTTTAAAATATGGTGTACAAGAAAATGAATCACAACTACAAGTTGGTGCTCAAAGTCATTCTAGTAGTATTAAACTCACCAAAGCACAACTTCTGTTAAAAGAACGCACTAACGCCCCAGAGGATCATCAAGTTCCAGTCAGGAACTTGATAATTATTTTACGACTTCTTTTGATTTCAGTGAAGCCGATAGCGAGCAACAATTTGATATATTGCGGTGGTGGTCACAAAAGACACAATTTTTTCCAGATTTTATCAATCATAGCAAATGAAATCTTAGCTTGCCCCGTGTCAACTGTTGCTGTGGAACAAGCTTTTAGCGCAGGGGGAAATATTTTGGATGTAAGACGATCAAAAATGAGTCCAGATTCTTTAGAGGCACAAGCATTAATGGACGATTGGGCGAGGGCGGCAAAACGAAAACAATGAATGGAACCAAGCTCGGACCAAGATGAATTTGATACCGAAGGAACTACTACTACGGGGACAGGTAACGCAAGTGATTGAGCTACGCCACTTTCAAAGGTAAGAAGGGTAAAAGGTAAGAGAACTATGTGGGCTTTGATTCCTCTACACCCTAAGAGGATACGTAGGCAATTTAAAAAGTTCAAGCCCTCCCCTCCCCTTACATTTCCTTTGTTTTTTTTATAGTAATTTTTAAATTATTTTAAATAAAATTTTACTTTTTTAATTTAAAAATATAAGGGTCGAACCGTAACCGTAACTGGTGGTTAACCGTAACCGTAACTGGAACCGTAACCGGCGATTCACGAACCGTAACCGGAACCGTCTACGAAGGTTAAGGTTAAGGATCGAACTCTTATGAACCGTTGAACTGGCGATTCCGAACCGTCAACCGACGGTTCACAAACCGTGGTCATGTCTAACTACAGAACGACATTGTCCTCAATGCTTGGATTAAGTTTGTGAGAAAATGAACCATATGGAACTTGGAGTGCTTGCCACACTTTAGCATCTTGGAAAGATGCAATCAAAGATTCAAAATCTTCCCAAGTAATGTCATCGAAAGCTGTGACACGCCATTGTACTAGAACTTGCTTCACAAGTACGCCATTTTTCCAAATTTCATGTTGATCTTAAATTCATCCAGGGGTGAGAGTTGGTTTCCCGGCGTCGTCAAGGGGAGGAAAAGGTGTCACTGGTGATGTAGAAGAACGATATATAGCCGCAACAAAGACCCGATGAATACGTGAAGTAGCTGGTAGATCTAACTCATAAGCAACCTGACCTATACGACAGATCACCTTGAAAGGGTCATAACAGCGGCGCGAGAGCTTCTGTGAAAGCCTTTGGTGTACAGAAAGTTGCCGATAACTTTGAAATTTCATAAGCACTCGATCCTCTTGTTCGAATTTCTTTTCAGATCGGTGTTTATCTGCTTGAGTTTTCATTATTTGTTGGGATCTGGCTAGGTTTTGTTTTGAGTTGTTGTAGTATAGTGGAGTGGGTAGTGAGGATTGTGTCGATAGTGGCGTTGGGCAAAATGCAGATATTAAGTCCATACCTTTGGTTCATCAGTTACAAAGCAGCAAAGGTAAAATTCGAGGTTGCGGTTAAGGACCTCAGTTTGGCTGTTGGTCCAGGGTGATAGGTGGTGCTATAGCTGAGGGTGGTGTATATTTGCTTGAATATATCCTGCCAAAAGTTATTGAGAAATAAGTGGTCTCTGTCAGAAACAAATGATTTAGGTAGTCCATGGAATTTGTAGTCTCAGCGAGGAAGATTGAGGCTAGATAGGCAGCTGAAAATTTAGGTGGTAGGGGTAGGACATGGGCAAATTTGGTGAGGCGATCCACAATGATCCACAATGACCCAAATCGTAGTTTTCCCATCAGAAGTAGGTAGGTTAGTAATAAAATCCATACTAACTCCATCCATACTTGACAAGTGGAACATGTTGAGATGAATTATTTAACATCTTTCCTCATGCCAGGCCAGTAAAATGTTGCAACAATTCGAGCCAAAGTGGATTTCACACTGGAATGCTCACCCAAGGGAGTACAATGTTATTCGGTAGTTAAGTCCTTATGGAGGCTGGTGGCCCTTCGAATGAATAATCTGTTATGTAAATAGACCAAACCATCCTCAAAAGTTTGAAAAAGAATTTGTATCGACCTGATCTTGGTCAAAAATTGTAGGTCATCTTCCACAGTGCAGTAGTAGTCTAGGAGTTGAGGAAGCCAATGAACAGATGGTGCTGAAAGTGCGGGATACTGAGGTAAATCCACCCTTGAAAGTGCATCCGCGACTTTATTGTCTTTTCCTAGCTTATTTTTAATTGCATAGTCGTACCCCAGTAGCTTAGTGAGCCATTTTTTCTGGTCTGGAAGCCGGATGGCTTGAGTTTGTTGATCAGGAGGTAGTGTCTCCATTTCTTGACTTTTCTGTGATAGCAAATAATTTATGTGGATGCAGATTGCATGCGAGGATATAATTTTTTGTTGAAAAAGGTAATTGGATGGTATCCTTGGGACAAACAACACCAATGGCCAAGCCCGAAGCATCGGTTATGAGTTCAAAAGGAGTGAAGAAATCCACAAGAGCTAAAACCGGGAGAGAAGTCGTAGAGTCTCTTAAGGCATCAAAAGATTGTTGAGCATCAGTGTTCCGTGCAAAACTATCATGTTTAACAAATCAATGAGAGGGAAAGTAAGAGATGCATAATTCCGTACAAATCACTGGTAGTACTCGGTGACGTCTAGAAATCGCCACTAGGCCGTCACTGTGGTGGGCATCGGCCATTCACGTATGGTGTGTATCTTGTCTGGGTCCACACGAACACCATCACTTGAAATATAATATGACCAAGATAGTGTACCATAGGGTCCACATGAACACCTTCACTTTAAATAATATGACCAAGATAGTGTACCATAGGGACTGCAAGGACACATTTTGACAACTTGGCATAGAATTGGTTAGAGGATAAAAGAGTAAAAACTCTGATAAAAAAATGATGCATGTAAATACACATGCATTAATTCACATTTTGTTTCTATATGTGCATGTATTTCATATGCACCGATATAAACATAATTGCATTTATCCAACATGTACAACTTGCATCTATCGGTGCATGTAAATACACATGCATCGACATAACATTAGGTGTATGTCTCGCACATGAACTACTATACATATCTGTGAAACTGATTGATCATTAGTTACAGATGATTGACCGTTGGACGATTATTGTAAATAACCACATTGCCAAGACCGGAAAAAAGAAGATAGCCTATGTGTTTAACAGCATGTGTTGGGTAATAAAACTCAACTATTAAATATTTTTTTCTCATTAAACAAACTGCAATCATACCATTCAACTTTGGATATTCGTATATCATGCAATTATTTCATACAAATTCATAGCAATACGCATCACTGATCTCACTAGGGAGCTACTACAAAGACTCAGCAGAAAACAACATTGATAAATTCCTATCAAAGGCAATGTCATATAGGTTTTTGGTTTTTTCGATAAACACACCAGACAAAAAAGACCACTTAAAAACACCAGGATACCACTGGACACTACTTGTCTTTGATATTCAAGAGCCAGTTTGGACTCATTACAATTCAATAAGGCCACGAATTGAGGGAGAGACGGATTATTATTTTGAAAAGGCCAAATTACTGGTAAGGTTTACTTTAAATACACTTATTTTTAAATTCAATACTTTTTTTATAAAATTACTAGTTGATAACAATACTTTTTCCAATATATAGAAAGTCTACGCTGAAGAGAAGATGAAGAAAATCATTCAGGAGACTGTGCCGTGTTTGTTTGCATGAACATGGAAAGAGTTATGAGAGGACAAGAAGTGCCCAAGCATTCAAATGTAGATATAACTAGTATTTACAGAGCAAAAATGGTGAAAGTCATCCTCCAAAATGTATAAGACAACGATTAATATTTCGTTGTAGATATATTTTGTATTGTAAATGTATAATTTTGTAAACAAGCAAACTTTTGTTCTTAAATAACTGTACAGACTCATGTTGGCGCTTTAGTTGGTTAATGATGACCTGGACAAAATTGAATCCTACAAGTGTACTTTGTCTAATTTTTATTGTGTGTGTCCCTTCACATGTACCGAATGAGTCTATAGGTGTATGTGAATCACATGCGCCTGTAGATAGAAGCGGTGCACGTATTTGTTTACTTTTGTTATTCAAATCAACGATGCATGTAAACAAACATGCATTAACATTTTGTTTCTATCGGTGCATGTATAATACATGCACCGAAAGAAACCACAGTTGCATTTATCCAACATGCACAACTTGAATATATCGGTGCATGTAAATACACATACACCAATTCACATTTTGTTTCTATCGGTGCATGTATATCACATGCACCGATAGAATACACTTTTTCATTTATCCACGTTCAACTTGAATCTTTTGGTGCATGTATATTACATGCACCTATATGTAAAACTTAAATCTATAGGTACGTAAATTACATGCAACTATAGACAGAAATGGTGCATGTATTTGTATCATTATGTTAAATAACCAATAACAAATCAAACAAATATTTTTCTGAAATTAAATTTTGTTCAACATAGACTTACAAAAAACATCAAACATTTTCCTTACAAGTCTTCCTATTATGTCCATATTTTTTACACCGACTACAATGCAACTGTCAATTGTTTTCCCCTTTGGATCTAATTCTGCTCTTCTTTGGACAACCCGGTTGCCTTTTCGTTTGTGGTGGTAAAATATTCAAATCCGTGACAATCTGAGCAAAATCATCACTTGAACGTCCTGGAATCGAAATTATAACTCCTCATAGCAACTCTTATAGGTACGAACATGGAAATATACATCAACAGCTTCATCTGTGGCCATCTTGTTCCTCCTAAATATAGCAATCGCATGAGGACATGGGAATCCATCAAGCTTGTAGGGTCATCCAACCTTAACATCATATTAATAACGTATTATGGACTAAACATGCATTCATAACATCTTAGGGTACCGGTTAAAACTTTAAGCTAATAGAGTTACAAGTCAAAAATAGAATTTCAAAATTAATAATTACATTCCCAAAAAGAATGTTAAAGCTATAGATTTACACTACTCCTAGAGTAGAGACTATCAAAATCATGTATCCTATATTCATTCATGCTCCTTTTAGCTCACTGCCTCAACCCGACCCTTAGCCCTTCAGTCCAAAAGCGTACCTACAGGAACAACCCATCATGAGCATGTACATCATTACTTAACATCATAGAGATAAAGGCATATAAATAAATGCATGAAAATAATCGTAACATATACTTCCTGGTTAATCGCATTAACCCACTTTGGTTGTCCCTGTTTCATGGTCATTGATAAGTGTGAATTTTACACTTATTTTGCTATGTTTTTGTATTGATTTTCGTATTGATTCCTGGATGATTTTACGCTTTTTGGTATATTTTTGTGTATTTCAGGAATCTAGGTCCAAGGGGATAAAAGTGGAGGAAATAAGCTAATAATGTTGAAAAAGGACCAAACCGAGCGAAGACGTGAGAAAATGGACTGAAATCTCGAAGTATGAATTTTTATACAGCTCGCGATCGATCGGCAATGACATCGCGATCGATCTCCGAGCTTTAAAAAGTGATGCTGAACAGAAGACATTGGCGATCGATCGGCAAGAACTCGAGATCGATCGCCAATATACAGTGAAGACTCGCGAGCGATCGCGAGGGAACGAAGATCGATCGCGGATTTGTTTATTTTGGCTATCACGTCCAGTAGAGATTGAAGATCGATCGCGGAATAACAAAGATCGATCGCTGCGAAGAGTTTTTGGAAAAATAAAGACTTTCCATGTTTGGTTCAAAGGGGACTCCTTCCCAATTATTATGGCCCTATTTATCAGACCCAGGGACGATTTTTGGAGGACTTTTGCCAATTTTTAGCACAACCTAGCAGCCTCTCCTCCATCAAAAGCACCACCACAAATCATTGAAGAGCAAGAGCAACGCAAGGAACGAAAGAACGGAGCGACGCACTGAGCGACATCCTCGTTATCTTAGTATTTATGAACTTAATTAATTGTTATATCAGATTTTTGATGTTAAATTTGTTTAAAGACATGTTTTTACATTATAATTTGATTATGGTTGTTGGCTAGAATATTTGTCAAGACATAGGGGATCCCATGTTTGAACCCTTGAGTTAATTAACGGTTTTGATTTGAATTCTATGATCTTTGCGCATAATTTATGTTGTTAATGCTTGTAAAAGATTAGCTACCTTTTGCATGATATTGGTAATCGTAATTGAATTGACCATAGGAGATTACGATACGACGTAGTAAATTAGGCCGTGGGTTTTAGGTTGAGACGGACCAAGTAAAATCTAGCACACGTGTGTAACAATAGATTTACCAAAATCGAAGGCTAGTAGTTTTCACAAAGCGTTTTTCGGTATTAATCATTCAATAAAGACACGGGAATGATTTATTGTAGATTAATGCTAGACTTGTTATAACCGGACCAAGGTATAACGAATGAAATAGAAAAACTCGTCACCCTAGAATATGGAACATTGAATCTTAATTAATAGACAACTTTTGGGGGATTACATGGGTGAACCGACGTCTCGATAATTCGTTTATAAATTCTCTTCAATTATTCATCACTGCTGGTTAGGTTAATTTTTGTGCTTAAGTCAATTTAGTTTGATAATCATTTCATAATCGTAGGTTAAATATAGAAATTCTAATCGATCGTGGTAATTGCTACTAGTCCCTGTTGGTACGACACTCCTTACTCTTAAACCATTATATTAAAACTTGACACTGTCCACTTGCGGTAGAGAATCGCTACATTGAAATAACCGTTTAAAATAAAAACGATCAAGTTTTTGGCGCCGTTGCCGGGGACTAGTTTAAGTAATATCATAGGAGATTAGTTGACTATAATTTAGCCATAATTTTTTTATTTTTACTTTTATTACGGTTTATACCATTTCACCACTGTTGTTCCTTCGTTGTGTTGAATTTTTGCAGGGAGTTGTCTTTGTAGTGCATGCTACGAAGTGACAGACCTATATTAGAGCCACTTGACTTAGAGATTGAGCGAACTTGTAGAAGACTTCGGAAAGAAACTAGAGAGATGGCTGAGAATAATCGAGGGAATGGTGAACAACACAATGAAGAAGTGCCAATTATAAGATCCATGATGGACTATGCACAACCATCTTTTCAAGGCACCATGTCTAGCATAACTAGACCAAGGATTCAGGCTAATAACTTCGAGATCAAGCCTGCCATAATTCAGATGATTCAACATTTTGTGCAATTCGGAGGATCGCAAACTGATGATCCTAATGCTCATATCTCCAACTTTTTGGAGATATGCGACACATTCAAGCACAATGGCGTCAGCGACGACGCCATCAGGTTACGACTCTTTCCCTTTTCTTTAAATGATAAAGCTAAGAGTTGGTTAAATTCATTGCCTGCAGGATCGATCACTACTTGGGAGGGGATGGCTCAAGCATTCCTATCAAAATACTTTCCCCCTTCCAAGACAGCTAAGATGAGCAATGATATCACAACATTCATGCAACATGATCCGGAGACACTGTATGAAGCTTGGGAGCGCTTCAAGGATCTACTTCGAAGATGCCCACATCATGGCCTTCCGATTTAGCTTCCGGTACAAACATTCTACAATGGTTTATTTTCTGCTAATAGATCTATGATTGATGCAGCAGCAGGATACCATTATGAGAAAGTCACCTGAGGAAGCTTACACACTCTTGGAAGAGATGGCATCCAACAGTTACCAGTGGCAGTCCGAAAGGAATGTGCCCAAAAGACCAATTGGGATGCATCAAGTGGATGAAGTGACATCAATACAAGCTCAATTGGAGGCTTTGAACAAGAAGATGGACAGTTTGAGCATGACAGCCATGCAAGCTCAAGTGATCACGTGCGATTTATGTGGAGGCAACCATCCAAGCACGGAATGTCAGGCAGGTAACCCTTTTATGCTATCTAATGAACAAGCAAATTTTGTAGGAAATAGATCACCACAGGGTAACTCATACTCCAACAACTATAACCAACCGTGGAGGAATCATCCAAACTTCCCTTCGTCCAACCAAAAGAATGTCTTGAATCCACAACCTCCACCGGGTTATCCACCAAAGCCGAGTATGGAAGAGTTGCTAACTAAGTTCATGACGATGACGGAGAATAGGATGCAAAATCAAGATGCATCAATTAAGAACTTGGAAACTCAAATGGGGCAAATGGCAAATATGTTAGCGGGAAGAGCACCAGGAAGCTTACCAAGTGATACGGAAAAGAACCCCCGTGAGCAAGCCAAGGCGATCTCATTAAGGAGTGGAAAAGAAATTGGATCACAGAATGAAGATCGGGACGATGAGCACGTAGTTGAGTTGGAAGGTGAGAATGACATTCAGACACGTGAAAAGGGTAAGTCTACTACTACCACTACACCTATCGCACCACCCAAGAAGGTACAAATCCCTTCCCCATTTCCTGCTGCATTGAAAAGGGCAAAGGTAGATGCCAGTTTTGCTAAATTCTTAGAAATTTTTAAGAAATTACAAATAAATATTCCATTTGCTGATGCTTTACTTCAAATGCCTAGCTACGCTAAGTTTTTGAAAGATATTCTGTCGAATAAGAGGAAATTGGGTGAGCATGAGGCGATTAAATTAACCGATGAGTGTTCTGCAGTTGTCCAAAACAAACTGCCTCCTAAGTTGAAAGATCCAGGCAGTTTTTCTATACCTTGCACAATTGGGTCTATTTCATTTACAAAATCTTTATGTGATTTAGGTGCAAGTATTAATCTTATGCCTTTGTCAATTTTCAAGAAGTTGGGACTTGGTGAGCCAAAAATCGACCACGGTTTCTTTGCAATTGGAAGATAGGCCTGTGACATACCCACGAGGAATCATAGAGGATGTCCTAGTGAAGGTCGATAAATTCATCTTCCCGACAGACTTCCTTGTGTTGGATATGGAAGAAGATGCTGACACGCCACTGATCTTGGGAAGACCATTCCTTGCTACTGGAAAGACACTTATAGATGTCCAACAAGGGAAGTTGATCCTCCGTGTAGGGGAGGATCAAGTCACTTTCAACGTTTTTAAAGCTTTAAAACACCCACATGATGAGCATATGTGTTTTAGTGTTGATATTATTGATGTGTTATCTGCTAATGTGTTTAAGGGAACACACAAGGATGAATTGGAAGCATGCTTGGTAGAGGACATTGAAAAGCTGGGCAAGACCGTCGAGTTGAAAGAGACTGTCGTTTATTTGAACGCCAATATTCCCCATAATAGGCGTGTGCGGAACAACCTAGGCGAGTTGGGTGAAAGGGACATGAAGCCACAAAAACCCTCCATTGAAGAACCACCAACTCTTGAACTCAAAACCCTCCCTCCTCATCTCAAGTATGTTTATTTAGATTGTAGTGAGTCATTTCCTGTAATTGTCTCTTCATCTTTGACAGGTATAAACAAAGACAAACTACTTAGGATTTTGAGGGAGCATAAGAAAGCATTCGGGTGGAAAGTAGCAGACATAAGAGGGATAAGCCCATCAACATGTATGCATAAGATCTTGATGGAGGATGCTTACAAACCCGTGGTTCAACCACAACGCAGGTTAAACCCAAAGATGCAAGAAGTGGTGAAGGCTGAGGTCATCAAACTGCTGGATGCAGGTATTATCTATCCCACTTCTGATAGTGCATGGGTTAGTCCTGTGCAATGTGTACCCAAGAAAGGAGGTATGACTGTCGTTAAAAATGAGAACAATGAATTGATCCCTACTAGAACAGTCACAGGTTGGCGTGTCTGCATTGATTATAGAAAGTTAAATGACGCCACCCGTAAAGACCATTTTCCCCTTCCATTCATTGACCAAATGATAGAGCGTCTAGCAGGGTATGATTTCTATTGTTTTCTAGATGGCTATTCTGGGTATAATCAAATAGCTATTGCACCTGAGGACCAAGAGAAGACTACCTTCACTTGTCCTTATGGTACATTTGCTTTTAGGAGAATGCCATTTGGATTGTGTAATGCGCCTGCAACGTTTCAAAGATGTATGATGTCTATTTTTCATGATATGGTCGAAAATTCTTAGAGGTCTTTATGGATGACTTTTCTATCTTTGGGGATTCTTTCGATGCTTGCTTAAATAAACTTGACTTAGTACTGACAAGGTGTGAAGAGACGAATTTGATACTAAATTTGGAGAAATGCCACTTCATGGTACAAGAGGGAATAGTCTTGGGTTACAAAATATCCCACAAGGGTATGGAGGTGGACCGAGCAAAGATCTAGGTGATACATGAACTACCTCCACCAGTATCAGTGAAGGGGGTTCGAAGCTTCCTAGGCCATGCAGGCTTTTATAGGAGATTTATTAAAGATTTTTCAAAAATTTCGAAACCACTCTCTCATTTACTGACTAAAGATGCACCTTTTGATTTTAATCCTGATTGTATGCAGGCATTCGAGACGTTAAAGGAGAAGTTAATAACAACACCTGTGTTGGTAGCACCGGAGTGGGATACACCATTTGAGTTGATGTGTGATGCTAGTGACACAGCTGTCGGAGCAGTATTGGGACAAAGACGGAATAAGGTATTTCATACTATTTACTATGCTAGTAGAACTTTAAATGAGGCACAACAAAACTATACCACCACTGAGAAAGAACTGCTAGCAGTAGTATTTGCATTTGATAAATTTCACTTTTATCTCTGTCTATCCAAAGTAATTGTGTACACTGATCACTCGGCACTTAAATATCTTCTTGCTAAAAAAGATGCTAAACCACGTTTAATCCGATGGATTCTCTTATTGCAGGAATTTGATTTAGAAATGAAAGATAAGAGGGGTGTTGAGAATGTAGTAGCGGATCATTTATCTAGGATTGATAATATGGTGGAAAAACATGATAATGAACTGGAAGAAATCAATGAAAAATTTCCTGATGAACAGCTTTTTCAAGTTCTTGCACTACCATGGTATGCCGATTTTGCAAATTATCTGGTTAGTGGTATCCTCCCACAAATGACCTTCTATCAGAAGAAGAAATTCTTATCTGTAAGGACCCTAATCCTTAAGTGCGGAATCAAGGCATAATAGAGCTAAAATAAATCAATCAGAGCATAAAGAACATGTTGAGTCTATGAGCTTAAGCATTACATGCCAAAAATAAGGACCACTAAAAGGATTAATTACATTCCAATCAATGAATGTTCATCTATAGTTTTATACTACTCCTAGAGTAGATACTATCCAAAATAATCCTGTCCTTTAATCCTCAAAAGAATGCTTCACAAGCTCACCACCTCAACCCGTTCAAGCTTGCTATCATGCCAAAAAGGTACCTACAAGGACAACCCCCAAACATGAGCAATAATAATCATTCATATTCAACACAATATGAAGATAAAGCGTAAATGCATAATCAAAATGAAACACTTCCTGTTTCCCCGTGCATTTCAAACGCTTCCCGTTTGGTTGTCCCTGTACCATAACTCATGAGTATAATCCACAGATTATTTTTAATGGCCAAAACATGTCATGACATCATATACCATCTCAACTGTACCACATATTGGTCACCATTCCCTAGTCTGTCCATCACAGTGTATTTTAATGCCCCTCGCTTATTTTCATATGGGCGGCATAGGATAACCTCGCTACAATGGACATGCGGCGCTCCCACCCCTCGCTTCACAGAGAGCGGCAAATACCCTTTCCTCGCCCCATATGACAACCACGCTCAAATGTGACATGCGGCGCTCCCACCCCTCGCTTCACATTTAGCGGAACCAATACAAAAAGCGGCAAGCATTAAAATCATCAAAGGATGACCACGACTCATGGGATGTGCATCCAATAATCATAATATGCATCTAACATCAATATGCATAAATTACCATGTATATGCATCCACAATGCAATACCTCATATGGCATAAATCAACATGTATATGCATCCACAATGCAATACCACATATATACTCGCATCCACAATGCATAAACAATGAGTATATAAAATACATGTTACCGTTGGGTGCCCGTACGTCCACTACGTACCTTTCCAAAATGTAGGATATGGTAGGACTTTAATGCCTTGGCTGTGTTGCCACCTGGGTTGGTTCTACATATTCACAAATACCAATATTAGAATCCAATAATAGTCCAATACCAAAAATCCCACAAAAACACCCAAAAACACCATTTTTGGTGTCTCGCGATCGCTCGCCAACAAGCCACGATCGATCGCGAGACCACACTGTCTCAGCCAACAAAAATACACAATCCGCGATCGATCGCGGAGCTAGCGCCGATCGATCGCGGCCTCGCCGATCGATCGCGCTAAGCTTGCGATCGATCGCTGAGGCTTACTGCCTCAGTCCTGATGCTCGCGATCGATCGCGAGAAAAACGCCGATCGATCGCCGAGCTGTGGTCAAGCGGGTTTGGGCACTATTCACCCATCTTCAACCCCCACTCAAAAACACCCACATACACCAATATCAACCAATACCAATAACTCAAAACCAACACTAAACATCAACATAAACTCAATTAAACAACATCCAACCAAAACACTACCAAAATCACAACACCCAACACAAACCCATTTTAAACCCTTCAAAACCCAACCAAACTCAAACAAAACCTTACAAAATTAAAACATGAGGTACCCATACCTCTTGGGGATCTCAAATCACCCAACAAGCTCCACAAAACAAGATTTTTGAAAGGTTTCTCCTCAACCCTAGGCTTGAGCTCGAAAATAAAGAGAAGGGAAGGGTTTGGTGTGATATTTTGGTAAAGTAAGAGTGAGGGATGTAAAGTGGGGTTTGGGTAATAAAGAAAAGGTGTTGGTTATTTAAAATGCATACTAAACAATTCCATGGTGTATAAAACACCCCAACATGATATTTTTCAAAGCATTTACTCAAAATGCACCAAATATCAATTAAACACATGATTCCTCATAAATTGCTAACCAAGGCAAATAAATCATGCTTCCCATAATATTTACCCAACATGCACCACATGCACCCTAAAATGCAATCCCGGGTCACCCCTATCCACATGACCATGCATTTTCACATAAGGTAAATAAATCCCAAAACATAATCAATTACCACATAATTAATCATGTAAACACAATTAAAGCCAAATAGCAATTAACCATTTCGGGGATGTCACAATACTCCCCTACTTATAAGATTTCGTCTTCGAAATCACATGCACTTACCCCAAAAGAAACTAAACATAAACTCATACCAGAGAATAGTTCCGGGTAGTGCTGCACCACATGCTGCTCCGTCTCCCACGTAGCCTCCTCGACACCCCTGCGATCCCACTGAACTTTGATCATCGGTATCACTTTGTTCCGAAGTCTACGGTCTGCTCTGTCCAGAATTCTAACAGGCCGTTCCACATAAGATATATCTGACTCTATCTGAACTTCGGAAGGCTGTAACACGTGAGACGGATCCGGCTCATACTTCCGCAGCATCGATACATGAAACACATCATGTATACCAGATAAAGAAGGCGGCAAAGCCAGTCGGTAAGCTAAGGTGCCAATGCGCTGTAAAATCTCGTACGGTCCAACGTACCTCGGAGACAGTTTCCCGCGCATTCCAAACCGCACAACGCCTCTGAAAGGAGAGATCTTCAAAAAGACCTTATCTCCCAACTGAAACTCTAACGGTCTCCGCCGTTTATTCGCATAAGCTGCCTGTCTGTCTTGGGCCGCTTTCATTTTCTGCCTTATAATCTTTATCTTCTCTTCCATTTCCCGGATCAACTCAGGCCCTCCGACTGGTCTACTGTCCAAATCATCCCAACATAAGGGTGATCTACATCGTCTGCCATAAAGAGCTTCAAACGGAGCCATCTGAATACTTGCCTGGTAGCTATTGTTATACGAAAACTCTACCAAAGGCACTGAATCCTGCCAAGAGGCATCGAACTCCAAAACGCAAGCTCTTAACATGTCCTCGAGCGTCTGGATAGTGCGCTCGGTCTGGCCATCCGTCTGAGGATGATAAGCAGTGCTCAATCTGACCTCAGTTCCCAAAGCCGACTGAAGGCCTTCCCAAAAATGAGATGTGAATCGCGGATCTCGATCTGACACAATAGAAACGGGGATCCCATGCAATCTCACCACATCTCTAATATATAACTGCGCCATCCTCAAAAAATGTGAAAGTCATGCTATAGGGGATAAAGTGGGCTACCTTAGTCAATCTGTCCACAATCACCCAAATAGCATCGAAGCCTGAAGCACTCCTCGGCAAATGAGTCACGAAGTCCATGGAAATGTGCTCCCACTTCCACTTCGGTATCTCCAAGCTTCTCAATTCGCCGCCAGGTCTCTGCCTCTCTGCCTTAACCTGTTGGCAGATCAGACACCTCTTCACAAAAGTGACGACATCAGACTTCATTCGCTTCCACCAAAACTGACTACGCAGATCTCTGTACATCTTCTTCCCGCCTGGGTGGATGCTAAGTCTGCTACTGTGAGCTCGCTCCAAGATTCCCTTACGCAACTCCGGCGTACTCGGAACTACCCAGCGGTTACCCAATCTCAAAGATCCGTCGTCTGCCACTCTGAACTTCGTCGGCTGACCAAGATGCACTATAGACAACCATCTCTGAACCTCAGCATCTGATCTCTGAGCTCTCCTGATGTTCTCATAAATATCTGGCTCAGCTAATAAGGTAGAGACATACACTGGCGATGCATCAATGTCGAAGTCATAGCCCAGATGGCAATAGGAGGTCATCATAGCCGACAAATGAATGACGTCCTCAGCAGAACTCCTCACTTTCCGGCTCAAAGCGTCTGCTGTCAAATTGGCTTTCCCCGGATGGTACTCTATCTCGCAATCATAGTCCTTGAGTAGGTCCATCCATCTCCTCTGCCTCATGTTCAGCTCTGCCTGAGTGAATAAAAACTTGAGGCTCTTGTGGTCCGTATAGATGGTAAACGACGTACCATACAAATAATGCCTCCAGATCTTCAGGGCGAAGATGATAGCCGCCAATTCCAAGTCATGAACTGGATATCTGGTCTCATGCGGCTTCAACTGCCTCGATGCATAAGCTACCACATGCTTATCTTGCATCAGAACACACCCAAGGCCCTGAAGCGATGCATCAGTATACAACACAAATCTGGAGTTCTCCGTCGGGATCACTAACACTGGCGCCGTCGTCAACCGGTGCTTCAACTCCTGGAAGCTCTCCTCACAAGCTTCTGACCAAAAGAAAGGCACACCCTTCTGAGTCAACTGAGTCAGCGGCTTGGCAATCTTCGAAAAGCCCTCGACGAAGCGCCGATAATACCCGGCCAAACCAAGGAAACTCCGGATCTCAGGTACAGAAGTGGGGGCAGCCCACTCCATCACAGCCTCAATCTTCTTGGGGTCCACTGATATCCCGCTGCTCGAAATGACATGCCCCAGAAACACTACACTGCTCAGCCAAAACTCGCATTTACTGAGCTTAGCATACAACTGATGCTCTCTGAGAATCTGAAGCACTGTCCTCAAGTGTTTCACATGATCTTCCTCACTCCGGGAGTAGATAAGAATGTCGTCAATAAACACGATGACGAACTGATCAAGATACGGCTGAAACACTCTGTTCATCAGACTCATGAAGACGGCCGGGGCGTTCGTCACACCGAACGGCATCACTAAGAACTCATAATGCCCGTATCGTGTCCGGAATGCTGTCTTCTGCACATCATCCTCTCTGACCCAAATCTGATGATACCCGGATCTCAAATCAATCTTGCTATACACCCTGGTACCTTGCAACTGATCAAACAAGTCATCTATCCTTGGGAGAGGATACTTGTTCTTCACTGTAGCCTTATTCAGCTGCCGGTAATCGATGCACAGCCGCATCGAACCGTCCTTCTTCTTCACAAAGAGAACTGGTGCGCCCCATGGCGACACGCTCGGGCGTATATACCCCTTGTCAAGGAGATCCTGCAACTGCTCTTTCAACTCTCTCAACTCCGCCGGTGCCATCCTATAAGGTGCACGAGAGATAGTGGATGTCCCTGGCAGCAACTCGATCCCAAATTCAACTTCCCTGGCCGGTGGAAATCCTGGGATCTCTTCTGGAAATACATCAGCAAATTCTGCCACAACTGGTACATCCTCAACTCTCAGTTCTTTACTCTTTCCAGACGTGTCCACGGCATAAATAAGATAGCCCGTGTGCCCACGTTCCAACAGCTGAGACATCTTGATCGCTGAAATCAACGGAATCTTCGCACGAGAACCGTTGCCATAGAAGGTCCACTGACTGCCCAACTCAGGTCTGAACTTCACTGTCCTCTGCCGGCAATCTACCACTGCCTGATATCTGTTCAGAACATCAATTCCCAAGATGCAGTCAAAGTCTGACGTACCCAGCACAATCAAGTCTGATCTCAACTCGTTGCCCTCAAAATAAATGAGGCAGTCTGCCATAAACTGATCAGCAACAACATTTCTTCCAGTGGGTGTCGAGACCAATAGAGGCGTGGGCAAAGAAGACGTGCGCATATGGTGTCTTTCCACAAATCCCACAGACACAAAGGAATGGGAGGCACCTGTATCTATCAAAACAAAAGCAGGGTACGTAAATAAATGACACGTACCGGCAATCACCTCCTCTGGAGCTGCCTGAGCCTGCTCCCTGGTCAGTGCATATACTTGTCCCTGGGGTGGTCCCACTGTCTGACCTCCCGATGGACGAGGCCCAAACTGCTGCCTCTGCTGCACTGTCCTGTCCTCAAACCTTGGCCTGTTGCCCTGATACTCTGACTGGCCTCCCCTGGTGGGACAATACCGAGCAATGTGGCCCATCTTGCCACAGACATAACATGCAGGACACTTGTTTGAAGAATGTGGCCCTCCACAATTGTTGCACCTCGGCTCTCCCGGCCTATCCCCCTGTGAAGATCCTCGACTGGCGGACCAATTTCCCTTCTTGCCATCCTGTTTCTGGCCAAAGTATTTCTTTCCACCATACCGCGAAGATGAAGAGGCACCACGGGGTTTAAATGGCTCACCCCGAGGCCTCAAACTGTCACTAGTCTGCCTCTGTTGCGGTACCGGTGGTGGCATGGCATAAGCTCCCACTCCTAGCTCAGCAAGCTCCGCTCTTGTGAGAGCATCATCAAAAGAAGTCGGGTTATTGATGATAACCCGGTCATAGAGCTCCGGTCGCAGTCCTTTCATGAAATTTCTCATCTTGGCACGTCCATCAGAGGCAATATGGGGGACATACCTAAGTAGTGATGAGTACTGTGTGGCATAGTCTGCCACTATCATGTTCCCCTGCCTCAAACTTGTAAATTCATCCTCCTTCGTCTGTCTTGCTGCCGCGGAGAAGTATCGGTTCAAGAACCTGGTCCTGAAGAGCGTCCAATCAATCACGGTACCTAGTGCTCTCATTTCCATTACTGTGCTCCTCCACCACATCAGAGGTTTCTTGGCTAATTGAAACTCCGCTAGCCTCAGCCAAGCCGTCACAGCACAAGGAGCCGATACAAAGATCTACTCAAGTCTCTTCAGCCACTCTTCAGCTTCTTCTCCGGACTCTGTCCCCTCAAACCGGGGCGGATGATAAGACAGAAACTGCGTCAAGTTAATCTCACCCGGTAGTAATAACTGAACTATTGGTTCCATCCCTACAGTCGGTGGAGGTAGAGGATTAGCCTGTCCAATACTCGCATTTACACTCCCAACATCTCCGACTTCCTCATTAGCAGCCATGCTGTAACACAAATGTTAACAACAATCCAAAGCAATATATATATCATGTCGTTAGATAACAGGAGTGATATAAGCATGTTAGTATAACCAAATATACACCAATATGCACCACATGCATAAACATGCTTCAAATGTAAGCACCTAGCCAAACATGCTAAGGCTACCCTTCACTCATTCCCGGGTTCTCTAACCACTGCTCTGATACCACTAATGTAAGGACCCTAATCCTTAAGTGCGGAATCAAGGCATAATAGAGCTAAAATAAATCAATCAGAGCATAAAGAACATGTTGAGTCTATGAGCTTAAGCATTACATGCCAAAAATAAGGACCACTAAAAGGATTAATTACATTCCAATCAATGAATGTTCATCTATAGTTTTATACTACTCCTAGAGTAGATACTATCCAAAATAATCCTGTCCTTTAATCCTCAAAAGAATGCTTCACAAGCTCACCACCTCAACCCGTTCAAGCTTGCTATCATGCCAAAAAGGTACCTACAAGGACAACCCCCAAACATGAGCAATAATAATCATTCATATTCAACACAATATGAAGATAAAGCGTAAATGCATAATCAAAATGAAACACTTCCTGTTTCCCCGTGCATTTCAAACGCTTCCCGTTTGGTTGTCCCTGTACCATAACTCATGAGTATAATCCACAGATTATTTTTAATGGCCAAAACATGTCATGACATCATATACCATCTCAACTGTACCACATATTGGTCACCATTCCCTAGTCTGTCCATCACAGTGTATTTTAATGCCCCTCGCTTATTTTCATATGGGCGGCATAGGATAACCTCGCTACAATGGACATGCGGCGCTCCCACCCCTCGCTTCACAGAGAGCGGCAAATACCCTTTCCTCGCCCCATATGACAACCACGCTCAAATGTGACATGCGGCGCTCCCACCCCTCGCTTCACATTTAGCGGAACCAATACAAAAAGCGGCAAGCATTAAAATCATCAAAGGATGACCACGACTCATGGGATGTGCATCCAATAATCATAATATGCATCTAACATCAATATGCATAAATTACCATGTATATGCATCCACAATGCAATACCTCATATGGCATAAATCAACATGTATATGCATCCACAATGCAATACCACATATATACTCGCATCCACAATGCATAAACAATGAGTATATAAAATACATGTTACCGTTGGGTGCCCGTACGTCCACTACGTACCTTTCCAAAATGTAGGATATGGTAGGACTTTAATGCCTTGGCTGTGTTGCCACCTAGGTTGGTTCTACATATTCACAAATACCAATATTAGAATCCAATAATAGTCCAATACCAAAAATCCCACAAAAACACCCAAAAACACCATTTTTGGTGTCTCGCGATCGCTCGCCAACAAGCCACGATCGATCGCGAGACCACACTGTCTCAGCCAACAAAAATACACAATCCGCGATCGATCGTGGAGCTAGCGCCGATCGATCGCGGCCTCGCCGATCGATCGCGCTAAGCTCGCGATCGATCGCTGAGGCTTACTGCCTCAGTCCTGATGCTCGCGATCGATCGCGAGAAAAACGCCGATCGATCGCCGAGCTGTGGTCAAGCGGGGTTTGGGCACTATTCACCCATCTTCAACCCCCACTCAAAAACACCCACATACACCAATATCAACCAATACCAATAACTCAAAACCAACACTAAACATCAACATAAACTCAATTAAACAACATCCAACCAAAACACTACCAAAATCACAACACCCAACACAAACCCATTTTAAACCCTTCAAAACCCAACCAAACTCAAACAAAACCTTACAAAATTAAAACATGAGGTACCCATACCTCTTGGGGATCTCAAATCACCCAACAAGCTCCACAAAACAAGATTTTTGAAAGGTTTCTCCTCAACCCTAGGCTTGAGCTCGAAAATAAAGAGAAGGGAAGGGTTTGGTGTGATATTTTGGTAAAGTAAGAGTGAGGGATGTAAAGTGGGGTTTGGGTAATAAAGAAAAGGTGTTGGTTATTTAAAATGCATACTAAACAATTCCATGGTGTATAAAACACCCCAACATGATATTTTTCAAAGCATTTACTCAAAATGCACCAAATATCAATTAAACACATGATTCCTCATAAATTGCTAACCAAGGCAAATAAATCATGCTTCCCATAATATTTACCCAACATGCACCACATGCACCATAAAATGCAATCCCGGGTCACCCCTATCCACATGACCATGCATTTTCACATAAGGTAAATAAATCCCAAAACATAATCAATTACCACATAATTAATCATGTATACACAATTAAAGCCAAATAGCAATTAACCATTTCGGGGATGTCACATTATCTGATGTTAAACACTACATGTGGGAGGATCCATTGTTGTTTAAAGTTTGTGCAGACAACATGATCAGGAGATGTGTACCGGAGGAGGAGATGGCATCTATTATGAGCCACTGTCATGACCGAGAGGTAGGTGGCCACATGGGTCCAACAAAAACTGCTGCCAAGGTACTTGAATCGGGTTTTTACTGGCCTACCTTGTTTAAAGATGCATACAGGTATGTATCCACTTGTGATAAATGCCAAAGAACGGGCAACATTTCTAGGAGACATGAAATGCCTTTAAATAATATGCTTGAATGCGATTTATTTGATGTTTGGGGCATAGATTTTATGGGACCATTTCCAGTTTCATGTTCTAATTATTACGTACTTGTCGCTGTGGACTACGTTTCAAAATGGGTTGAGGCTGAAGCTTCACGCACTAATGATGCTAGAGTGGTGGTAAAATTTTTGAAAAAGAACATTTTTACTCGATTTGGCACTCCTCGAGCAATCATTAGTGACTGTGGGTCACACTTTTGCAATAAACTCTTTGAAAAACTTTTGAGCAACTATGGTGTCACCCACAAGGTTGCAACACCTTACCACCCACAAACATGTGGACAAGTAGAGGTTTCTAATAGAGAAGTGAAACAGATTTTGGAAAAATCGGTCAATACGTCTAGAAAAGATTGGTCATTGAGGTTAGATGATGCTTTATGGGCATATAGGACGGCATTTAAAACACCTATTGGTACATCACCATATAGGTTAGTTTTTGGAAAAGCATGTCATCTTCCTGTCGAGCTAGAACACAAGGCATTTTGGGCAATAAAAAATCTGAATTTTGATTTAACTGTTGCAGGTGAAAAACGACTCCTACACTTAAATGAAATGGATGAGTTTAGAAACCAAGCTTATGAGAATCCCAAGATCTATAAAGATAAAACAAAAAAATGGCATGATGCTAAGCTTAGCCAGCGTGATTTCAAGGAAGAGGATTTGGTCCTGCTTTTTAACTCCAGATTGAGACTCTTTCCAGGTAAGTTGAAGTCTCGATGGCAAGGACCATTCACTATCACAAGGGTATTTCCATCCGGAGCGATCGAGATCAACGATCCAACAAAAGGCACATTCACAGTCAATGGACAGCGGCTGAAGCACTATCATGGGCATGATTTCAGTCCGCCTACTGTTGTCCATTTTGACTCCTAAATTGATGTTGGTAATAAGTCCAGCTTGGGACTATAAATTAAGAACACCATTTTTCTCCCTTTTCCTTGTTTTTTATTTTTTTTGTTAGAATTTGTTTGGTTTGAAATTTTGTTTCAAGGATTGACTCGTGTGTCAATTTTGCAGAGTAGGTGGAGAAGAGCGAATCCCGAGAGCAAGAATGTTGATTAAAAAAAAAAAAATTTCGAAAAAAAAAAAAAAATTCGGGCAGTGTGTTTTGGTTATCGATCGCCATACCATCGCGATCGATCGCCAAGTCCAGAAAAAAGAAAAAAAAAATATAATTTTAAAATTGGCGATCGATCGCCATAACTCGAGATCGATCGCCCCATTCCAGAATACTTTCGCGATCGATCGGCAAATATTCGC